>CM046043.1:309069-909069 GCA_025215565.1 Flaveria ramosissima | reverse complement strand
AAATTAATAAAAAGGAAAATGGCTAAACAAGTAGAATTGTTTGTAAAATACTAAAGTTCGTGTCGTTGAAAGCTCAAATAGAGTCACACTAGCTTAAACAAACTTGGCTCGCATCGTGTTGTTTACATCGTTGATCACTGACATTAATACAAAACAGTCGATTTTTACCAGCAAATAGATTCTTCAAAAACATGTCAGCTACATGGATCCTGGTGGCGATCGATCGGTGAAACTTTGTCCGAAATATGGTAATGTGTAATGCTGACGATTCATTGACAAGATCTACAGAGGGATCACCACGGGACTATCAACAACGAATTATTTTTGCTTAACCAAATACTAGCGACAATATGGTTATCGATGGATTACTGATGTTGATATTAAATATTCTGTTGTAAAACCGATTCAAAGAAAGAATGAAATTGACAATGAATCCACTATTGAAATGATTCGGATGTTATTGAATACTGAGAACAATTGAGAACTGAGAAAACTATCTAAAATTGAATGAAAAAGAATCTCATTCTAAAACAACAACTGATCCTTATATACATGAATCAGGCTTAACAAACATAACAACCTATTTACAATTTACCCCCTTTATGTTAAGGAAACATATCTTCCGAAGGTAAACTTAACTTCCGAAGTTATGGAAATACTTCCGAAGCAAACCTGCTTCTTCCGAAGCCAAAACCTGCTTCTTCCGAAGCCAAAACCTGCTTCTTCCGAAGCCAACAATATATTCTTCCGAAGTATTCTTATGAGTCTATGATCAACTCTAACTCCTCACAATCTCCACCTTTAGAGTATGCATCATAGATCACCAATAATAACATCAACCAATTGCAAGCTTTGTAACACAAAACTCAAATTTAGAACCTGGCACCATCTTTGTAAGAATATCTGCAAGATTCTCATCTGTTCCAACTTGCTTTACCAGAACTTCTTTATTGCTAATCACTTCTCGAATAAAATGCAATCTAACATGAATATGCTTTGTCCTTTCATGAAAGACACTGTTCTTAGCAAGTTGTACAGCACCTTGATTGTCACAAAACACCACTGTATCAGACAATCTCATTCCTAACTCAGCAACTAGTCGTTGTAACCACAATGACTCTTTTATAGCTTCAGTTAGTGCCATATACTCTGCTTCAGTAGTAGACAATGCAACCACATGCTGAAACTGTGCCTTCCAGCTTACCACATTGCCCATCACTCTGAACACATACCCTGTGATGGATCTTCCTTTGTCAAGATCCTTTGCAAAGTCAGAATCAACATACCCATCAACTCTATCTTGACCTTCATCGTACTTCAGACCAAAAATCAATCCCCAGACTCTAGTATGCTTAAGATATCTAAGAATCCATTTAACAGCATCCCAATGAACTCTCCCAGGTGATAAAATAAACCTACTAACCAGACTCACAGTATAAGCCAAATCAGGCCTGGTACATACCATCAGATACATAAGACTTCCCACTACATTGGCATATGGCACCTTCTCCATATATGACAACTCATCTTCAGTACAGGGACTGTATTTCATGGACAACTTGAAATGAGCCCCAATAGGAGTTTTAACACCCTTACAATCATGCATACCATAAAGCTTCAAAACTTTCTTTGCATAAGAAGTCTGTGATAACTTCAACTGCCTAGAACTCCTATCTCTGGTAATTTCCATTCCCAAAATCTTCCGAGCATTACCAAGTTCCTTCATTTCAAACTCCAACATGAGTAACTTCTTTGTAGCTTCAATCTCATCTTGTACCTTACATGCAACTAGCATATCATCTACATACAACAGCAAGTACAAATAATCCCCACTAGAACATCTTCTATGATAAACACAACTATCATAGTCACTCCTAGTAAAACCATGAGTCACTACAAACTCATCAAACCGCTTGTACCACTGTCTTGGTGACTGCTTCAGACCATATAGCGACCTGTTTAACAAACACACTTTATCCTCCTTGCCTTTAACCTCAAAACCTATAGGTTGCTTCATATAAATCTTTTCATCCAAGAACTCATGCAAAAATATTGTCTTAACATCTAGTTGTTCCAACTCTAGATCAAGAGCAGCTGTAATAGACAAAATTATACGAATAGAAGTATGCTTTACCACTGGTGAAAAGATCTCATTATAGTCAATACCTTCCCTTTGAGTAAATCCTTTAGCTACTAACCGAGCTTTGAATATAGGACCCTCTGCACCAGAAACACCATCCTTGACTTTATACAGCCACTTACAAGCTACCAGCTTTTGCTCTACTGGCCTATCAACCAATTCCCATGTTTCATTTTTCTCCAGGGAATTCATCTCCTCAACCATAGCACCATGCCACTTGTCACTTTCATTTGATGACATAGCCTCATCAAAACTCAAAGGTTCATAGATACTCTCCTCCTCAGCAGCTGTGAAGGCAACAACTGACACATCATGACCCTGCCTGTATCTGAGAGGAGCTACCACCTTTATTCTAGGTCTATCTTTGGCAATACTATGAGTAGTATGGGGCTCAGGATTCACTTCACAATCAATCTCATTGCTTGACCCAGCAGTCTTGTCTGAACCATCCTCATACTCCACCTCAATCTCAACTTTCTCTGGAGACTGAGACCGGATGTTAACACCTACCACATCCTTATACAACATGTCTTCTTGGAACTCTACATCCCTGCTTACTATTACCCGAGGTCCTTCTCCTTCCAACCTTCATATTCTATACCCCTTGACACCCTCAGGGTACCCCAAAAGAACACCCTTTTGAGCCCTTGCATCAAGTTTATCCTGACTAACATGAAAGTAGACCACTGACCCAATCACCCTCAAATGGCTACAATCAGGTTTAATACCTGTCCACATCTCCATAGGTGTCTTCATACCCAAAGCTCTAGATGGAGATCTGTTAATCAGATAAATTGCAGATGTAACCAATTCACCCCAAAAACCTTTAGGAAATCAAGCATTAATCCTCATGCATCTTAGCCTTTCCAACAAGGTTCTGTTCATCCTCTCAGCCAACCCATTTTGTTGGGGAGTACCGGGTACAGTAAGATGCCTGGCTATCCCATGAGTTCTACAAAACTCATTGAACTCACTGTTACAGAATTCGAGCCCATTATCAGTCCTCAACTTCTTGACCTTCCTCTTACTTTGAGTTTCTACTAGAGTTTTCCACTCTACAAACTTCTTAAAAGCTTCATTCTTATGCTTAAGAACATACACCCAAACTCTTCGTGAGTAATCATCTATGATGGACAAGAAATAACTAGCTCCACCTATAGTATTAGTTCTGGCAGGTCCTCACAAGTCAGAATGAACATAGTCTAACACATTAGTAGAGATGTGTTTACTAGTCTTGAACTGAACCATCTTACTTTTACCTAAAACACATGTCTCACAGAACCCTACATCATTCACCTTAATGATGCCTTGTTTTCGTAATTCAATAAGACCCTATTCACTAAGATGACCAAATCTCTTATGCCACACCAAAGAGCTATCATTCTTAGTAAGTGCCACACATGCACTTCCATACACTGCAGATCCCTCTAATCTGTATGTATTATTACTCCTCCTAGTACCAGTTAACAATACTAAGGAACCCTTAACAATTCTAGCCTTACCATCCTTTAACCCAACATAATAGCCTGACTTCTCAAAAGTCCCTAGTGATAACAAACTCCTTTTCAAACTAGGAATATACCTGATATCACTAATATCAACCTCAGTGCCATTATGTAACTTAAAAGTGATAGTACCTGACCCTAGAATTCTACAGGGCCGATCATCCCCAAGCTTTACTTCACCAAGATCTTCCATCTTCAACTCTTTAAAGAACTCTTTGACAGGAGTCATATGAAAAGAACACCCTGAGTCAAGTATACATTCACTCATGTCTTCATCACAAGACACATTCAGAACATCAGAGCTGTCATAGCCATCCAACGATCCTTCTGATACATGGCTATTTTGCCCCTTTCCTGAACTTGACTCAGCTCCCTTCTTCCTCCTCTCCGGGCAGTCTTTCTTGAGGTGTTTTTCCGAATTGCACACATAGCACCTTCGTTTGGTTCTTGATCTTGATCTAACTTGGCTCTTTCCTTTAGACGACCTTTGTTCTGATCTCCTACGCACAACCAGCCCATCATTTGAATCTTCTTGTACATCACTCCTTTTCTTCAATTCTTTGGAATTCATGGTTGCAAGAACCTCATCCATTGATAACGTCTCTCGACCATACATCAATGTGTCAACAAAGTGTTCATATGACTTTGGCAACGAAGTCAAGAAGATTATAGCTTGGTCTTCATCTCCCAATTTCGTGTCAATGTTTTCAAGATCCAAGATAAGTTTGTTAAACTCATCTATGTGATCCTCCAAAGTCTTGTTTGCCGCCATGTGGAACGTATACAAACGTTTCTATAGGTACAATCGATTTGCTAATGACTTTGTCATGTACTAGCTTTCAAGTTTCTTCCAGATTCTGGCAGCCGAGTCTTCCTTCGACACTTCTCGAAGCACCCGATCTCCCAAGGACAAAATTATTGCACTGTGCGCCTTCTCCATGATCTCACGCTTCTCTTTCTCTCTCAAATCCGCCGGCAGCTTTGCCTGCCCTGCAAGCGCTCCCACCAATCCCTGATGTACAAGCAGCGCTCGCATCTTGACACGCCATAACCCAAAATCATTCTTCCCATCGAACTTTTCAATATCGAACTTCGTGGACACCATCTTTGATTCTCCAATTTCCCTTCTGATCACAGCCGTGATCTTCTTCTTTCTTCAATTGAGCCGAACTTGGCTCTGATACCAATTGTTGTAAAACCGATTCAAAGAAAGAATGAAATTGACAATGAATCCACTATTGAAATGATTCAAATGTTATTGAATACTGAGAACAATTAAGAACTAAGAAAACTATCTAAAATTGAATGAAAAAGAATCTCATTCTAAAACAGCAACTGATCCTTATATACATGAATCAGGCTTAACAAACATAACAACCTATTTACAATTTACCCCCTTTATGTTAAGGAAACATATCTTCCGAAGGTAAACTTAACTTCCGAAGTTATGGAAATACTTCCGAAGCAAACTTGCTTCTTCCGAAGCCAAAACCTGCTTCTTCCGAAGCCAACAATATATTCTTCCGAATTATTCTTATGAGTCTATGATCAAATCTAACTCCTCACATATTCTAACATCACGTGCATCTTTTTGGATTTTTTTATTTACTATATAATATATATTTTGGACATATTAATCAGTTTTAATATGTTATAATTAATATGTTATAATATTAGTCGGATAAGAACTTAAAATGACTTAATTGTGCATGTTTTTGTGCAACAAAAGAGGATCTTTGAACGCCATTAACACATGTATGAGTTGTATAAGTATATACGATTAATGTGGGTCAGTGGTGTCAAATGTTGTTTGGTCGTGTGCATCTACACGAGTCATATAAGTCCAATATAAAGGTTTATATGAGTCATATAGGTTTTAAAAAAGAGCTATACGAACTGTAAGCACCTATACGAGTTGTATAGTTCTTGAACTATATAAATCGTAAACTTAAGAACTAATTTTAAAAATGTTTTGTTAGGTTGCCATCATTATTGCATATATCTTTTTAGCTCGTTTCTTTTAAGGATGTATTTACAAGGATTAAGAAAATTCAAATAATTATATTGTATAGTAAAAAATAGGACTGCAATAAGCAAATCATGAGTTTCAACTTACTTGACCTGTTTTATATAACTAGAACAAATCATTGTCACCTAGCGGACTGCAATAAAAATGTTTTATATAACTAGAACCACTTTACAAGGATAAAAAGAAGAACAAATCAATATATATATATATATATATATATATATATATATATATATATATATATATACATATATATATATATATATATATACATATATATATATATATATATATATATACATATATATATATATATATATATGATAAGGGTTTGGTTCTATTAAGAACCCATACTAATTGTAAGAACTCATTAACTTTTTTTAAGCCATTGATTATATTTACAAACCATAAGATGGTGACAAGTGTCCATGTTCCTTTTTTAGTAGAGAAGGACATTTTTGACATTTCACTCATATGACAAAAGTCAGCTTTTAATTTGATGTTGACAAGTGTCACCATCTATTTTCAAAAGATTCTATCTACTTTTTTTTAAAAGTTTACCCCCTTTATTTTTAAAACTTATATAACTTTTTATACATTGTTAGTTTTTCTATTTAAATTACATCATTAAACCCGTTTCATTTTCTTCTTTAATTCTAATATAGTTTCAAAAAATTTTGAAAACTTTTTATAGAAAAAAATACCTACAGTAAATTACATCATTTGTAATTACTTACAATGCATTACGTCAAAATACATATATAAAATCCAACAAAAATAGAACCTCATAAAATGGATTCAAATATATTTTTAAATTCAAATCAAAACTCTAAATAAATTTTGGCTAAATGTATCATCGTTACCATCCCTATTCGTACGAAAAACACATTGCATAAACCTAAAGTAATATCAAAGTTTCAGGATTACAATAAAAAAACATAGTGTTACAATAAAGTAACAACGCAAAAAACATAAAACCAAACCTAAAAACATACTTAAATCTATAAAAAAAATAGATTATTATATTAATTCTGTTACACTATTGCAAAAAAAGTTCCACTCGTACATAGTTACATCTGATTACAATGTTCTACTGCCTGTAGCAACCTGTAACAAAAGCATCATTTATAATTTTACACTACTGTAACTTAAAACTTGTAAATTACACAACTATAAAAACAAAAGAATAGAATTATCTCACTGCAAAAACAAAGAATACAATTTTACAATACAATATATCTGATTCATGGCATTACAGTAACAAGTTATATTAAATTATTGTATTGCACTACTGTAATCTAAAGCATGTTGTAAATAAATACATATAATAAATTGCATCATATTGTAACTACATTACAATACTAAGCCATGTAACTAGATTACGTAAAGAAATACATACAATAAATTATATCATATTGTAACTCTTTACAATGTTTTACTTCGAAATACAACTCTTTAAATTTTACTAGAATAGCATGTAACTTAATGTAACTAATTTACATTAATATATTTTTATTGGGTTATGTAAATTACATCATTCGTATCTCAAAAGTTATGTTTTTCTAACATCGAATTATATGAATAATCTCCCATTTACAACATAATTTTATGGGGTTATATGCATTTAGGCGCATTACAACTGTTTATGCGTTTGAGCACTGTTTGGAAGCTTGAAGACTGTTTGGGCGTTTTAGTTACATCACTGTAAACCAATGTAACCCAACGTAAAAATTAGGCGCATTACAACTGTTTAGGCGTTTGAGCACTGTTTGGAAGCTTGAAGACTGTTTGCGCGTTTTAGTTACATCACTGTAAACCAATGTAACCCAACGTAAAAATTAGGCGCATTACAACCGTTTAGGCGTTTGTGCACTGTTTGGAAGCTTGAAAACTGTTTGCACGTTTTAGTGACATCACTGTAAACCATGTAACCCAACGTAAAATTATGCGTATTACAACTATTTGGACGTTTTAGCATTGTTTCTTAATGTTACGTTAATATAAACAAGTGTAACACTAATGTAAGAAGGTGTAACGTTATGTAAAAATGTGTAACGTAAATGCAAATAGACTGTTTACCGATACATCGTGTAATTCACCACACAATTAAACTAACCTTTTAAAGGCTAGTAACAAGCAAGAATAAAAATATAAGAAACAAATTCTTTCAACATTCTGTACATTAAGTTAAAATATACAAACTCAAACCATGAAAATACACAATTATAATAAAATTTCAACACTGTAACTTAACACTATAATACATATTATAACGAAAATAAACCAAAAATAAAACAAACTACACCACTAATGTTTTCCAATCTAAACCATTCTGTAAACTAATATAAATCATTCTTTAAAAAATGAAAACAAGTTGAAAAATACTTTACAAAAAATTGTTAGTTGGAGTGGTGTAATATCGGGTGTAAATATTTGGTAGAGTAATGCAAGATTATATGATCTACTGTCGTTTGCAACATTACATGGGAATTAACGTTGTAACTTGTAACATGAGTTTAATGTTGTTTTGTTTTTAAAATCACGATGTAATTTAAGGTTTAATGTTGTTTAGGTTTTGCATACAAAAATGATGCAATTCACTGTAATATGTAACGTCCAGATTTTTTTTTAAAATATCGACTATATTAGAATTAAAGAGAATAATGAGACGAGTTTAATGATGTTATTTTCATAAAAAATTATTAATGTATGAAAAAATTATAAATGCTATAAAACAAAAGGGGTAAAAATTTTAAATAGGAAAAAAAGAATTAGGAGGAACTAGGGGAGGACATGTGTCACATTCTTGTTAAAAGCTACTTTTTGATTAGTGGATAAAATGACCAAACTGCCATTTGATGATCTATGCCATTGAATTGGAATCTAAATTATTTTATATTAGATCAATGGTTAGATTTAAGGTTAAAGGGTTCTTGTAATTTCATAGAGTTCTCACATGAACCCAATTCTATATGATAATAAGAGTAAAATTTTGTAACATTAAACGTTAAACTAATTTATCATATGCACTACAGAATATGAAAATTGATTATGTTTTAATGCAATAGGCACTTAATTATAATCACGTGAGTATGACCTATTTGATATATATCCTTACCCAAAAGGCCAAAAGTAACAATTCATACAACATTGATATTTGTATGCATTAGAAGTCCACTTAATATTTGTTTGTACTTGAAGCCCATGATCCATCACTCTCTCCGGCCACCAGGCACCAGCCCACCCCATCCTTCAACTCGCTCATATACAACTAACCAGTATACTACACACTTGTGTTCTGGCCGCGAGGAGGGTTTATGCAACTCGATTCATAGCTTGTCCATCACGAATATGTATCTAGTGAATCAACTCCAATGTAAGAGTAAGTATAATGTTTTAAGTAATAATGATGAATAATAAATACAAAAAGAAGGGTACCGAACGTCTTTACTAGCAGTGTGGGTCCTTTTTATAGTTTGATATGGAGAATTTTACATAAGTCGATTGTTGTATCACCTATAAGTTTCATCTGACTTGGTCGGTTGTGTTCAGTATTAAATAAGGAATATGTTGTAGTAGATATCAAGATATGGATTCATAGGTGCCCTTAAGTAGGGTATGGGCGTGTCAAGCAATATTATATGATCTTGTGTCTTCTCTCTCCAGTTTGGATAGACCTTTGCCACTGCTAGCATCAAAGGATGATAGAACAGGTCTTATCCAAACTTATTTTGGCCCTAATGGTAGAGTGGGTTATTTACATACTAGTTTGGTCCTGATAATATATAGAGTGGCTTTTGTTTGGACCATCGTTGGTCCTAATATGCGCTTTGGTTGTCAGTATGTGGGTTACTTATTCAAATATTATTAAGGTTCAGCCTATCGACAGGTACGTTGTAATATCCTAAATCTAGAAAAAGGCACACCGATGCTAAGCAAAGCACACCTGTGCCAAGCAAATCACGCTCGTGCTAATCAAGGCACACGTGTGCTGATGTGCCAATTAATGATAAGTGATACTATCTAGCTGGAGACTAGTGGTCGTAAGATTTAACCTTGTTAAACTCTAAACTTGTGGTAAGTCTTGAAAACTGTATTGCAAATATAACATTCAACCTATATAAATCGAAATAACGATGCCAGTATATTAACCGCTGTGTAGCCTACAGATCTAGGTAGTTGTAAACATGAGACTAAATCATATCAATCCGACATGTGTATATCCTATATCCGACGGGTGTGATAGACACCACCCAAATCCTAATAACTAGGGGTGTTAAAAAATATCCGAATCCGAGAATCCGATCCGAAAATCCGAAAATCCGAATTTTCGGATATCCGAAAATTCGGATATCCGAAAATTCGGATATCCGAATTTCGGATATCCGAAAATTTGGATTCGGATTCGGATAGTGATTTTCAAAAGTTTCGGATATTCGGATATCCGATTATCTGAAAACTAAAAAATATTTTTTTATTTTTTTGAATTTTAGATATATTTTTACTTTAGGTTGAGATTTTTTAGTGTATATTGTGACTTTTATGATATGAGTTGGTTTTTTATGTTATTTTTATAATATTATATGTTTAATTATTGTAAAAAATAAAAAATAAAAAAATAAAAAAAATAAAAAATGAATTTCGGATATCCGAATCACTATCCGAATCCGTATCCGAAATTTCGGATCGGATATCAGAAATTTCGGATACGGATTCGGATAGTGATTTCCACTATCCGAAATTTTCGGATATCCGAAATTTCGGATATCCGACTTCGAACACCCCTACTAATAACCTATGAACTTTATTCACTCCATGATTAATACAATTCATTATTCAATCACATTAACAAATATTAATTTTTCTTGCTTTCATTTTTTTCTAATATTTTACACGTTTTTATATGTTTTCACATTTACTCATCTATCTACTCTAATAAAATAAGGTTTTAAGTTGTCACTTGTCATAATATTAGACCTCCTAAATCTAATTTTCTCGCTTCTCTCTCATATTAAATATTTACATCAACTACTAATTATATTATTTAATTCTTTTTTAGATTAAAATAATTTTTAATGAATTACAAAAAGAGTTCTTTTTATAAATGTGATTTCTAAAGAAACAATCTTTTGTATGATAAGTAATTTTTTAAAACATAAATCTTCTTTTAAAAATAAAAAATATTTAAAATCAATGTTTTTAGAAATTAAATTATTTATGAAAAAATAAAAAATATTTAAAATCAATGTTTTTAGAAATTAAATTTTTTATGAACCATAAAAATTTAAAAATTAAAGTTATTGTAAGAAAATTTTTAGAAAATGACATTTTTTAAAACGTTTTGATTTAGAACGAATTTTTTAAATTCTCTTAGATAAAAAATAATTTAAAACAAAAGTTCAAAGAAAATAATATCATTGTTTTATACTTATAGTCCATACTTATACGTAATTTCAATCATATCATATTTCAAAATATCATATTACAATTAATAATTTTTCATCATTAAAAATGGGTGGTCGTTTATGTGAGATCGATTTAAGTTATTACAAGGACTATTGATGTATGTTAGAGTTGAACGCAAAAGTAGTGATTGAGATGGTGGATGTAGGTTATTACATACATCACATGAGTTACTCGATAATATCTCCGATGCAGATTTGACGGAAAAAGATTGGCTCTGTGTGTTCCTTGTTGTACGGATGCATGAACGGAATTGGTACCACTTGTGGCTCCATTTTTAGATGTAGAGAGAGAAGACTCAGTCGCACTCAATCCCCATATATAACCATCATTCACCTCAAAACATGTTATATTGTTTCAATTCAATCGCTCTTTGATATTATATATTCTCCCACATATTTCTCCACTTCTACCTCTCTACGGATCGCTATTTTAGGAATAATCGTTCTCGTTGTTGTTGTTGTTGTTGTTGTTCTGATCCATACTTACAGAGGGAATATATCACTTAGTATCGAGGAGACAATAGTGACCGTTAATGGGGAATGTAAAAGATGAAGGGAAAAAAATGGATCCGTTGTTTCCGAGGCTTCATATCAGTGATGCGGATAAAGGAGGTCCGAGAACACCACCAAGGAATAAAATGGCTATTTCTCAACAGTTTAGCGTGCCCTCACAAAGCGCGCAAAGGTGTGTTTCTGGATCTGTGTCTCCGGTGTTACCTCTTTCGACCACTAATGGAAGTCGTGTGGCTCCTGCGACGTCTTCTTGTCATGTGAGTATTTAGCTTTTGGTTTATGTTACTGATCTAAGTTGTGTTGTGACTGAAAAATGGGGTGAATAGTTGTTATGAGAATGAATTTGTGATTGTGTTTACTTGATGGTTGTATAGGATGCAGGCTATAAAAGAAGTATGTTTTCGTCGTTTGGGCGCTCATGTGGATCGACAAGACTGGCTACAAGACTCGATTCTTATCACTCGAGTGGTATCAATTTGAATATATCATTAACAACCGTTAAACAAACAATAGAAACTACTAACTGTCAAACTTTATGCAATACCGGACATCCAAAAGGTCAAGATTTTAGAACTACAAGGAACAACACTATAGTCAAGAAGCTTGAATATGAGGATGATTACTTGGTTCCAAGTTTTACATATGGGAATGGTCAACACAATACAAATAGAGGGAGTTTCCCAATTTCAAGCACAAATGTCTATCAAAAGCAATTGAAACTAACCGATAAGGATACGACACGTGAAACTAAACTAAGTACTATGACGACTAATGACATTGCTAGAGAACCCCCACCATGTTTGTCTGATAGAGGACGGTTTTCAGAATTGCTAAACGACGAAGTTTCTCCGTCCATAAAGAGAAGGATCATGATAGATGAACAACAAATGTTGCCACTTAAGAGAAAAAGTTTTCAAGAAAACATGACTTACAAAGATAGTACAAAAAAGATATGGACTTTGTTAGGAGATAATAGAAAAACTGATAAAGGTACTCATGATGCTCTTGGTCCTATTAACAAAAGTGAAGAAGATCATGGTTCTTTACCTTTAGGAGATGCTGAGAAAGTTAACGACAAATTAGAGACGGATTTTCTTTCAGGATTTAATATAAACCCCGAGGATGTTTCAAAACTTATCGGTCCAGAAAAATTTTGCATAGCAAGAAGAACAATCATTCAGTAAGTATATCTAACTTGTGTGCATGTTTTTTTGAATTTCCCATGAAACTTGATTGTTTTAGGGCCGGAGTTCTAATGCTTACAGATAATCAGATTCAATAATAATTGAATCTGATTATCTAAAGGATATATTGTTTGACCTTAGAATCAGTTTCATTGTACCCTATAATACAATAGGTTATAACTAGATTTTGGGTCAAACAGTATCATCAAAGTTAATTACAAGTGTTCATGAATATGTTCATTTGGTATTTCAGACAACAAAGAGTTTTCCAGTCACAGCTATTCGAGTTGCATCGATTAATCAAGGTATGTTACATGGCATTTATCTAAATGTTTAACACTTTAGCCGAATCATTCTCATACTATGAGGTTTAAATTAACAGGTACAAAAAATGCTAGCAGAATCACCTGATCTTTTAATCGAAGATGGTTTTTACAAACAAAAGAAGTCTCCATGCGAAGATATATATCCACATATTGATCATCAGAAAGAAAACAATGATATTGAAAAAATATACAACCCTAGTTTAGCAGACCTCCCAGTACCCCCACCACTACCCACCATTAATGGCGGCAAACAACCACCATGGTGCTTCCTTCCACCACCTCCACCTGGAAACCAGTGGCTGGTGCCGGTAAGGTCACCATCCGAGGGACTAGTTTACAAGCCCCTCAGTGGACCTTCTCCAGCACCAGTCGGGCTCATGCCACCAGTTTATGGCATGAGCCTAACACCCTCAAATGCAGACTTCCTCACCAATGGTTATAATATTCCAACATCTTACCAACAAGGAATGAGTGTATTTCCAAGTACTTCACTTTTAACATCCTATGGATTTCCGGCTATAACAAAACAAATTTGTTCTCCAATGATTGATGATGGTGTGAATTATAGCAAAAGTACTAAAACTATGTGTAATATAGAAAGTGATGTGCATGGAAGTAGTGGAAGCAGTTCTAATGATCGGAAAAAAGGAGATGAACTCCCTCTTTTTCCGACTACACCGATGGTTCACGATTCCGATCAATGTACAGAAGAAAAGAGGTGTGATGAACGGATAAAAGTGATCAAAGTTGTTCCTCATAATCCCAAATTGGCATCTGAATCAGCTGCTCGTATATTCCAGTTCATACAAGATGAAAGAAAACATAATGAATAGAGGTGTAAATTATTAAAAAAGTTTTGTTAATAAGAACATTTTTGAATAATTATGCACGGGGTACGTGTCGGGAATACATGAAATTCAATATAGAGGTTGATTTTATTTTGTTTTTTTATATTAAACAAAATGCGGAATATACGATTTTGGGGTTTGAGAATTGAGATTGCTTATGTTTGTTATGTTTTGATGCAATAAAAAGCTTTTCTAGATGGTGTTCAAGAAAATTTGCTTGTGAATGAACTTAGTTCGCAAATTGTCTTTAAAAATGTTTGAAATGTTTACAAAATTTAGAAGTTGAATGGAACCCCTTAATATTATTATCATTAGTTTAGAAACTTGTTTACTACACGGTTTGAATAAAAATATTATATTAATAGTTTTTATCAATATATATAAATTATATAATATTTTTTAGATAAAATATGATTGAAATTATGTATAATTAACTACTTTAGGTAATAAAACAATAACAACATGCTTTCAAACTTTTGTCTTTAAAAACTTTTGCTTTTAAAAAAATTAACACTTCATATGTTTATTAAAAATACTTTATGTAAACGATTTCACTTTTTAAAAGCTCTTTGTATTATCTAAACTTTATATCTTATAAGTTTTTGTTTTTAAATGATTATGTTTATAATAATAAATAACATGTTTTTAGTTTATCAAATATTTTATAATTTAGAAAGTATATAAATAATAATTAGCATTTAATGTATCATTAAATAGATAACTTTCATTCTAATAATAACATGTATTAGTGCCTAAGTGGACAATGTAAAAAAATATCATGTGACTTTTAGACATTTTGGTTTATTAGTATAGATTATAACTTCAATTTGACACGTAACAAAATGAAATGTGATGCTGGCTAATGTTGCGTGCAACGGCAATGACCATGGTAGTGGCGGCGAGATTTTAAATTCATTTACTTGATGAAATTTGAATGAAATCATTTGATTTTTAAATTCATTACATTCTCAACCAAACAAGTTATTTATCGAATTTCAAGTTCTAATTTTAACACATTCTCCTCTCTTAATTCATATGATGATAATAAAGGAAAATTCTAGAAATGAGCATATGAAAATAAAATTTCTTTAAAAAAACGTTGAAAAGTCATATTTATGGAAATGAACATTTAGTCGATACCTCTTCAAAAACTATCACGTGTGAACAACAATTAGGATTAACTTTTAAGAATCACCTACTTAATTATCATAATATGGACTTCTTTCTTTTCTAAAGAAAAGTTGGCTCATCATCCTAACGAACTAGGTTGACGTATTCCTTCTTCTCCTTCGACTTTGAGCACTCATACACAAAGTAACTAAATTTACAACTATAACACTTGACCCGCGACTTGTCATGCCCTCCTCTTAGCTTTTGTCCTTCACTCTTTCCTGATTAAACCAATCATTGATTTGTTCTTCACAAACATGCTTTCACAACACATTTGGTTGCTTCAAACAGTCTTACTGTTAAAGTAAAAAGAAAGATATAAAGTTTACAAGGTTGATAAATAGTGTTTTCTTCCCTTTGGACTATGCCAACACATAGGGTAATTTGATTGGGTCATCTTTTTCTTGGCCTACCCGGAATTCTTATATGTAGTAAAGAGTTAAAAATGTAGGTTCAATAGAATATGCCATCTAGCTCCAATTGTTAAAGCTGCCTTTATACCCTAGCCACCTCGGATTTGATCCTTGGAGGCGTATCTTTTTATTTATTGTTTTTTTTAGTTTTTGAAAATGTCTCGTTGACCATATTATTATCTAAAATTTTTCTTTAATCAGGTCATCTTTATAAATATACTCACACAATAGAGCCGCATCCTATCATATAAACAAGATCGTCCGAACCCAAATGAGTAGTTCAGAAGAAGACACTTGTCTAAGAAGAGTCTGTCCTAACCAAAGATGGACCTAGGTTATAGGGCGGGGGCAGCCGTCCCGCGTAAAAAAATAATGATATATGTATGTGAAAATTCCAAGCGCCCCTGTAAAATTATTAATGATGCAATCATTTTACTTTTGCCCCTTATTAAAAAATTTCCGGGTGATGGTTTTACAGATCTAAGTGATGACTATGGTAGTTAGATGGTGAATAGTGGTGACGGGTCAGGTGGTCAGAATTGCTCACGGTGGTTGGTGATGGTGAAATGTGATGATGGGTCAGGTTGTGGTTCCGACAGCGTATGACGGTGGTCGGCGGTGTTGTGATGGCCGATGATTGATGATGATGGTGTTGAGGATGATGATGATAATGAATTAATTATTAATCAATATTTACAGGGGTAGAATGATCATTTTAAAAATATGAATAAATAACCTTAAAGTTATAAAATTTACATAAATAGCCCTTAAATTGAAAATGACCAAAACGTCTTTACACTTAAAAGAAAAAAGTTAACAAATTTAGTGGCAGGGGGCAAAAGAGTTAATAAACGAAACGTTAAGGGTTAATATGTCAAACGATTTCTTTTTGAACCGATAGGGTTAAATGGCTCTAACCCCATATGCCAAAATAGTAATTTAAAAAAAAAAAAAAAAAAAAAAAAAAAAAAAAAAAAAAAAAAAAAAAAACTAGATGTTCTTTATTGTGAAGTGTGAACCGATCCGACCTCCTGACGCCATCAACATCCGTGGACATTCTTGACGACTTGCTCGTTGAGTTCATCTTCAACAAATAAAAGTCGGCACTGATGGGATCATCCCACTCCGCCACGTGTCCAACTCATTCATCATTCTCAATGCGCCATCACACGCTTGAGTCTCAATCTCACAGACACCTGTCTCTTGTTTCGTCACCTGCGTCGATTCATCTTCTTCCTCTAAAACCTTAACGACGACATACATATATATATATGGTACGATAAACGTACGATATCGCTTCGGTTTTTTAACGTTGTTCGAATTGGTGTTTTGATCGGAGTCTGAAAAATGGAGGAATTAAACGAAGAACGAACAGTTTTTGAGATGGGGGTGGTGGTTCCTAAGAGGGTAGAAGATCAAAATGGGGAAGAAGATGGGTGTTATGATTGTGTTGAAGTTGTTGTTGATGAATTTCGTAAAGTTGGATTGATTGTTGACAGAGTTGATGGCCTGCATGATGACTTCCTCAAGGTAATTTGTCATGAGTATTCAGTGATTCACTGGATGTATGTGATTCTTTTGTTAATGATTATGACGAAAGCTAGCTAATATTAACTGGATAATATTATTATTATTAAATTAGTTTAAAAAGCGTTAAACTTAAAAGTGACATGACTTTAATACGGGATGTGGTGACTAAAGTCGCTTTAGAAAAATCCCTTTTTTGTATTTTGTAAGAATTTGTTGGAGAGAGAGGAGCAATTAAAAGAAACTGTTGGGTTAATCTTTATCGGGTTAAGACGGGTCAAATTACAGGTTACGGGTCTAGTATTTGAGTCATGTTTTGTTTAAAGTATGCAACAAGTTTTTAATTTGAATTATTTTTAGTAGTTAGCAAGTAGTGGGCATATTTTAGGGAGAGTGGAGTAGTGACAGTTGGTTTTTAGATGTGCATGTTTATTTTTTATATAATGTAAGTTTTCAAGTATGAATGTATGCAAGATTTCAAGTTTTAAGAGAGTTGTAACAATGTTATTCACTATTTTATCTTTTATTTCTTTTTCAGTTGGCAGCACCAGTTGAAATTTTAGGGAAGGTGGCTGTTGAGTTACAATTGAAGAAGAGAACTCAAATAGGTAAACTTGCATTGCTGTTTCTGATTGCTTACTAAAATTGTTTCTCCTTTTTGCTGGTCATGTTCGGGTTACTTATTTTGATTGAAAATAAATTTTGATAAAAATGATTTATTAACTTATGATTTTTCATGAGGACACTACAAGAAAAATAAGTTAATGCAACTCTGGTTAAAAGTTGCATTAGGACTTAAAAAAGTTGCATTAGACTTAATGCAACTTTTTATCAGGGGCTGCATTAGGTGAAGTTGCATTAGATCTAATGCAACTTTTTTTTAGATAATGCAACCATTTTTAAAAAGGTTGCATTTAATATTCACATGCAACTTTTTTTAGGATGCAACTTTTTTTGCATGCTAATGCAACTTTTTTTTACTTTTAAATGCAACTTTCCGAACACACAAATGCAACCTTTGCCGGACTATAATGCAACATTTTCCATATCAAATGCAACACTTTTTAAAAATTTAGCTACAATAAATGCAACCTTCTTTACATAAAAATACAACTTTGTAGTTCATCGTTTGAAATACTAAAAGTCCTATTAATATGCAATGGTATCTCAACTACACCAACATAATAATAACTTAAAGATAATATATATTTGTACGTAATTTAACATATTTCTAAGCTTAAAATAACAAATGAATCAAAATAAGGTTGTAAATTACAATTAACGAACACCTCCTACTTATCTCTAAAATCTTGAAGTATTCCAGCAGGTAGCTTTTCCGTAATATTTCGCATTGTAGCTTCAAACTTCGCTTGTTGGCTCTCAAAATCCTTTCGCATACCTTCTAGCTTAGCTTTCTTCCTTTGATGGTCCTCTTCAATTTCTTTTTTCATTTAAAGCAATTGTGATTTTTCAACTTCCATGCTTACTTTGAATGATTCCATAAGCCCCCCAGGATCATATATGGTTCATCTCCACCATTCATTTTTTTAGTTACACCTTTGCCATAAAGTCAGAGGTAGCCATCATGCTTCTTGTTCATTACAACCATAAAATGATCACTCAAAGCACTTCCATCTTCTAAAGGTTTGTAACTCTTCATTTGTTCCTTAAACAGACAATCAAAAAATATTATAAAAATACAACAGTAAATAACCCAACCAATACAAGTTGCTTGTTGAAACACATTTTAGTAACAACTTAATGGAGTTTAATGAAGCTAAACATCTAATAAACGAAAAGAGTTATGCAAATGGTTTACTAAGGTAACTCAAATCTAAGATGTAACCTTGGATTTTTATTAGGAACAAACAGTGAGGTAGAGATTAAAAGAATATTATTGTTGCCAAGGAAACATAAGTTGATGCAATTGATGGCATTAGTTGCTTACAACAACTATTACAACAACTAGAAGATTAGATGCTATTTAACCAATTGACTTTTAGTCAAACAAGTATGTTGTAGACCTATGATGCATAACCATTGCTCATTAGTTGCAGCTGATGTATCACTTATCGAAGCAAACTTTGGGTTACTACACATATAGAAATTTTAGAGTTGAAACCAAAAGGTCAAACTATGAAAGCTACTTTAATTTGGAAATTATTTCATCAAACAAAAAAGTCAAACTATTCTACTTTGTGATTTCAAGTTACACAGTGATCCCTAAAAAACATACTAAATAGCTTAGCTTGTTTGAACAAGCAATCCCTGCTCAAATTCATATGACAAATCCACAAAACTATATCAAATCATGATTAAGAAACTCTGTGAAAACACTTCAACATTAAATTAAACTCAAATGGTCATACCAATAACATATTCTAATATTTTATTATATACATGGATGTAAATGATGTAGGTTTCCTATAAGTACAGTATGATATTTTCTTTTTGCATTTCTAAAACCAAACAAGTATATGGAGGTCATTTTGATTAAAACATTGATAACTTAGACACCTAAAATAATCCTAGCATAAGAAATTAACCATTAGCCTTAAAGAACACAACCATAAAACAGAATGAACAATACATATTCATAACATACATGATCTGATAAATCTTATCATTAAGAAACATTAATACATACTTATTTTCCACATCCGTGAAGATATATATAAGCAGGTATAACTAGGTTCATTATCCAACCACATTCCAACAATACATACTTATTTTACCATTAGCCCAACTCATTAGATTTTATTACACACATACAAGATACCTACCAAAATCTTTAAAGGAAAAAACTAGAAAGAACTTACAATTTTCCTTGAAGTTTCATCATAGGTTTCAAGATATGCACATCCTTCAGTCCTTTGATGTGTGTGTTCAAACGTTTTCATTAAAGTAGGTAATCATTGTTTGGGTCATCATTTTTCTATATTTATGATAACATACATAAATAATAAAAGAATCAGCATTTCGAACGGTATAAAAATACAAGTCATGAGCAAAGAAAAAAGTAATCTTACCATCTCCTCACGAATCCTAGCAAAGCTTTTCGGACCGGCTGTATGCATATATCTTTTTGACATGCGTATTTCCTTAGCCTTTAAACAACGCTTCTAAATACACATTAAAATACATAACTAAAGTAATAGAATAATCAAAATAGAAAATACTACAAATAAATAAATTGTTTATACCTGTTAAACTTATAATCATTCAGTTGTCTTTTGTTTGCCATTATACCTGCTAAAGTTATTAACTAATGACTTATGAGCATAACAAAGTAAATAATAACAACAATAACAATACGAATGTTAAAAATAATAGTAATCCCTATAATAACGAATGACAATGGAACGGGCATTAGTGATTACAGTCCCATACCTACAGGGTACACGTTAACTCGATCACTTTTAAAACACTATAACAATTACACACACACATTATAGTATCTATCTATAAATGTGAAATTGGGAATGATTGCATGTTTTATTATATAACTATTATGCACACCAGTTACTCTTATAAACCTGAAGTTATTTATAAACATAAAATATGTACAGATACACATGACAAATAAATTTACAGGAGTCATTGCAACAATAATCAAGAACCAAATTAATCATTACAAAGAAAACCAACTCACTGCAACACAAAGAAACCCTTTCTATAGTCTCATTTGATCAAGAATTGCACTAGCTCTTATACAACACAAGACATCAAAAAACAAAATACAAAGTTAGATCCTTAATTATCAAAATTATAATAGGCTGCTGAAGTGTATTTTTTGTAGTAGAAGCTACCAGTTTTGGTGACTAGAAGTTTTGGTCTTTTTGGTAGAAGCTAACAGTGGCCAACTTTCTTGTTATGTTAAAAAACATATAGTTTAAAAACCAAGAGAAAGAAAATAACTACAACTTTCAAGATAGAACAAATTACACAATATATCTAAAGAACTAATTAGTATTACACAAAAGGAGACTCCCTAATTTATAGAAAACGTAATAAACAAGTTACATGCATTTCCCAAGCTTTAATCAGGACATCATATAATTTGTTTATCCTTAACAGTACTCTAAGTCACTACAGATGGTATGGCAGATCAATGATTACCATCAAAGACTTCTAAAATAGTTTCATAAAATTCATTTGCATAAAACTAATAAGATATCTACATCGGAATCTCTAACCAGACGCAAGAAGACGATTGAATAAAAAAGTCACATTCAATCGAACATAAAGGTTAGCAATGTAATATACAAAACTAAAACTGATAGTCATTGATCAAAAAGTATTTTGTTTAATATGACGAAATAGATAGCAAGTAGAAAATGAGATTAAAAAGAAAAATCGAGCACTTACAACTTTTGGTCATCGTTAATTTCGAATTTCTTCTAGCATGCAATTATGGGATTCACAGTGTGGAATTACATAAAACACAAATATAATTGTAGGACTATGAATTTTGTTAGAGGGAAACTAAAATTTTTAAAATATTACCGCTAATCTGAATCGTAAATTGCCGCCGATGTGAATTTGGAGATTTAGGTATGTGAATGACGCTAACGTGGAGTCTTGTTTGACCCCTGAGTATCTGATCTCAATCTTCTGAAAAATTGTTTGAATTTAAAAACTCATTGTTATATGATCACAAGTTTTATTTTTTCTTTTAACTATTATATTTTAGTGTTAAAATTTTAATTAAATCAATTTGTATTTGTGTTTTGACTATAAGTTAATTATAAAGTTATGAATATGTGCATATAATTAAATAGAAACTAATTATATATTTATATATTTTAAGGTAGAACATAAGCCAACATTATATAATATTTACGTATTCAACTTTTATCTCAGATAGAATACTACAAATATATTGTCATTTAAATAATATTTATTAAAATATTGCGCTTAAGTTTTAACAATACGGCATTTTTCATAAAAAATGTCATTTTTAAAAGCACCCAACTTTTCATAAAAAAGTTACCGTTTAAAATTTTAAACTTGCAACCGTTCTAACAAAAGTTGCAATTTCTAATAAAAACATGCAACATTTCAAGAAAACAGTTGCATTAGATCCTTAATGCAACCTTTATGTTAATGAAAGTTACATTAGGGTCAAATGCAACTTATCTAAAAAAAGTTGCTTTTAAAATGTTGCATTAGACTCTTTTTCTAGTAGTGGGAGTTTTTAGAAATAATGTTTGGATTAGCTTATAAACTAAAATTAATACTGAATAATGACTAAAATATATATATTTTTAAAAACGATAGGTGATAATAGGAGGTAGTAAAGGGGTATAATAGAAAATTGGATCAAAAGAATGTTTTCAAAAGTCAATAAGTAACCATTTTTCTTACTTTTCAAAATCTTTTTTTACCTTATATGAAAAGTTAGTTTGAAAAATTCTTTTACGTTTGCCACACACTTTTTTTACTTATTCACTTATTAACGTTTGAGAAGTTAAAAAATCAAAAGTTAAGGAAAAATAAGCAATCCCAAACATGATAATAATCTAAGTAGGGGTTTTAATCACGTGAATTTTGTGTTAAACTAAATTCAAACACGTGGATTTTGTGTTAGGTTTGTGTGATGTTTTTACGTGGTGTCAGAAATTCACACTTGGATTTAGGAGTTTGCATGCAGTTGTTTAAAGCTACTTATTCCAACTAAATCGGCATTTTAGTAACCAAACTCCTAAGATGGTTTCTGATTATGTAATATTACTGCAGGAGTTGATTTACAGTTTCAACTTGATGAGGCTGAGGCTTTTGCAAAACAAGCTGATGGTTCATTATTCAGCTGGAGCGAGCGTTTTCGCTGTTACAATCACATAATTTATGGAATCGTGAGTTAATTATACATGCTTCTAAGTAACTTTAATCACACATCACATAACATCCATCAATGCTTGATAATGTATAGATACAATGAACGAGGTAACACATAATCAGAACTGTAGTCTACTTTGATGACATATGATTAATGTCTGTAAATTATACACTAAAATGTACAGGTTAATAAGAGCGATACTGCTATCATCTTAAAATCTAACTGTAGAGATGTTGAATGGAAGCCGGGGGAATCCCTTGTGCGGAAGTTAGAAAAAGAAGCCGTTGTTAAAGAAGTGTTTCCAATACATGGTATCGTGTTATGAGTTTATATCTTTTTGCACATCTTATCTATTGTCATCGATCGCACTTTATAAGTTACACGCTTTCTATTCAAAAAGACGAGATGAAAAGAAAACAGCTTCTGAAACGTTGGGCTCTGAACTGGTGGGACCTTACAAATCAACCCCTTGATGAGATCTATACTTACTATGGAGCCAAGGTAAAATAGTGGTTGTTTTTAAATAAACTACTTAACATAGAAAATTAATTTCGAACATGATAAATTTTGTCTTTTTTGGTTGTAGATTGCAACATATTTCGCTTTTCTTGGAATGTATACGAAGTGGTTATTTTTCCCAGCTGTATTTGGGATTTTCGTGCAATCAGTTGATTTCAAGTATGCCGCTTCTCTTTTGTGTACCTTCATTAGTCGCCCTTACGACTAAAATCTTTTAGTAAATTTGTATTTTTACCTTTGTTAATGCAGATCTTTGCAGCTTCTGGTGCTTCCCTTTTTCTTTATATGCATAATTTCATGGGCGGTCTTCTTTATCCAATTTTGGAAGCGAAAAAACTCTACCCTTTTGGCAAGGTAAGTTATGATTACAGTTTGGGTTCTAACTTTTCAGAAGTTGCATCCACGATCCCATTGTTCGCTTGTTCACTCAGTTGCAACATGTTTGGTCTTTCGCTAACATTATATGATCATATGATCAACATCTTTTAACGTCATTTAGTGTTAATGACCAAACGTTATATATTTGAGTTTAATTTATTATTACATCATATGATCACTGTTTATTTTAGATATATGTGTATTTAGACGAGTTCAAATTTTCAAAATGCAGGTGGCAAATTTGTTATCCAGTTGTTGGAGCAGAGTTTACTTATAAATATACTGACACAGAATGGAGTTCCCTTCATTCGTCTTTAGAATTAATTAAAAAATCTGGGGCTGATAAATCGATGGAAAAAGAGAAGATCCAAAGAGAAGAATGGTCTGGTCATTTGCGAAGATTCAAGAATGATGCAACTATTATTTTGAGTATAATAGGCGTTCAGCTACCGTTTGAATTGGCGTATGCACATTTGTATGAGAGCATTGGATCTGATAACATAAAGTAAGCATCTTATTTAGGGATAATAACTTAAAAAGCAACATACTTTTGACTGTGATATTAATCCTGTTATTTGTGTATATCCTTGGTGCAATTAGAAATTAACTTTTGTAATAAGTACATTTCTATCTTCAGGTTTGGGCTAACGGCGGTCTATCTATATGCTATTCAATATTTTACACAAATTGGCGGGAAGGCGTCAGTTAAGCTAATCAAGGATGAAAAGAATGAAAACTCTGAATACAAAGCTAACAGCTTGGTTTACAAGGTTAAAACCACATCATTATATTCCTTTTAACTCTCTTGAATAACTTAATTAATATTTTAGTTTGTAACTCTTAATAATTTATTGTTATTATGACTTTTTGACCCTTATCCATTCAAAGTCAATTGGTCAAAACTGGTTGCTCTTAATAAATTTGATCATACATGCAGGTGTTTGGGCTGTACTTCATGCAATCATACATTGGACTACTTTATCATGCAATTCTGCATCGCAATTTCACGACTCTTCGTTACGTAATTATCCAACGGCTAATCATATCAGAGGTAGTCAAAGTTCTATATATCTTTTCCCAAATTAGGATTATTATTGTTCGTTAAGATTGAATGTCTTTGATCTAAATATGTGCTTCAGGTGATGGAAATACTAGTTGGAAACCTTTTACCTTACATCAAATACAGCTATAGAAAATATAGAGCGGTTCGGTAGGTCTCTTTGACTTTGACTTTCAGTTTGACCACCATAGTAATGTTCATTGTGGCTAAATGTTATTTGACTCGCTTTATGTGAAGTAACAAGAGTAAAAGGGATAAGGGGATGGAAGCCAGAAAATCTTATGTTAATTCTAGGGTTGAGAAGGAGTATTTGAAGCCTAAATATTCTGCAAGTGTTGGTGATGAACTTGAAGATGGGCTCTTTGATGGTAATAACATTCAAGGGCAGTTATCAACATATAACACTATAGGCTTATGATGAATTTGCACATAAATCTCATTTAAGTCCCTATACTTTTATTAAAGTTTAGGGACTTGATAAAACAGTAAAAAAAATGAAGTCGACGTGCTTATGTGCAAATTCACTAGAGGTCCATGGGGTTTAATCTGATAATTGTCTTGTATTCAAACATGGAAGTTAACATTTAAGATTTATACATTTCTTTTCTATTTACATAGTTGATAAAAATAAAATTCTTGTGCAGAGTTTCTTGAGTTAGCTTTGCAATTTGGAATGGTTATGATGTTTGCTTGTGCATTTCCTTCTGCATTTGCTTTTGCTGCCTTGGTAAATTGGAACCTTTTTTTATTTTTACTATTTTCCAAGCCTATATTAAAACAAATTTGAGTCATAAAATGGGAAACTAAATTTATATATATGGTTGTGGTGTAAAGAGTAATATTACACAAATCAGAGCAGATGCGTTAAAGATTCTTGCCATGTATAGAAGACCAGTTCCTCGAGTTGCTGCAACAATAGGGGCGTGGCTTAACATATTTCAGGTATCAAAAAATCGCCTGATTCGTTTGATCTTAATACGCAATTAGCTAGTGGTTGGTACAGAAGAATGTAACGGGCCGTTCCACGCGAATGAAATTTCATAAGGAACATGGTTAGTTTTCACTCCTTGGGGAAATTAGTGTTTTTTTAACATTTTAAAATAATTTTCTTCTTCAAAGAGATTATAATAAACAATAAACAATAATAATCTAAAGAGTTTTGCTAAAATATTTACTTCTCTAAGTTGAACAATAAGTATATATATCTTTATTAGAAGTATAATTTGAGGGTTTTTAATCACACCCCCAACCCCAATGCTAATCATAAACCAACAGATGATAATGGTAATTTCATTCTATTCTTTTGCAGTTCCATTCCTTCTTTCTACAGTTTGAACTACAATATATAGATATTCACAAAAGTGTTTTCATTATTATTTTTTTTCAGTTTTTGATAGTTGCATCAATATGCACCAACTGCATACTGTTAGTATGTTTATACGATCGAGAAGGGAATTGGAATATATCTCCAGGTCTTGCGGCCATCCTCGTCATCGAACATGTTCTCCTTCTCATCAAGTTTGGGTTCTCAAAGATTGTACCTGAGGTATATTCGACTCTAGCTTTACTTATAAATGGGTCAATTTGGGTTGTATTTTATCTCTGTAGACCTTGTACGTAGCTTTGCTATAGATAGGATTTACGGGGTTTGATTAGGGTATGGTATGAGTTATTTTTTATCTATGTTAGTCTAAAACAACAATAATATTTCAAAAGTAAATGGGTTGTAAACCTATGTATTTAAATTGTCAAAGTAACAACCATTCTATTTACATTTTTACCCTTTGTAGGAACCCGATTGGGTAAAAGCAAACAGAATGAAGAATGTGACTCGAGCGGAAAACATGTGTTCTAAGCAACTTTTGAACAACATTTCTGGTGGTAGAACGCCCGTCGCAAGTACACAATATACTGATTAGTTATCTGTTAATATCACAATCAGTAGCTAGCAAAGTGAGTTTTAGAGTGTTTTGATTTTGTATCTAACGAATAACATCGTCTTTTTAGGATTGTAGCATAGTGTATATCTTTTCATTTTGTTTGTTCAAAGTTTTGTTTAATATTGTATGTAGAGTGCATTTACCTCATGATAAGATCTGTAGCTTGCTGCTTGCAATGGATTACATTAGTAGACGGATTGGAGCATTTTTTTATTATGACCAGATATCTTGGTCGGTATTTTCATTCAGTCTTCAATTCGATCTGGGGTAGTGATAACTTCGCGATCAGAAAACTGAATAATCACAACTTTAAGACAAACACTACCTTAGAATTTTCATATCTTGTTTTAGCCAAAGACGACCAAAGGTAACATTGTAGTGTGCCAAAAGTTCTAACAAGATAGAGTTGTACATCTTTAACTATGCACGAGCAAAACAATACAATGAAAACGAATAGAGGATGTAAGAAAATATTATGATAAAAGTGTCAAATCAGTTGATAAAACTGGTTAATCGCAGTTTCATTCCTACCTCGGATCTTGGAAGCTTGTATGTTGTTCTTCAAATATAGGCTGCAATATATAATTATCCGCTATCTGTAAAACAATGCAATAATGCCAACAGTTAAAACCCTTGAATCATTTTTAAAACACAAGCAAGGTTAATTTCTAAATGTAGTTTTCCAACTCTATTTTCGCTCATAGTACAGTACTGAGCATGGTAGGAACATAGCGCAGTGAGTTGTAACGTTGTTAAGGTTTCGCCATGAGGTGTGTTGATAGTGGACCTATTAAGCACCAAGGTTTTCTAAGAAAACAACTCATATGTCCATTATTCTTTTAGTCTAGATGTTAATGATCTATTAATCAACTCGTGAAAAATTGGGTTGTGTTAAATGATTTGATTCTAGTTTTACTTGTTGTGTCTAATAACTTATCACACCGGTGATATATTTCGCACACATAAAAAGACAAAGATACCATTGATTTAACATATTTGTAGAGCCCACTAGATTGATATGTTTAGAAAATTTGTGTCCTATTTTGTTTTTCATTCGGTAGATTCTTTTAAGAAAGATAATCCCTGACTTGCTATTCACTTATCTACACGCAAAACCTTTGTATAGCACAATGTATTTGTGAATATATTTTCTTTTCACAACCTGAGATTATCTCATTTAGTGTTGGGATTTGAATTTCACATTAATCGTCTTACTTTAAAACTTGGTTCCATAAAAAATCATATATGTTGATCAAGAACATGCATTTTTCACTTCGAAAACATATAGTTTGTTAATGTGGTTGATGATGAGTATACGTGTGAAAGAAAATGACTAGAGACTATTTTCTTCTCATATGTGTTTACTCCGGCCTATAAAAGATAAATCCCCAGAACAAGATCGTTACCCATGTTCCCTTAAACAAGAACGGACTTGGCTGTCGATGAATTCTTTCGGCTTCAGCGAAAACCTCCTCACAACACCCTGTATCTTTGTTCCGACACCCCAATTAAAGCTAGAGGAAGAGCCACAAAGCATCAAATCAGCTGTTTCTTATGAAATAAATCAAAAGCACAGATCTACAGTTAAACATAAGCATAAGTTGTCCCTAACAGTGATGCCAAGACTCTGAACAAAGCAAAACAATGCACTGATGTGTTTATACTAAGACTCAATCATGAATAGTTTTACTTTGTACAAAGCAAAAATGCTCCTGAAATCCAGTTTTGGATCAGAAAATTCAATCAAACTAGATGCTAAAATTTGAAATCCTTAACTCTACATTACTGTGCATTACAAGTATAACACCCAAACCAAACAATTTCTGAAGAAATATAGAAAAAGATTAAAAAAAACACATGTACAATGTTTATATACCAAAACTAATTCAAAACTTTTCCTTCTCTAATATGCCTATGAAACCTCAACTAGAGGTCAAATAACTTCATCAGTCAACACCCCCACTCACAGCCAAGAACTTGCTAACTCCATTGATCAATGCTGCAGGTAGATTCTAGAACACTGAAAAAAACCTATAATCCAAAAGAAAACAACAGATCTGAGTTTGATCTTGATATTTCACTTTGTTGTTTCTGTATATGCGCCTATAAATCAACTGTGAGCCTCATCCTTTTGTTTGTTTATCAGCAAAGTCTCTAATCATCTCCTTCAAATGCTGGATACAAAATAAAGTCATTGTAATTAGTTTTGGAACATGAGTTGCATCATAGAGAATACATTCAGATTTATACTGCCTACATTAAGAGTAAAACTGGCTATTTTTTAAAACTAGATGTCGCCAAATGGGAGGTTAAGCGGGTTTGGCAATGGATCAAAACAAGTTTAGTTACTTGTTGAAATGGGTCTGGTTGACCAGCAAGAATTTAAGAATTCACATAAAGTCCTAGATTTTATATATTTGCATGATTAAACCCCTTAACTTAAAGAATGTAACGATAAAGTCCCTGAATTTAATTTAAAAAAGGCCCTTTTTACATGATTAAACACTCCTCCAACTTTTTGCAAAGTAAGAAAAAGGTTAAATTGTATATGCTCAAGTCCATAAAACTTTACAGGAAAGGCTTTTTCATAAGTTTAAAAAAATCATGGTAAGATGATTTTAGTTATTAGGTTATTTTAATATAATCCATTTTATTTTTGGTAAAACCATAAAAGATACACTTCGGTTCCTTTTAATCCAATCAACATGATCCCACTTAGGTTCCTTTTAATCCAATCAACATGATTCCTTAAATTAAGCTACCTTTTATTTACATGTTAGGGATAAACATTGCCCGAATTGACCAATTCATAAGTAAATAAGTCGAAATTGCCACGACTTCCAAAAAAATTATTTGTTAGCAAACACATTTTATATTGATTTCACTCAATTAAAATATGAAAACGGCCCTTTGGACCAAGATAGTCAATGTGAAAACACTATGTTTGAAATGAAGTAGCGTTCTAAAATACAGCCATTGGATTAACAAATGAAATTGAGTAGTTAGATAAGAACCTGCAGTTCATGATGAAGCACAACAAATATCTTCTTCAGCCTTTTATGTTTCTGCAAGATTAAATACTCTCACAATTAACACTAGAAAGCTTAAAAATGTTAACATGTAAACAAATCTAAAAGAACTGCAAGAAAGCAGTTGAGCGGAGAAAGTGAAATTCCTCAGATACAAAATTCGGTTCGTTGGATAATAAGCACAATGTTAGGCAGAATTTAGATGTTCAAAACCATCAGTCAAAGGTAAATAATGCTATCATAAATCATCCGCCTCCTGCCAATACTGGAATCATGTTTCATTATAAGTTCATACAATTAGATTATCAGATGCCGTGAAGCATCTTCCTGACAAATATATAGTTAAGATTCTCAAAAAAACAAATATTTGGTGTACCGTTCCACACTGGCGATAAGATTCCATTAACTGCTCCACTATTTTGTTATATCTGTCAATATCTCTTCCTTTAGCAAGCTCAAGTTCCCTTCCAAAGGTTTGAAACTCGTTTCTGAACATTATCATGAAATTTTATTACATAATGAAATTCAAGCTGGACTTAGCTCAGATAAAAGAACACAAAATACAGATGACAGCTTTAAAACCTGTAAGATTCTAAAATCTTGTTCAACGTATGGTAGCAATCATACTTCTCACGATACTCCTGCACATACTCGTTGTACCTAAACATGCAGAAAGCACCAATCATATAAGAAATATCATCAAACTTCACAAATTAGGTTATTTTAATGCAAAATGAGACTTCTCTCTATAGGTTTTTCAAAAGTACCCATTGGATGAGTCCTTGTGGTTATAGGAAGTTAGGAACGGTAAAAAGTGGACATGGCAATATGGGCAGGTCGGGTAATAATCATTTGACCAGGTTTCCTTTGAAGCTATTTTAGGAGGTTTAATGCATAAAAATTACATTTTGGTAGAGTTTCAATGGGTGTCATGACACCCATTTGGCCCATTACCTTTAAAGCTTTTTTTAGTTTGATCTGATAGAAATAGAACATACTTCAAACCCAAATCAACCCAAAGGCGTCCAATTGTCACATCTAAAAGTAAGCACAAGAAATTACGGCCTACTTACTGTGAAAGATCTCTTATCGGTCCCTTCATCTCTGGCTCCTCTTTCTCATACTTGGTATATGAAGTGATACTGTCATTAGAGCAAGGCTCCAGTTCCCTCCTCTTTTGTCCATTACTATCCCTATTATTTACCATCCCAAAATCCTTCTTTTTTTCACCTAAATCTTTAGACTTATGCCTTTTTTTATCTTTTGTGGAAATAGAAGCCACTTGTTTCTCATTCTTACGTGGCACATCCACATTCACTTTCCTTTGACTGTCTGTGTTGAGTGTGCTTGCCCCAGCTTCATTATGTCTGCCTTTATTATGTTGTGACCCAGTTTTTACATGATCTGATCTTGATAGTGATTGCTTGCCATTAAACCTTGTGAAATCATCAACATGTTCCTCAGGAATAACCCTTTTAGGCAGGTTTAACATGTCATTAGGCTTTCCTTTACTTTCATCAAGATTCCAACAATCTGAAGTTGGCATGTTATCTAACTGTTTAAACGAATTATTGTTTCTCTCAAAACGCTTTTCTTCATGCATATTCTCACGAAATTCACCCAGTTCTAAATCTGAGAGCTCTCTTCGGAGTGTTGGTCTGCATCCATTTGGTAAAGTTGACTTTAATAAGTCAACAGGGGAATCTTTATTCTGTGATGTTGACAGTAACTCAGGTTCCTTAATTTTTTCAATTATAGCACCATGTTTCTTCTGATGAGAAGCCGAATGTTTGCCTCCCGAATTTTTTGGAGGCCTTCTATCCTTAGAAGGACCATCTTCAGCTCGTCTTTCTTTGTTAGATTTATTATCTTTTTGCATTGAAAATACACTGTTCCCTTGTGGACCCCTTTCAGAGAACCTAATAATGTTATCCATCTCAGCAGGAGGTTTTGCCTGTGCATTAAGATCAATTGATCCCGGGCCTGGTCTTGGGGAATCTGAAGTAGAATTTCCAATAAATTCATGGTTGCTGACATTTTCATGGTCATAAACATCACCAAGAGCTTGGCTCATCATTGTGGGCCCATCAGGAGATCTAGATATCGCAGGTCGGCCCCAATTCGCTGATTTTAATCTTTTTACATGGTCATTCTCATCCAAAAGCTTCTCGTCAGATCCCCTTTTGGAAGTATTTTTCGATACGACTCTTTTAGCATGATCATGAACATCACTTTCTTGATGTTGAAGACGATTAATCAAGAGATTAGTGGTCTCATCAGCACGGTTATCCTCATTGTTATTAACTGCATGCAAACCAGCTTCGTCGATATCTTCAAACAAATCTTTTTCAATATCAACTAAATCAGAGCCATGACCATCATCTTTTTCATCAGCCATATTATGTGCATATCCCAATTCATGATCCAACAGTTGTAATTTCTGCTTGGGTTCTTTATCATCATCACTCATGATATCTACATCTTCATCAGACCCCTGTTTGCTGTTTGCAGAGGCATCACTATCACTGTCACTGCTACTCCCACTCCTACTTCCAACAGGACTTCTGCTGTCACTTTCACTGTCACTGCTGTCACTTTCGCTATCACTGTCACTTCCACTCCTGCTAGAGCTAACTGCAGGACCTTCAATATTATGAGAAACGTTTTTATCACTTAATACATCTGGGGAAAGATTATCTATATCAATTTTTTCTGAAGTATTTAAATCTTCATAAGGTTCAGAAATTTGGTGCGATTGTTCTTCAAATTCCTTCACGTCATCAGCTTTCAAGGGAAAGCTAGATTCAGGTGCGGTTGTCGGTTCTCTGCGATGATTATTGTTCTCTGGAGAACTGAAAGGAAAAATCACGTGATATTTATATAGTGTCAGTGTATAGCGTAAATAATCAATCAACAATGATCATTGTTCTCTGGAGAACTGAAAAGAAAAAATCACGCAATATTTATATAGTGTCAGTGTATAGCGTAAATAATCAATCAACAATGATATGGTTTAATGCGCCTGCATTGCAATTAAGTTTCCTTCAAGTTGTTTATATCATTTCAACTTTTTTAAGATCAAAGAGAGGAAACACAATGAAAGATAAGAAATCGGAACACATAAAGATACAAGAAATTAAATGATTTCAGTCATATGGTACTTTTTGGAGTTTGGACTACTTTTAATAATTTGAATATAAAATAAATGATAATAAACATATCATTACTATCAAATCCTCAATCATAAGCTAAAAATTAAAAAATCTGATGTGACAGCATATTTCCAACTTCCAAGTACAAGAAAAATGGCAGTCATGTTTAGCCCTTGAGCCAATTTCATAAATTTAAGAGCACAAAAAGTTAGTCTTTACCTTCCACTTTCAGTTACAGATTTCTTGAAACTTTCTAATTCGACATCTGGTTTCAGAATATATCTCCCTGGAGCTTGGAAAACAGCAATCTGAAGAAGGTAACAAAATGTCATTCACGAGCCCCGAGAAACAAAGTATTGAATAACAAGAATCGGTTTATCGCGCTTACTTTTTTCAAGATTGGCTCAATTTGCTTCACAGATTTGGGAATGGTTTCTCCTACAGCTTTCTCTAAAGCCTAAAAGATAAGATGAGAATGCATAAGAAAATTTTATGAGGAAAAGCCACAGCAAAGTAAGAGCATTGACTCAAGTTAACATCCAACAAGTATAAATGTGAAATTCATGCATTAGGAGTGACTAGCTACTACATTTACAATTTTACATAATACAAAATGGTACAGAAAAAGCAGTTTGCTGGATGATAAGCAGCAGCAAAATTAATAAGATCTTTTTAGTCATCAAGAGGTGGCAAAACGGGTGGGTCAGGCAGATTTGGTAATGAGTCAGAATAAGTTCGGTTCAGACATGCCATTTTTAGTACAAGTTGAAACAAGCTGTGATGAGGTGACCCTAAAACACTTTTTGTCCATGTAGGCCAATTGTTTGAGAAAAAAAATATGGACTTTGCTGAATTTAAACCTAAGTCCTTGGACTTCATTTTTAAAAATGATGAGATCACTCGACTTTCAAAACTTTTTTTAATAGCAAACACACACACCCCTCATCCTAATCCTAAATCTACACCATTGTCCATGACTATAATCAAATGAGAGGGACACTGCTATGTACACACCATATATCAATGGCCACAGCTTCATATAAAAAGGACCATTTTGTTAATTTTCAACAAGTTGAAGAATTTAATCATGCAAAATATAAACATTCTTTTACAAATAAATCCAGGGATATTATCATAAAGGTTTAATAGTCAAGGACTCAAGGGATTAATCATGCAAAAATCAAAGTCCAAGGTCTTGTATGAATTCAAAAAATGCCCTCAAAAAACTATAGATAACTCATGATTAGTGTCCCCAGACCCCAATTAGGGGTGTTCAAATACAGATATCCTCAAAATCTGGGTATTGTTGTTCAATAAAAACAATTTAGAAGGTTGTACAATGTAAGAAATACTTTGAGAGACTTCCAATCTGATCCCTTTTAGCTAACTTTTTTACTCGACCCTTCAAGATTTAACTAAAAACACTACCACCCAAGTCGACCAATGTAAAAATATATGGCCTAAATTTCTAGATCTAGAATTGTTCTTGCACTTACCTTGAGATTCATTCCATGTGGTTTCTCCATAAGAAGAGAAGTTAACAAACTTTGCAAGTCAGTAGGTTTGTTTCCCAATATTTCATTGCTCCCCGCTTTATTCTGTACAATACCAGAGGTGCTCGCATTCCCTTTAAAAGATTGAATCAAAGCAGCACCCTCTCTGTTTGTATGTACTTTATTAAGGTTGTTATTTCTAAGAGGGGACAACGGAACACCAGATTTCTCAGGTGTAGATATCAGTGGTGAAACTGAATCCCTGATTTTGGACGGAGTTGATGAGGAAAATGTAGCTTTTCCCCCAGATTTAGGAGGGATTGCTGCTGTAATAGATGCAAGCAGAAAAAAAAGAGTAAATTTGTAGATATACAGTAACAAGTGTTCAATTGGTTGGATCTGTGCAAACTGAACCAGGTAGGTGGATTCCAATCAGTTTCCGTTCGTAAAAAATGGTACCAAACCGAACCAAAATACAATTTGATTGGATCGTTTTTATAGTACAGTTTCTCCCTTCATATATTGCTAAAGACACTCAAATCGGGGTAAAACTGCATCATGGTAAAATAGGAACCCTACTCTGATGACTCATCATTAAATGTAAATTATTTTTATTAAAGGAAATATTAAATATATATGACATGTAATAAGTTAATAATGGTGTATATTAATATACATGCAAAAACATAAATATAAAAATACTATCTGGTTTGTTTGGTCTATTTGGTTCTTAAGATGATAAACGAAACCATAATCATAACTCAGTTTTGGTCCAAACTGATCCAAATATCTAAACCATTTTGTCCAATCCATATTGTCCAATTGGATTATTCGGTTGTCCAAATGATGAACACCCTTATTAATACATTATCATCACTATAGCATAAGAAGATCCATTACCTGAAGAAGGTTCAGCTTTCATCTTTTTAAAAGGGGGCTCTTTCTTTTGTTTGTAAGATCTCCATGCATTATTTACTGCAACCAAGAAATAAAGAAGAAAATTCAATAGGAAGCATAAAAATTAAAACACTAACACATGCTAATTGGCTATCCGTAAATATGCAAGCTTTTTTTTAACACAGCATGATGATCCTTCAGAAAGAATGCATAATTCAATAAAATGTAAGATATATTGAAATTATGGCTTTGTTTGAGATATCTAAGCCGGTGTGCCTTCTCAATGTGCTTGTAATATGATAAAAATCAACAAGTTAGAAAATCAAGTTGACAGTTTGGTCAAAGTACAAAAGTTGCGTTGATCTTAGAATTTCACTCCTCATAGTACAAACTTGTATACTATTATACTATTAAAGATCTGTAAAACAAAAACAGCATAGATCGTAAATGAAATCTCCAATACAGTAAACGCACACGCATGATGCAACAACTGGTCAAATGCCAAAACGAAAAGGTGGCTCTTGGTTGGTAGACAGGAATCACTAGGATATGGATTTGATATTATAGTGGAATGACAATAGGTGTGAGATTTCCATATTCAGCCCCCTTGACAGGTTTAAAGAAACGCCGCCAATTATAAGTTACAAGGGTCTCATTTCTAGTTTTAAATCCTGCCCTAGTAACCTTAAATAAAATACTATTCCTCATTCCCAAAACCCGAATCCAAACACACCCTAAATGGGATGACACAAGGTTACCCTGAAAATTATGAAAAGCAAATTGAACCAGGTAGCTTTCTTAGTGGATTAGAACTCTAACGAGTAGCGTTAGCAAAAACAAATCATTTTCCTACTGATAACAATCAAAGATGGTTTAGAAAATAGAAACTAAAATAGGTTGAACTAGGACTCCAAGATTCTTGAACCGTGCATTTAGTTTCCAAAGTCTATGCAAGTATGCATCAATGTTTAGAGCACAAATAAAAAAAATAAAAGGATATGCATAAAGTGCAAAGCACGTGTTAAAAGCAAGAGAAAATAAGTGGCAACTAAGGATGGTGGTGATTAAATAAAGACAAACCTTCGGCAGCAGCTAAAGCCTTCATTTGAGTCTTCATAGATGGATTTCCATGCTCTAAAACAATTGCTCTGTCAAAAGACATATAAACGGTAAGTGTTCCTCTTTTTGAGTCATTATTACTAGAAGTTCAGAAAATGGAAAAACTTTTTTAACTTATATAGTGCTAAGGGCTGTGTTTATCAAAACCTTAATAAAAGTATGTTAGGAACATGAGTGAAAATATAATATTGAGCATGACAAATATGAAACATACTTTCGTGACTTGTGTTTGCGTTCTGCTTCCACTGTTCTCATTTTAACATGGTTCTTAACCGTCTCATCTAATTCACGTTGAACATTCAACTTTCGCCAGGCACCTCCAGACTCAACAAGCAATCCATCTCCATTATCACCGCCTCGGCGTTCTTCATATATGTCACATAGGTCTCCAGTTTCTTGGGACCATGTGAATCTGAACTCCTTGCCACCTACATCAATGACCTGAAACAGTACAAAAATGTTCAAAAAACAACTTGAGACGGTATCAAAATCAAGAAACCTCAATATCTGAACCATGTGAGTGTGATCATATAGACAAACATAACAGTAATGAGGTATACAGTTCTAAACAAGATAAATGCTTTCTAAAGTTATAAAATAGAGGTAACTAAACTTGCTAGAAATATCATATACACCGCCTCTTTACTCAGATAACCGACGAAGCAGTTGCAAAATTGTTGTTTACATGATCTTCTCACGCTACACGCACAATTCTCGTCTGACCTGGATATATTATCCTACAGGATTTTAAAACCCCCCTTATAATATGTCAAGTGAATTGGTACTTTAACCTAGCAAGTGAAATTCGTTTAAGCAACTTAAATTCCTTGATCCTGAACCAGTGAACCATAGATTCATCAAACAACCTATCACCACAACACATCTATGCTGCAGCAGCATCAACAGAGGCAAACCAGTAACAAAACGAACAACCAATTTCCACTACCCTAGGTTAACCACACACCAAACTAAACTTCAAATAACAAACAAAAACGATTAACAAAACCACTATTCAGATGAAATAAACCTACATTTCCAGCAGGATTATTAGCACTCGAATCGAACTTGATCCTCGCGGCTCCGCCCAACGCTTCGAGGCGCTTGATTTCCTCAACAAGCACAGGCGAAAGCCTAATAATCATACCGAAGTTCAGAGGATTGTTACGGACTAGACTGAACGCTTCGTCGGCCGTTGAGACTGCAGCAGGTGCGGCGGGGGTGCTGCTACGGCTACGGTGACCGCCACCGGCGGATTGACGACCACCGGCGGGGGCGGCTGCCGGGCGTTGGACGGAGGACGGTTGGAAGGCGGAGTGGATGTTCCGATTGGGCGGAGCGCCGCCGCGGCCGCGGCCGAGCTTGGCGGAACCACCGTACATTAGCGGACGCCGGCGAGGTGTGATCAATCTGGTGGAATTGTGAACCTGGATACCGTCACAAGGAAAAGATGCGAGAGAATTTGGGAATTCGATGATTTAATTTTTTTTGTTTTTGTTTTTGTTTTTGTTTTTGTTTTTGTTTTTGTGTTTGATGTTTTTATTTACTTTGTTTCACTCGTTGGGACGAAGAAACGTGAGGGACAAAAATCGGCAACGCCGTTAGTTGTGAGGGTTGAAAAGATGAGTATGAGATGAGTGATGAGTCATCATTGACAGCTTTGTTTGTTTTGCATGTTTATGGTTGTTTTAGGTTTTTTTTTCATGGTGGGGTAGATGTTCAAATGGATCTTTTGCATCTTATGAAATTATTTTCTTTTAACAATTAACCATGTTACTTTGTTAATTTTTAATACAACCGATTAACTAGATACCTGGTAAATCTATAAGCTCAGTTTTTAAACAATTAACCTAATAACTAATAAACAAAGTAACTACAATTTACGAAATTAAGTATTAGTAATAATTGAATAAATGATTCGTTAAATCACAAATTTGTCTACAGTTCTCCTTTTTCAAATCTGATTTTAAACACTCCTAAATTCTCGATTTAGGCATATTTTAAAAAAAAAATCTATATTTTACTTTATTGTTTTATTATTTGTTTCATTACTTTGAATGTTAACTTTAAACTTGTTGGTTGCATACTTTTTAAGGATAACTTGATTATACAATATTTTAGCATACCTATAATATTTTTGTAGACAATTTGATCGGATTGGTGATGAAAAAATTGAATAAATGTTGTATTTGTTATATTGAATAAATGTTGCTACTTTTTAACAATTAAGTATTTACTTGGTAATCCCTATGCACCCAATTAACCAAATACAATAACTATATTAAATAATTAAGGTATTGACTTTATTAGCTCACCTGTTTAACAATTAGCCTAATAATTAATAAACAAATTAATTACAATTTACGATATTACAATATTAGTGATAATCGAAAAGATGATTAGTTTGATCACAAAATTGTCCATGATTCTCATCTCTCAAATCCGATTCTAAATTGTCTTGATTTAGATATGTTAGTTTAAACTTTATCTCTATATTTTACTTTATTTTTTTATTATTTGTTTCTTTACTTGAATGTTAACTTGAAACTCGTTGGTTGCATGCTTTATAATGATAACTTGAGGATTTACTATTTTAGCATATTTTCACATATTTTTATAGTCAATGTGATCAGATTGATGATGAGAAAATTTGAAGAACAACTATTTGTTGTATTAAAAACAGATTTCATATAAATGTTTCGTTGGACGATGTAATTGTTATATGCTAACAAACCCGTAGAGAGCACTGTATGGATAGTGTATTTATATAATTTATTTTAATAAACATTAATGTATTATCATGTATTTGAGGATTAATTTTGTTCTATCTTCTAATATGTGACTTGACGTAAGAAAAAAATTAATATTTAGCGATAGAAATCCACCCTTATAAGAAATCACGGATTCACCATCATTTGAGTGGTAACTTTTAATCCGGTTATCAGTTTAATTTCATGGTCTGCTTTATATGATATTTTAAAAAATTTAGATTTCTAGTTTGAAACAGATCGAACGATTTGGTTTACGCTCTATGAATGAATCATCGGTTTTGAGCCTTTTTCACAAAGTGAAGCATGAGCCAACATAGCATTGTTGCACATGTGCAACCTCGCGCCACTTGGGCGTATATCACGGTACTGAGTCACGAGCGTCATTAGTCTCATATAAAAATGAAAATGTGATGGACTGGTTGTGACATTAACAACAAAAAAAGTTACCATAACATGCACACTATATAAAGTCCGAGAATCAATTAGTCGATGTAATCTCTTAAGCCTTATTAAAAGTCGGATTCGCCTCATTTGTGACGACTTGTTTATGGTTCCAATTACTTGACTAAAGTAGGTTATTTCCATACCAGTGGGTTTCTTTCTTGTGATGTTTTTATACGAGTCAAACTTGTAACGTTAAAAATAATATAAACGGTTGATATTCCGTTTCAAAAAAAACTCACTCAAGTTATTGGACTAGTCTCAAGTAGTGTGAAAGAAAAAAGAAAAAAGAAAAAAAATAAGAAAAGGGAAAAAAAAATAAAGCTACGAGTAGGATCACTTTTTTTACCGTTAGAAATTACAAAATAGACCCAATCACATACGACGGTACAGTACGCAATATATTAAGATTTAAGATTCCCCCTCCCTTGAGATCTTCATAAATCAGTCTTTTGGTTACCATTGCGGTTGCCCCTTCCTCCAAGCAACCACAATAACACACGCATTTCTCTCGTTCCCTCAATCACGCTTACAATCGGAAGCTCACCGGAATATGCCTACAGGTCGATTCACCGTTTCTTGTTTGAAATTACATTTTGTTTATACGTTGATTCATGAATCAATCGCAACATTATTCATCGTTCATTCGAAGTAAACACTATCAACTGTCGTTTATTTCATATTTTGATATGTTAGTGACTTGTGATTTTGAATGTATACGTGTCTTATTTTATTTTATCTGCTGTTGTGTTTCGTTTTCACCTATCGAGGGTTTAACATGGGAGTTATAAGCCGTGTACTTGCCTGAAGGATTGAAAGTTTTGTATCTCTTATGTATTAACTGTTGCCTGTAATGTTCTACTAGGTTACGAGTTTCTTCTTTTTCTTCTTCTTCTTTTGTGGCATGTTTGTTTTTTAGTCTAAAGAAGGGGCTCTACATGCAAAAGAAAATTGTCTTTTAGGAACATTACATATTATTTAAAACATTTTCTTACAAGGGTTTTCTTTTAGGAACATTCATGTCTTGTCTTTTGGATGTCACTATTTACATCCAACAATTGTTTTAGTTTATATCTGGCTAGTTTCCTATTCTTAAAATTTATGATAGTAGCAATGAGAGCCCTTTATATATGAAAAAACCATGCAGCTCATATGATACTTCTATAGGCCAAAACTTCATCATAGTTTGATTTAGTTTCTATTCAGAAGGTATGTTATGGCTTTTTCCATTCATATATACTTATTAGTTATTACAGTGAGTGTAAAATGGCAAAAGGAGCTACACCCGGGAGTCGAGATAGATACAACCGAGTCCCCATATGTTTTCAAATGTCAGTTGTATGACCTCACAGGGGTACCACCTGAAAGGCAAAAGATAATGGTGAAAGATGGAATATTAAAGGTAATCCCATGTTTATACATGCCATAATCTTCTTTAGATTCTTTGGCCATTTAATATAAATTGATCTACTATTTAAGGTCCCATAATGTCTCAATCTTTTTCTGTTAACCAGGATGACTCTGATTGGTCCAAGTTGGGGTTAAAAGAGGTGAATGGTCTTCTCTTAAATTTGTCAGTTAATTAACTTGTAATCTTGAAGTTAGTGGTATATGTTCTTTTATTATCTGTAGGGTCAAAATTAATGATGGTGGGAACTCCTGATGAGATTGTAAAGGCTCTAGAGAAGGGCCCTGTTTTCATGGAAGACCTTCCAGAAGAAGAACAAGTAGTTGCTGTGGTAAGGCTCTTAACATTTTTGTTTCACACACAAGATTCATATTCAGTCTGTGTTTGGCAAAAACATCTCACAAGTAACTAATCTATGAGTCTTTGTTGTTTAGGTATGAATATTGAACCAGCTTAGCTGTAGCAAACACATTATATCTTTTTGTTATCCATTTCTGTATTTCACATATAGAAGGTGTTCAACTTGCCTGATATGGCATATGTTTCAGCTTTTGTTACAAGCGTGACGACCCGCATCTTACAACTAGGCTCATCTTTGACATTTAAAAGCACTTGATTTAATAAACAAATGTATGCATATGTATAGGCTTCTGAGTTTTCAGGTTCTATCTCTTGCCTAGAAATTTTAGTGATGGATATTTGGGATATATATATAATGTTTGGAAATATATTACCTACCTCTTTTTTAATTTTTTGTAGGGTCATTCTTCTGGATTATTTAATCTTGGAAATACCTGCTACATGCATTCCACCATGCAATGCCTGCAAGCAGTTCCAGAGCTTCTGCATTGATCGAGTGAGTTATCTTTCTGTGAAAGGACTATTGATGGTCGACAACATTGTTTAACTTCCAGGTGTTATTTATTATGGCTTTGCTTTTTTATGTTTTAGTTTTCTTCTTATGTTATTCAGATGGAATCCTTCAATCAGTTGACTAGTTTTTTTGTATGAAGTTCATTTTCAATGGAACTCATCTATTCTTTTGTGAAGAAAGCAATACATGCTTACCAAATTTGTTTATTTCTTGTTGTTTAGGTATCCGCAGTATGACAAAAGCAATGATGTATTGACTGTTGCAACACGAGACTTGTTCAATGAGCTTGATAAGAATGTCAAAGTAGTTGCACCAATGCAGTTTTGGACGGTACATTTTCCCCTTCCTTGCATCGTATAACTGTGTAAATATGGATTTGCAATTAACAGTTGTTTTTTGAAGATATTAAATAAACACACCTTGATAGTACTAATTAATATTGTTAAAATTCAGAAAAAACACTCATTACTTGGAAGACCTTGTTCAGCACGCTATAAATCTAAGGCGGTAATTTATTTACCACGAAAAGTGGTATGCACACCACTAAATTTGATTTTCTTGACAAGCCCTTAATCATCCAGACTATTTTTTACTTTTCTTACTATGCGAGTGTAAGGCTGGACAAAGCCAAATTTTGGTGGGTGTACAAATTGCCCACCTAAATCTAATTTGTGTTGAATTGTATGTTTCACTGTTTGTTATTATAGTTGTTGTGGTAGTGTCAAATATGATTTTACTAGATCATGTAGTTTCTTTAGATATTCTTTCTTGTGGATGCAATCTTAAAGATAATTATACTGCTGGAAACATCTAACTACTGGACATAGACTTTCAATAAGTCTATTATGATCATTTATGATAAAATAATGAGAAATTCTGTGGCACATCAATTTGGGCAGCTGCACAATGGATCCTTCATGCAACAGGTTTCTTTGATATCACTCAATTATGATAAAAAAAATTCGAGATTGTTTTATGTTTTGAGTTTTGACAATTAGTACCTTCTTTTAACTGTCAGGATGCTGTAGGATGTTGGATGCAGATTTTGTACTCTGTTTCTCTGGCCCTTAGATGACCAAGTACCAGGTATTTTGATATTCTTTGGTTGTTGATAAATATTGGTCATGATTATTATTGTTATAGAGAACAAGTCGACAGACAATAACTTAACTGTGTGAATTATACCTTAATAGTTAGAAAGTCTCTATAAATATGATATCGTGCATTTGTCATTTACATTGTAGATTGACGAGTCACTAGAAAATGTGGTTGTAATATGGAGTGCCTTTTGTTTTATCTAATTAGTAAGTATTATCCTCATGCAATATGCAATTCCAATCTTGATACCGTGAAAGCACTTTTCAGCATCGACCTTGTCAGCAGGTACTTGTTTGTTTTATTTTATATGAGTACATTAGTCATGCTTAAAACCCGTTTGTAGAATCCATATTCTAGTTCTTATTGAACAATATGTTCCTAGCTCTTGATAAATATTGGTCATGATTATTATTGTTATAGAGAACAAGTCGACAGAATATAACTTAACTGTGTGAATTATACCTTAATAGTTAGAAATCTTTATAAATATGATATCGTGCATTTGTCATTTACATTGTAGATTGACGAGTCACTAGAAAATGTGGTTGCAATATGGAGTGCCTTTTGTTTTATTTAATTAGTAAGTATTATCTGTTTTCAATTCAAATGCAAAGGTGTAATTTCTTATTGAATTGTGTTACCCAACATACAATACAACCTCATACTTATAGTAGTTAGAACTAACTAACTATTTACATTTTCAGTCCTTGCACTAATCTAACTTTACATCTCTAGAACAAACTTTACAACTACATTAATACAAAAAGAATTAAACCAACATTCACCCCCTTAATTCTTTCATAGATCCCACTCCAAGCAATTTCCTCATCTCCATGAATTTCAGCCTAGGAAGGGCTTTTGTAAGTATATCTGCCTTTTGCTCCTCACCACAAATGTGCCTCACATTCACAAGACCTCTATCTACACAGCTTCTTATGTAGTGATACCTTACATCAATATGTTTCGACCTTCCATGAAAAACTGGATTCTTTACAAGTTGAATAGCCGACTTATTATCAACATTAAGCAGAATAGGACCTATACTAGAATTAATCAGGGTTTCCAGCACACCTTTCAGCCATATTGCTTGTTGAGCAGCAGCAGTTGCAGCTATAAACTCAGCCTCACAAGAAGATAATGCAACTATCACTTGTTTTTGACTAACCCAACTCACTGGTCCACCACCATAGTAAAACACTACCCCTGTAGTACTTTTCCCATCAGCTTTTGTTGGAGCATGAGAGCTGTCACTATAGCCTATCAATTCAGCAACTCCACCTCTTTTATACCATACACCATAATCTACAGTACCCTTAAGATACCTTAGAATATGCTTTACAGCCTGCCAATGAGATAATCTAGGTGATTCCATGAACCTGCTTGCTATTCCCACAGAATAACACAAATCAGGCCTAGTTTGGGTCAGATATCTCAAACGCCCAATTAATCTCCTATATAAGGTAGCATCCACAGTCTCCAACTCCTCATCCTTCCCTAATTTCAAACCAGGATCCGTAGGAAATCTAGCTGGATTACAACCCCACATATTATGTTCTTCCAATATCTTCCTTGCATAACCAGACTGACACAAAAAGATACCCATGTCTTCTTGTTTAACTTCTATTCCTAAGTAATACTTCAACAACCCTAGATTAGTCATCTCAAATATGGATCTCATCATACCTTTAAAATCATCAATCATACTCAAGCTAGATCCTGTCACAATCAAATCATCAACATATACTCCCAAAATCACAATTTCATCACCATCCCGTTTCTTATAAACAACATGTTCCTGAGGACATCTTGTAAACCCAAACTGTAACAGGGTAAGGTGCAACTTCTCATTCCATGCTCTGGGTGCCTGCTTAAGGCCATACAAAGCCTTTACAAGCTTGTAAACTAATCCCTCCTTGCCTGGCTTGACATAACCCTCTGGCTGTGTACCATACACATCTTCCTTCAAATCCCCATACAAGAATGTTGTTTTCACATCCAAATGATGAACTTCCCATTTGTTAACAGCAGCTACAGACAATATCAATCTCACTGTTTCAAGCCTGGCTACCGGTGCAAACACCTCCTCATAGTCTATACCATATTTCTGCACATACCCCTTCACTACCAACCTGGCTTTATGTCTCACAACCTTCCCTTGTGCATCTTTCTTCAACTTGAAAAGCCACTTCAACCCAATTGGCTTCACACCTTCTGGACACTGAACAAGTTTCCAAGTTCCATTTTTCTCTATGCTTTCTAACTCTTCTTGCATAGCTTTCTTCCACTCAATCTGATCCTTAGCCTGATCAAAGCTTGTTGGTTCCCTGATCAGCAATAACTCAGACTCATCAAAGACAGGAGGATCAAAGGGTATTTGTTCAAGAACCTCTGTCCTGCTGAACACATCATCAAGACTCGTGAACCCCTTTGGTGGTGTATCATCATAACTGTCCCTAGGCAGTTCACCAACATCAAACCTATTATCATCACTCCCACCATCTAATCCTCCTTCTTGATCTGGTGCATTCACTGAATCAACATCCTGTTCTTGACCACCAGACTCAAGTGATTGTACACTTGGAGAGATCTGTCTATGATCAGATGAATTCACAGACACTCCAAACCTGGCATAACTAGGATTGGATGGTTTCTCCTGTTCACAGATGTCCCAAACCCAAGGTTTCTCTTCTTCAAATTTCACATCCTTGCTTACCACAATCTTACCAGTACAAGGATTATACATTCTATAGGCTTTTGATCTAGGTTCAACCCCTAGATGCACCATAGGAGTGCTTCTATCATCTAGTTTAGTCACTTGATGACTTGGGATCTTGACATAAGCCTTGCAACCAAACACTCTTAAGTGTTTCACCTTAGGCTTCCTTTCAAACAGCTTCTCATAAGGTGTCATATTCTCCAAGGCTTTGGTAGGACTTCTATTCAATAGAAAAAACTGAATGCCTCACTGCTTCAGCCCAAAATTCCAAAGGTACTTTCATAGCTTTCAACATGGACCTTGTCATCCCCATGACAGTCTGATTTCTTCTCTCCACCACACCATTTTGTTGTGGGGAGTAAGGGGCTGTTAAAAACCTTTTTACACCTTCCAAACTACAAAGCTGTTCAAAGGTCTTTGAGGTAAACTCACCACCCCTATCAGTTCTCAAGGCCTTTAGTCTATGAGAGGTTTCCAACTGGACTCGAGTCTGGAAATCTCTAAAGACTTCAGGAGCCTGATCTTTGGACTTTAGCATAAACACCCACATGTATCTTGAGTAATCATCCACCAGGAGCATGAAATACTTGTTCCCAGCAGGAGTGGGTGGGGTCAATGGTCCACAGAGATCAGCATGCACTAATTCAAGTGGTGAATTAGCCCTGTAATTACTTACATTGGGGTATGGTTGACTCCTATGCTTCCCAACCAGACAGCTTTCACACAACTGTGACTTGTGCTCTATCTTTGGCATTCCCTTGACCATATTGTGCTTGGTCATCTTGGTGATTGAGTCAAAACTCAGATGGCCCAGTCTTGCATGCCATAGCCAAGCAGACTCATTCATGGCAGTCAATAGGCACTTTGGAGAGGTCACTTGTAAGTTGATCTTGTACAACCTGTTATGTGACTTCTTCACTTTCATGAGAGTCTTTCCCCCTCTCTCATATATCCACAGTTGCCCATCTTTCATCAGGATCCTGCATCTTGTTTCATCCAATTGACCCAAGCTCAGGATGTTATTCCTCAGGGCTGGTATGTAGTAAACATTAGTTACTACCCTATGCTCTCCATTTTTACATTTGAAGCATATAGAGCCCCTTCCTTTTATCACAACCACAGATCCATCACCAAACTTGACTTTGCCACTGATGGCTTCATCTAGTTCAGTGAAGTGGGTTCTAATTCCTGTCATGTGGTTGCTGGCTCCATTATCTAGATACCAACAGCAAGAATCCTCTCCTTTTGGTAGAGTTCCGGGGAACACCCCCTGTTCCTCTAGTAGGCCCAAATCCATAGACACCTCTGCCATCAGCAGGGTGGATTCTTGATCCTCCTGAGTTTGAGTTAAATGGGCTTCCTGCTCTGCCCTTCTTGGTGCCCTGCATTCATTTGCAAAATGGCCCAATTTGTCACAGTTGAAACACCTTAGTGACTTCTTGTCTCTCTTTTTGGTGTTCTTGTCTTTGTTACCAGGTTCTTGGTTTGTCTTTCCTCCCCTGTTCTTTGCAAACCTCCCTTTACCTCTTCCACTGCTTCTAGAATCATGCTTTGCCTCACCTCTTGACCTTTCTTCCCATTCACTCTTAGTCAAGAGTAACTGTCCAGAGGAACTCTTTCCTTGGGTCACCGGCTTCAACCTCTCTTCATAGGCTTTGAGTCTCCCCACTAGTTCCTCAAATGGCATCTTATTCAGATCCGAAAACTGCTCAATAGCAGCCACAATGGGTAGGAATCTATCGGGAGCCGCCTTCAAGAACCTGCCGACCTGTTTGGCTGTCGGCACTGTCATCCCCAGGGCTCTATATCTCGACACTAGTTCACCCATCTTCCCCGCAAATTCATCAACAGATTCACTCTCACCCATGCTCAGCAATTCAAACTCATGATCGAGGGTTTGAATTCTGGCCTGTCGGACTCTCTCTTCACCCACATATCGCTTCTTGAGGGCTTCCCAGATGTCCTTGGCCGCCTCGAATGCAGCCACCTGCATCAGGACATCTTCCGGCAGGGCTTGGAAGATGAAGGCCTTAGCCTTCTTACCCAATCGGACATCCACCGCGGCTTGGGTGGGAGGTTCAATGGCATCCCAGAGCCCCTGGGCATCCATGAACGCCTCCATCTTGATCGCCCAAGAAGTGTAGGTCGTCGGAGTGAGAATCGGAATCTTGAATGCGATCGGATCGCTGGTGTCCTTCAGTGCCATCTGTCTGTCTTGATTCGCCATCGCCTAGAATCAAGTGAGGTGAATTTGGTGTCAAGATCACTCGAATTGATCAGCAGCCGAGAGGAGGAGATCTTCCGAGGCCAGCTGACTGTTCTTCCGAAGTCAGTCGGGGGCTTCTTCCGAAGTTGCAATCGATGAGGACGGAGCACACAGAGATTGGATCGAGAGCCTATACGCTCTGATACCAAATGTTTTCAATTCAAATGCAAAGGTGTAATTTCTTATTGAATTGTGTTACCCAACATACAATACAACCTCATACTTATAGTAGTTAGAACTAACTAACTATTTACATTTTCAGTCCTTGCACTAATCTAACTTTACATCTCTAGAACAAACTTTACAACTACATTAATACAAAAAGAATTAAACCAACATTATCCTCATGCAATATGCAGTTCCAATCTTGATACCGTGAAAGCACTTTTCAGCTTCGACCTTGTCAGCATGTACTTGTTTGTTCTATTTTATATGAGTACATTAGTCATGCTTAAAACCCGTTTGTAGAATCCATATTCTAGTTCTTGTTGAACAATATGTTCCTAGCTCTTCATAGTTGTGCATTTTTCTTTCACTGTGCACCCTAATCTTTAAATCTGCATGAAATATAAAACATGCTAATATACATTATTAAATTTCATGAAATATAGAACATGCTAATATATACATTATTAAATATCATACACACTCTAAACAATGGTCAAATTTGTATGTTTCTTTCTCCAGATCTCATAGTATCATCACATATACCTTTTCAAAACACTCAAGGACGGAATGAAACCACAGTGGTCGCCAATGACGTGTTTTGTCTGGGCGAGAATGAAATCTTTCTTCCTCCTCTACCAAAATGCATTTTTCCTGGGCAGGCAACTTGTCAGATGAAAGCAAACCCGTGAGCAATGTAGAGAATATCTTGGTACGATTTACGTGTGCTATTACAAATGTTCATCCTAACTAACTTTTTATATGCAAGGTACTTGACCATTCAGTTTGTACGATTTTTCTGGACGAGGGAATTGAATCAGAAAGCAAAGAAATTAAGGTAATAAACTTATCCATTCATAAAAAAATATTACTTATCAAGAGTCATTTATTTCATTACCAATGTGTATACACAATATGGTTTTACTTATCCGTTCATGACTTTAATGTCACAAAGCAAGATCCTTACCAGTTTTAACCTCTTCTAATTTTCATAAGTAAATGAGTCAACATTGCCACTTCTAGTTTTCCACTAGTACAAAATGAGGCAAATGGGGCGGGCCTAATTTTTTGAAGGGGCGGGTGTTCAAAAAAACAGTCCCTTAAAGCCTTTTAAAAATTTAAATGAGAACAAATAGGGCGAAACAGCCCCTTAAGTTAGATTTAGGGACGGGTATCAAGACCGCCCTTTAAGCCACCTTTAGGGACGGTTCTAAACCGCCCCTTATGTCCTATTGGAAAAATAATAAACACCTTTAGGGGTGGATTTCTCGACCGCCTTTTATGCTTCCTTTAGGGGTGGTTCTAAACCGCCCTTAATATTTAATATATACTTTTAGGGGCGGGTATTATAACCGCCCCTTATGTGAACCGCCCCTTACACATGATAAAACCGCCCCTTATAAGCATGGCCCGCCCCTTTTGATAAAACCGCCCCTTATGAGCTCATGTCCGCCCCTTTTGATGAACCGCCCCTTACACATGATAAAACCGCTCCTTATAAGCATGGCCCGCCCCTTTTGATAAAACCGCCCCTTATGAGCTCATGTCCGCCCCTTTTGATTGGTCCGCTCTTTAGGTTACTTATAATATAAAATTTTTTGTTTTCCCTCCCAAAACTCTAAAAGTGCCTCCTTTTCACCCTCACCTCCTGTCGGTTTCCCCACCACCACCACCACCTCCTCCTCCTCCTGTCGGTTTTCCCTCCCAAAACTCCAAAAGTGCCTCCTCTTAGACAGAAGGTGTTTTGACCTGACCAATACAATATTATCCATTTTTTCTGCGTACAATCAATTCTCTTATATGGTAATGATACCCTTAAAGGTTTATTTGTATTGAAATATTATATGTTTTCAGGTGTTTCTTGTGATAAGACGCTCAGGTAACTGGAGTGTATGATTTGGTGTTGTGCTGACTCATGAAGGCAGAAGTGCAGATTCAAGCCATTATGTTGCTTGGGTCAAGCAAGAAAATGGTCAGTCCATCATGTCTATTTCATATTACTTTAAAATAATTCTATGGCTTTACTCTTATTGAATATATTCAAATTATTAAAATAAGAAGCTAATAGTCGATATTTATATTTTATACAAGTGGATGGATTCAATTTGACGACGATAATCCAATCCCATAAAGGGAAGAAGATATAACACATACCGGAGGAGGTGTGAATAAAATTTGTGCGAAAATTTCATTGAACGTAGCAACCAAGTTTCATTGTTATTCCATTGAAGTCACTCAAACTTTTTCTCAATTAAGAAAATAACTTAACTTTCAATATAAATCCTCTTGTATAAAAAGTTCAATTACTACTAAAATAACATTTAGTTTTGGAAACTATCATTGAAAAACCCCTATGGGCTAAGTCCCTGGACTTTATTTTTACTTGATTAAGTCCTTGGATTTTATTTTTAACAAAAAAATAACATCCTTCGTTTGCAACTAAATCTTGCAAGTTTTTAGAAAACAACACAAGGGTCTTTTTTTAATATGATTGGGGTCAGATAAGTCTGGTGCAATCAAAACAACATTTAAAATAATTTTGGTGCAACTAAAAAAAGTCTTCCGAAGCTTATCTGCACTTCTGAAGTCAAGTTGAAGAACTTTCAAACTTAAACAAGAACTTCCGAAGAGGAACTAAGTCTTCCGAAGACTAAGTGAAATCTCTTTCGAAGCTAAAAGCTTCAAGACAAATACTTCAGAAAAATAAAGTCCTGAAAACCAGCAAAAGTCTCGGAAGAAGTTGATTCTTTCAAAGTATAATTGGTTTTGGAAGAACTTATTATTCCGAGTTCTTTCAAAGCCAGTTTACCTTTGGAAGAACCAACTATGAACCAGTGCACATAAGTATGACTCGTCTGACAAAGCCGTTGCAACCTCTGATATACTGTATGGCGCTTTCCTATGCTCATATAGTTAACCATACTTTATTCCACTGTTCATCTTTTTAGTTAGTACAGTTGTCATGTTTAGTTGGTGACAAAGGTAAGTCATTAACTTGTCATGACTACCTAATATAGGATAATATTTTATTCTACATACTTTTTATTTAGTAGTAAGTTTTCAGCTGGTAATCAAAATATAACGGCTGTAGAAAGTAGCATATATAGTTTCTCTTGTAACTCAGTTAGTAAACTTTGAGTTGAGAAGTATCTTGAACCATCTCTTGTGTTCTTTAACTTAGTATATTATTATCAACTCATTTGAAGATTCTGCATCATCAGCCGAGTGTGTCCAAATGAGTTTAAGAGATAATTCTGGTTTGATTAACCTTAACTGATCCTACATCAGTAAACTCTATAAATATGTTGTTTTGTTAGTTTTAGTATGCAAATATAGCGTCACAGATTTTTTTTCCCCAAATTTTTATAGGACAGAAAATGAATCTTCTTGTATTGACAAATTACCCAACTCGATGGACCTGTCCAGTTTGCTACCTTTGATATGCACGTTAAATCATTTCATACTAACTTTATAAATTGATCCATTGTTTTGCTGTCATAGGCAATTGGCATATGGCTTACATTTGCAAACAAAGCTCGTTAACGTGATTTGTTTAATGTTATAATTGTGTAATTTGATTTAGTTTAGAATATAGAGTGAGGAACTATTTTTTTAAAATTTTTATTCCGATTTCAGGATAGTGTTTGATAATGTGGCTTTATTTCGTTGATCTAACTATATGTAAGGTAGTAGTTTAATTTTATAAAGTAACCAAGGAAAAGTTGGCGGGAGGTCAATCTAAAGGACGCGTGTTCGGTTGATTGTTACCTGTTGTATTGTCTTTGTGACAATTATTAATCCTACTATTTGAAAACAATAACAGAAGTGAAGTCAATTCATTCACATGAAGATGAATTTTGAGTTGGTTTTTATTGATTGCGGGTGGTGGTGGTATTGGATGCGGTGGTGGTGACAGCGGTGAAGTTAGCAACAAGTAGTAGGGGGGCGACGATTGATAATGGTTTTGGGTGGTGCCGGGTGCATTTGGGTCTGTCTTAAGATAACTGTTTTAATAGTGGCCTCTTTTAACCTATTTCAGAAGACCCAAATTGGCATGCTGAACACCTATTATTCAAGAAGGAAAATAAAAACAATTTTTAGGGCTCTTATTGCCCATGATCTTAAAGATCTAGATTACTCGTTGTCCAGAGTCCGGACCACCAATTAATCTAGAGCCATCGATAATTTGTATTAAGTTGACGTTCTATCAAGTTTAATCACATAAAATAAATTTCTTCTCAAAGGAAGCATAAAGCCCTAAAAGGTATGTAAGAATCCAATACAAAATCTAGTTTATTCATAAAATCGGATGTATATAATTACCATAATTAACCACGACAGACAAAAGCATCCAACTAATGGAGAAGATATTCATAAAATCAGAAGATATTCATAAAATCAGATGTATAATAATTACCATAAATAACGACAGACAAAATCATCCAACTAGCGGAGAAGATATTCATAAAATCGGATGTATATACTTACCATAATTAAGAACAACAGATAAAATCACCTATAACTAATTGAAAATACATATCAAAAATACGATCGTAAACCCTAAATATACTTGAAAAAAAAAAAGTAAAATTGAAATCTATCGAAAGTTTGCACCTGATCTGATAATCGAAACATCAGTCCACCCATCACCACCACCACCTCCACCACCGCCACCACCGCCACCGCCACCACCACCACCGTTCGATCCACCACACTGATTATGATCATCACTCACACTCAAATAGTTCACCTGAAAAACCTCCGATCCCATAGTTCCATTCAAACCCTCTTTCTCCGATCCATCACTCAAATTCATCGTCAATTTATCAACAAAACTCCCCAGATGATTCGATCTCAACACCGAATCAAAACCCCCACCAGATCCTACACTTCGATCACGATCAAACTCCAAAACCGCAGAACCTTGGGGCTTCAATCGAGCCGCGGGAGGCGGTGGATCAGCCGCCGTTGACGAACAAATCGACGAATCAGCAGGCCGTTTGTTGGAGGTTGAAGATCGTTTATTCGTGGATGATTTGCGAGTGCCACCGCCGATGGGAATTTTCCGTAGGGTTCCGCCGTTGGTCCAATAACGACGGCAGGTTTTGCAGTAATGGCGGGGCTGAGTGAGGTTGTAGTTGTTGTAATAGCAGAATTTGGTGTTGTTGGAGTCGCATCTAGGGCAGTTGAGATGCTGGTGTTGTGGGAATTGAAGATTGATGTTGTTCATGTGGGATGAAATTGAATAGGTTTATTAGGGGTTTTGATGAAATTGGGGATTGATTGAAGATGAGATGAAGATGAAGATGAAGATGTGATTATTAATATTATTAATGAGTTCGCCTGAAAGTGACGACGCCCCCATGTTGATGAGGCTGTGTGAAGTCAATGGATACCATGGGCGTCGACATTCTAACCGAAACTCAAGAATAAATACATATTCATCTTTAAAGAAATAATAGTATTCAAGTGGAATTTTTAAAAATATATGAATGTGTTTGGTATATTATATTAAATGATTTTGAGTGGTTGTGAGTGAAGAATATAAAAAAAATGTTATAGTTGATTAATATATTTGAATAATTACTGTTCAATTCTTTTAAATTTTTTAATATTATTGAAAGTTGTTGTGAGTGAAGGAAAGAGAAAAAAGTAATAATATTGTATAAAAAGTATTATTTAATTGAAAATAAAAGAGAATATATAGTGACTTTTAACATAATTATATGAATAAAGTAAAAATTCATTATGTAGATTCTTACATATGTAAAATTAAGTGGTATTAAAAGGATAAAAGTTGTTGTTTTGAAAAAGAAAAGGTAAAAATGTGAGAGTTGTAATCATGTGCTCTTTACATGAGCCAAATCGACTTTTTTCACAAGATAAATGGTGGATTCTTTTATATGTCATATGACGTTTATTTTCAAGTGTTGTTTACGTACCTGACAGTCGAGAGAGAACTGTTTGCTTAATACTTTTGAAAAGTAACACCAATAGATTTTTTTACTCAACAATACTATCCTTCTTATCATTATTAAGATTTCAAATGCTCTTTAGACTTTCTCTATCGTCACGCGTAGAAGGAAAGGGGTTCTCCCCTTCACATCCGACCGGCACAACATTCCCTCTCTCATACTTTACGGACTCAAGGAGTATCTGGAATTTTGTTTCAATATAGTTATTGTAACAATTAAAGTTTAAAAGCAAATAATTGGTCGTAACGTAACTACTAGAATTAGAGACGATCATGTGATTTTACTATTATTTTAAAAAGTTATTTTTGTTCTAAAAATTTAGATAGTCATCAAAAATTGTAGAAAGTGCAAATGAGATTGTGTTAACACTAAGAAACTAAATTATTCATTATTAAATAATCAAATGCATATGAAGCCCAAAATACCTATATGTCGAATCTTTGAAATACATTATTAAAATTCATACCCAACAAGGGACTCGTAAACTATTGGTAGGAAGGGTGAGTCATTTGTCATTACACAACCACTTATGTAATCGGCCGGCTAATATAACTTTAATTATAGTACGGTATTTTTATTATATAATAAAAAAGATATGATTAGAGGTTTTTATATTGCATTTTTATTATTAAAAAGTGACAGGACTAGGAATTTGTCATACAAGTTTACAACAGGTTGGATTGAAAACAATAAATAATCGTCGAGCAACATTTTTAGTTAACTTATTTCTTTCTGAAGTTAGAAAGAGAATACACTTATTTATTAGTACCGTTGACCGATAGACTTTTTCAAGTCAAATCAACGTACATGAAGGTTAAAGTATTTTGAAATCTTCCTACTCTAATAAAAGGGTAAATGGGGTGCCACGTGTCAGCACCACAATCATTGGGATGACACGTGTTAGCACCACAATCATTCTCATCAATATTTTCCCGCCTCTCTCTCCTATTAAATAATTACCTTAATTACTAATAATATTATTTTAATACTTTTTAATAATTAATAAATTAAGAAAGAAATCTTTATATTAAGGTTATATCTAAATAAATTGATATTTTTAAATTATCAAATTTGGGAGTTGTAATAAGAAAACTTTTATAAATGAAATTTTTAATACTGTTTGTTTTAAAACAAAATATTTATTTTCAAAAAAAAATTTAAAAACTAAATTTTAAAAAGTTGATATTACCGTTTTTTTTATTTCAGTCATATCATATCTTAGAATATCATTGTTTAATTAATAAATTTATTATATTAATATTTTATTCATTTAAACCGTGTAAAACACGGGTTTACTAAAGCTAGTATATTATACTTAAATAAAGTATATTACAAAAGCAAAACAAATAACCAAAAACCAAAGTAATATAGATCAGGTGCGGTGTTGAAACACTTTTAATCGTTATTTGTTACTACTTAAAACGAATGTATTGTTTTTTCCTTTTTCTAATTATTGTAGATGATATATTCTTTAAAAAGAAATACCATTTAATTAAAAAAGGTTTATGTAGCATTATAAAGAATAATGGTTTTTTTCTTCTTATGAAACGAGAATACGCTCAATAGTTGGTGGTGATACAATATTACCATATCTTTTAACATTATTTTTTTTAACCCGTAATATCATCTTATCTTTTACAAATTTAAACGCATATTATTTATAAAGGACAATGGGCTAGTATGTATTATATATATACTAATTAACAAGTTTTTTATGCATTGTAAGTTATACTTTATGCTTCATGAGTTGTACTCAATTTGTTTTTTATTTTTTATTTTAACCCAATATTTTTACATCTTTTACAATTTATACTCAATAAATTTTTACTTTCAACTTTGTTCACATATACTTTTCATATTTTACAAATTTTTGTTTTACGTCTCGGTTTAAATTTTACAAGTTAACACGTCGTAACGTATGTGTGTGGTTTAACGTTTTTTCGTCTACCTTTCATTCGATTTATTTTTTCCGCTTTATGGTTTTCTTGGTGTTGGTGGTCAATGACGGTGGTGTGCCATTAGTGTTACTTGACACGGTTTACACCTCCCGCCGCAACAATGTAACTTATTGATAATAATAATAATATATTGATTACACAATAAATTCTTATCCTTGTGTAGTCGTGTCATGTTGCATCCATGTTTAATATGTTAATCCTTAACATTATTGTTTAAAACGTTTGAATTCATTGTTGTAGAATTAAGAATCCAAGTTGTTAAGCGTATGTAAATAGACTAAGGTGGTGTTTGTTTTTTATCAAAACCTCTTTTTCATCTGCGCGCACGCAGACGCGGGAAGAGGTTTTGAGTGCACAGAGTGTTTGTTTTTTGGAAGACGTTTCATTAAAAAATGTCTTCCTAAGGTCTGCGTGGAGAAGATGTGAACTTATGACTTCTGAGATCTTGTAACCTTTTCTCACCTCTCCCCACCTACCCCACCTCACCCATCGACCGCCCCACCTCCCCCACCGGCCGGACCACCGTCGCCCCACCTCCCCCACCGACGGGACAATCGTCGCCCCACCACCCCCCACCGGCCGGACCATCGCCGCGCCGCCTCCCTCCCCCCACCTGCGCCCGCCTCCCCCTCCCCCTACCTCGCCCGCCGGCCGCCTCCACCTCCCCTACCTACGCCCGCCTCCCCCCTCCCCCTACCTGCGCCCGCCGACCCCCCTCCCCCCACCTCGCTCGTCGGTCGCTTCCCCCCTCCCCCACCTGCGCCCGCCTCCCCCTCTCCCCATCCGCGCCCGCCGGCCCCCTACCCCACCTCGCCCGTCGGCAGCCTCCCCCATCCCCCACCTGCATCGGATCGTTTGATGAAGTGGTGATTGTGATTTGAGATGTTAATGGTGGATTATGATGGTGGTTTGTGTATATATGTTGTATGTACGTATGGATGTGTGTGTGTGTGGTACAAGTCCAAGGAAGCAAGTGTTAAAAAAATAGGTTTTATTTAATAGGTTAAAAAAATAGGTTTACTTTAATTACAAATTATTTTTTTCCATTCTGCAGATGCTAAAAGCAAACAGTCTTTTTATTGCAGACTGCAGACATTTGATCCACCTCTTTTGCTGCAGATATGGTTCGCAAACTACAGACGTTTTTCTAGAAAGAAAAAACAAACAGCACCTAAAAGTAAATAGAAAAAGTCAAACATAACTAAATTCTTAATGTGGCAAGTAAAATGCTCTTTTATCGTTTAGGAAAAAAACAAAAACAAAAGAGGCGGCATCCACATGGTCCATTTTTATCAAGATACCCACCATTCACTTATTACTTTTATTCTTGTATTATTATTAATTACTTTTTTTTATTTTTTAATTAAATAATATTTTTATGTTTGTAAGGATTCCTGAAGTCTGATGCAACCCAAAACAGCTTAAGTGTCTCAGCAACATGCACTAAGTACTGAAGTGAAGAATGCTTCGGAAGTTTTACACAAAGCATTAGAAAATACACCAAGTGTAAAATCTTCCGAAGCCAAGACCAATATCTTCCGAAGCCAAACATGAAGTCTTCCGAAGCTTCAGAGACAAAGTCTTCCGAAGCCTCATCCTATGAAGACAGATTTCTTCCGAAGACTTTTAGTACACATGCTTTATCTGATGTACTGTTCCATAAAGCACCTTTTCCGCTGCATCTCTGTAAAGTCACCAACTTACATGAGTTGGTGAAAAGGGCCTTGCTTTTGGTAACTGTACATTGAGGTCTTGAGTATTCAACTTTCTACTTTATGTACTTTATCCTTTTTGTATTGTATAAGGATGTGAGCTATGGCATGTCATAGTCACAAGGTCAAAAGGCAGATATGCCTTTTGATCCTACAATTGATTTTGTTAGTGTCTAGTCAATTGTATCCAGCTGGCTTTCAAAGTATGGCCGGCTGTAGGTTGTAGTATAAGTATTTCAAGTTCTTGTATCTTTTCTTTATGCTTTGTAACACTTGTAAGAGAACTTGAGAAAGCAATATACTGCCTCCTTGAAACCCAACTCTCTTGTTCTGTCTCTTTACTTTACTTGTGTTCTTAGTATCATACTTGGTTAATCCAGTTCACTGTTTGATTAGAGTTTAGTTATTCTCCTCATTGTGTTGTTGTGTTGTAATTGTGTTTAAGCCCTTAAACGGTCCTGCAATTGGTATCAGAGCTTTCCAGGCTCTTGATATAAGATCTAACCATCTTAAGATCCCTCACACACACAAAAGCTAAACTCTTCAAATGGCTGCCATCTCTAAAACTGATATGGAGACTGGAACCATGAACAAATCCCCACTGATCACTCTTGATGATTTTGACACCTGGTGCATGAGGATGGAAGGCTTCATCAGGTCTCTTGATTCAAGAATGTGGGAATCTGTTGAGAATGGACCTTTCATACCCAGCACCCCCTCTGCTACTGGTGCTGGTATGATTCCTAAAGATGTGGCCAACTACTCAGATGAAGATAGAAAAAGAGTAGAGATTGACAGGAAGGCCATGACTGCTCTTCAGACTGCTCTCCCAAACTCTGTATACAGAGGCTTCAAGAAGTGCAAGACAGCCAAACAGCTGTGGGATGCACTGAAGCTGATGTATGAAGGCTCCTCTGAAGCCAAGGAGAACAAGAAAGATCTTCTGAAGCAGCAGTTTGAAAATTTCACCTTCAAAGCAGGTGAGACCATGACTCAACAATACTTCAGGTATGTTGAGATTGTGGATACCCTAGTGGATGGAGGAGTTCCTCTTGAGAACAGGGACATTGTAAGGAAGTTCATGTCCTCACTTCCTAGGCAATGGACACACTATTGTGTGGTGATCAAGAGGACTGAGAACCTTAAGACTCTTACTCTTACAGAGTTGTATGGGATTCTCAGTGGATACCAGATGGAGATGAACATGCAAGGTTCATCTGGCAACTCCAACAATCAAATGGGTTCAGCCCTTCATGTGGTTGAAAGGGACAGCATAGAACCTCAGCATCATCTCTTATGCTACCCTGACAACTCACAAAAGGGTCCTTTCATCACCTTCCCGGAGACACCAAGGGAGAACTTTACTCAAGGAAGCCCATTCCAAGAGACAAGTTCTTCTCAAGCCTTTGTGTCTGTAGATGAAAGCTGTGGGAATTATCTCTTCACTCTTGAAGACCTGGACTGTATCCATCCAGATGACCTGGAATACATGGAGATAGTTCAGCAGATGGCTCTCCTCACTCACAGAGCCAAGAAGTTCTACAAGAGGACAGGAAGAAGATTTCCAAGCAATGCTACCAGCAGTAAGTTTGGGCTGGACAAAAGCAAAGTTAAGTGTTACAACTGTAACCTTATGGGTCACTTTGCCAGGGAGTGCAAGGCACCTAAAACAAATGGGGGCCAAACACAACCCAGACCAAATTTTACTGACAAAGCTCCTCAGGCTGAGAAGACAAAGCAACATGCTGCTGTTGCTGTTGAAGAAGGAGGCTTTGACTGGAGTTTTCAGGTGGAGGATGCTTCTCCAAACCAAGCACTGATGGCTAACCATGATGAAGCCAAGGTATTGGAACATCTTTGCTCCCCTGAATGCATTGCTAAAGTAAATAGATACAGGTCCTATAACCTAGAGATGAGATCTGATCTTGAGTCATTAAACATATTAAAATCTGATTTTAGAAAGTCTGAAAATGATTACAAGTTAAAGATAGAAGACTTGGAGAAAACCATTTCAGTACTAAAACATGAACATACAGATTTCAGAACTCAGATCCAAGATCTCATCACTAAGTTAACTGAGTGCCAGGCTGAGCTTGTGATCAGCAAAGCCAAGGCAGAGAAGAGTGTTCTTGAAGAAGAGACCTTCAAGAACATGATATCCTCATCCCTGCACAACAAAGTTTGTTATCAAAATAGACAGGGACTAGGATCAAATGAGATAGCTCCTCCACACACAATCTTGTCTGTAAGATCTCCTAGGTGTGGAACTTGTAAAGATGAGCTTCCTCTCATAGATCCTGTAAGTGAGGATGATGAAGAAGTGATAGTGAAGAATTCCTCTGAGAAGAGTGAAGAAGAGGATTCTTCCAAGGGCCACTATCCTTCTGAGGAGAAGAAATCAACTGAGATGACCAAGTCCAAAAGAAAGAACTTGATCAGAAAGAGCAAAAGAAAGGCAAAGAAGGCTCAAGAAATCAAGGCTACTTTTGATGCTAAGCAGAAACAAGTTTTTATCTCTGCAGGTTTCAAAGTAGTAAGGACTGAAGACATCAACCAAGACTCCTCAGCTAAGAGTCATGGTTCTTGTTCAAATCATCTCAGTGTTAAGGAGAAGACTGAGCTGCTGTGTACCACTGCTGCACAGCCTGGACCATCAAACTCCAAGAACAGTTCACAGCCCAAAGGAACTGTCTCAGCATCTACCAAGATGAAGATGGAGAAGGGATGTGACCAAAATCAGTCTTGCTCTCAAATAGAGACTTCTTTGAAGAAGAAAATGTTATGTGTTATGTGTGAAAGTACTTCTCACATTGCTAAGGATTGCCCATACAATCCTAAAAGTACTGTCCACATGACTAAAACAAAGACTTCAAAGAGTCTCAAGAAGTCTCAAGCTTCGGAAGGAAAGTCTGTTTCCTTCGGAAGCTCCAAATCAAAGAAGGAGGTAAGTGGAAAATTACCTTCGGAAGCAAAGTTGGTCTCGGAAGAAAGGAGTTCTTCCGAAGCACTAAAGTCTGCTGCAGTGACTGTAGACTCTTCCGAAGGATCAGTCATCAAAACTTATGAAGTTCTAAAAGCTTCTAAGGTTTTGAAGGTCAAGTCCAAGACTCCAAAGGTGGTATGGAAGTCTAAGAAAGACCAACTGACTGAGGTTTCTCCATCAACAACAGCTGAAGATCCCCATAGTACAACCATAGGATCTATTACTGTTGCATTACCTTCTATTACTGTTAATGAGCCCAAGACAAGTAAGGCTTGGGTTTCCAAATGTAACTAATCATCTTCTCTGTGCAGGAACAGCTCAAGACCAACAGGAATGTCTGGATAATTGACAGTGGCTGTTCCAGGCACATGACAGGCAATAGGTCTCTACTCCATAATTTTGAGAGAATTGATGGAGGACCAGTTGCTTTTGGAGGAGATGAAGGTGGTTACATTTCTGGAAGGGGCAAAGTCACAAATGGTAAGCTCAGCATTGAGAAGGTAAACTTTGTTAAGGAGCTAGGGTACAATCTTCTGAGTGTATCCCAATTTTGTGATCAGAGTCATAACATGCTCTTTACTGAGCATGAGTGTCACACCCCAACCTTGACGGCGGAAACGTCGAGGAGTGAGAGTTAAGATCGTTCATAGCCACATAACGCTATTAATAAACCAAATAAAGTTTAAACATAAATTTTAAATTGTCACATTACAATCATAAGTTTTCAAGGAAACAAAAACATAACGTAGAATGCAATGAATCATTCTATCTTATTTATTAGTCTAGGTCCATTCCTAGTTGCAAGCTTCAAATTGTAGAAAATCAAACTTGGGCATTTCCTGAAACATGTTAAAAATAAATGGTCAACAATAATGTTGGTGAGCATTCCATAGTTTTTATACATAAGTACATATAAAAGATGGCAATTCAAGTCATAAGTTAGTGAATATATTGTGATTAGGGATGCTATGAACAATGCAACAATCAAACCTTGACAATGTTTTACAAGTCTCAAACGTTAAAAAGTATATACGATCAGCTAAGTGTACTTGGATCAACCAAGCAGGCTTGTCTTACCCATAGATCTATGACTTCGCTGGGCTAGCAATAGTTAATGATTGTACATATAACGCCATAACATGGTAACCACATAAATTCAACTAACCACAACTTAACATGATGAAATTGCCATAAAGTTTACAAGTCTCAAATAAGTTTACAATGCAAAGTATAGGTTAACATGTTTCACCCCAAAGTATGAAATAAAATGAAAAGGGGGTATGGAATACTCACTTGTTTCAATAAATGTAAATGGATGATTAATAAGGAATAAAAGTCGTTGTTCCAACGTAATCCGTCACAAGATACCTATATATATTTACAAGATTTTAAGTTTGATGATATATTTAACGATTTAATTTTTGAGGTCTAGGGTAGCGATTTGGTATTTAGTGCTTATCAAATGATTATATTTCAACAATATGAAATCCATTATATTCATTAAATTCAAAGAAATTTGCTACATTCTATATAAAGTTTTATATATAAATATAACATTGATAACAATTTTTAAATAAGGTCTATAAACATAGTTTAAACAATAATTTAAAGATTACATTTGAAATAACCATATTTGTGAAATATAATATGTGTCCCTTTTTGTTATATAACAATTAAACTAATTATATTATTTCTGGACTATTTATCAAAAGTAAAAAAAATATTCATTTTTAAAGAAATAATTCTCAGAAAACAATTAAAAACTTTTTAGAAAAAATGCGGCTTTTATAAATGAGTTTTTTTTTTTTTATATAGTTTTTAAAAGATTTTAAAAATGGGTTTTGAAGGCTAAAAGCCTTAAAAAGAAAACATGAGGTTCCTGGGTTTCGAACCCGGGACCTCATGTTAAGGGGGGTTCTGTCTTAACCAGTGGACCAAGGCTTCCAGCCGCGGTTCTTACTGGTTTCTTATTATTATAACCCATTTCAAGAAAGTTTCCCCCAATTCGCGAAGAACCCTAGAACAAGATGGATCAAATTGATCCTCAAATCGTTATTGTTAATAGGATTAAGCTTAGGGCTTTCATTCCCCACAGGAAACCGAGTGTGTGTATGTATTAATTTACCCGTTTTGTAAACAAATCGATGAAGAACCGATAGAAGCGATCGCGGCTAGGGCTCAAGCTCGTTCAGGTTGCAATTGTTGATGAAAACCAAATTCCTTCTACAGAAAGCTCCCAAGGGCTCTAAGAATGAAAAGCCCTATGTTGATTTCGAGTTTTGAAACGCAGAAAATAAGGTTCGAACAGTTGCAGGTTCACGATGAGCGAGTTGTTTGGTTCGAGTTGCTTATGTGTTTTAAGGAGAAATTGAAACCAACAATCGTTTAGGAATGACAAGGTAATTGATTAGATTCGTTTAATTAGGTTATTATTTGGGTTTAATGCTTCGAACGGCTATGAGTTTAATTACGATTTCGGTTTGACATCGTTTTGGTTTGTAACCGATGTTAGAGCTTAATTAAGATCGTTTATTGTATTCGAATCGAGTTCCAGAATGATCTAGGCTGGTTTGGGGGTTACAATTGGACGTAATTGACCGTTTTTAAGGTCGCCGGACTCCGGCCGGAAGGTGGCCGGAGTTGCGGCCGGAAAATCGAATAGGGGGGGGGGGCTTTGGTTTGGGTTTCTCTCTTGTACATCTTTGGTCCCTCAACCTTCAATCCCTATCATTTTATTTACAAACTCTTTATTTAAAGTTTATAAAATGACAATAAGGCCCCCTTAACTTTTATAACCTATTGTTATTATTATTATTATTATTATTATTATTATTATTATTATTATTATTATTATTATTATTATTATTATTATTATTATTATTATTATAACTTTTATTATTATATAATAATTATCAATATAACCTACAAATTAAAGAATTAAAAGCCCAATTTAAAGTAATATGCATAAGCAACCCATAAGTTTCATGAATGACAATTATGATCCTTAAACAAATTTAACAAGGTTAACTTTAATTTAACCTAAAAATACAAGATGTTACAGTCTCCCCAACTTAAAAGAATTTCGTCCCGAAATTAAGAATAAAGCTAAGAGAACAATTGCGGGTATCTCTCCTTCATATGATCCTCACGCTCCCAAGTGAACTCAGCTCCTCGTTTGTTTTCCCAACGGACTTTGACGATAGGGGTGGTAGTTGTTCGGGTCTTCTTCAGGGTTCGATCCATAATCTCAACAGGCTTCTCAACGAAATGCAGTGACTCATCAATTTGAATTTCCTCTAGTGGAACATGCAAATTTTCATCAGTCAGGCACTTCCTCAAGTTGGAGACATGAAAGACAGGATGAACTCCGCTAAGTTCAGAAGGTAACTCCAGTTTGTAAGCCACTTTCCCAATTCTTTTCAGAATCTTGAAAGGTCCTACAAAGCGTGGGGCCAATTTACCCTTCTTCCCAAAACGTACAACACCCTTCCATGGAGAGACTTTAAGAAGAACCATGTCGTCGACTTGAAACTCCAACGGTTTGCGTCTTTTATCGGCATAACTCTTTTGACGACTTCTAGCCACCTCAAGGTTATTTCGGATCTTGGAAACTTTGTCGGTCGTTTCTTGAATAAGTTCCGGACCAGTGATAAGATTTTCCCCAATGTCAGTCCAGCAGATCGGAGAACGACATTTACGACCATACAAAGCCTCGAATGGTGCCATCTTGATACTTGAGTGATAACTATTGTTATACGAAAATTCCGCGAGCGGTAAATGCGTATCCCAATCACCACCAAAATCAAGGACACAAAGACGTAGCAGATCCTCGAGGGTTTGGATTGTTCGCTCGGTTTGACCATCGGTTTGAGGATGGTAAGCCGTACTTAAATCCAATTGAGTACCCAAAAGTTCTTGCATCGAAGACCAAAAGTGCGATGTGAAACGAGCATCTCGGTCGGAAATAATGTGTAAAGGCACGCCATGACGACTCACAATTTCGTCAATGTAGATTCGAGCCAGCTTTGAAACCTTGTATGTATCTCGTATAGGTATGAAGTGTGCTGTTTTGGTCAAACGGTCAACGATGACCCAAATACTATCATGACCACGAGGTGTACGAGGTAACTTGGTTATGAAATCCATGGATATATGCTCCCATTTCCACATAGGGATTTCAGGTTGCTCAAGTAAACCACTTGGTCGTTGATGCTCAGCTTTGACCCTTGCACACGTGAGACACTTAGAAACATAAGACGCGATATCCTTCTTCATTCCAGGCCACCAATATTGACCACACAGGTCCATGTACATCTTATCGGAGCCAGGATGAATGGAGTATCGGGTTTGATGAGCTTCGTTCATAATGAAGTGTCGAAGATTATCACGATTTGGGATCCAAAGTCGATTCAAGAAGTACCACATGCCATTCGATTTTGTTTCCAATTGCGATCGTACGTTAGCCATCAAATCTTCATCCTTCCCTTCGTCGGTTAATGCCGCTTGTTGAGCCTCGCGAATGCATAACTCGAGGTCACTATCGATCCTTATGTTTTGGAGCATGATAGTAGCCTCGTTGACATCCACATGGATCTCGGTATCAAATTCTCCTAGCGTATCAAACCATTGCCTTCGATCTCGAATCTCTTGAAGCGAGACAGTCTTGTTGTGAACCTTACGACTTAGCGCGTCGGCTACAACATTCGCCTTGCCAGGATGGTAGCGAATGTCGCAGTCATAGTCGCTAATTAGCTCGATCCATCGTCTTTGTCTCATATTGAGATCCTTTTGGTTAAACACGTGTTGGAGACTCTTATGATCGGTGTAGACTATGCATTGCGTCCCATATAAATAGTGTCGCCAAATCTTCAATGCGAAAACCACAGCACCAAGTTCGAGATCATGAGTTGTGTAGTTCACTTCATGAACCTTCAATTGCCTCGACGCGTATGCTATAACTTTGCCTCGTTGCATGAGAACACAACCAAGACCTTGATTAGAGGCATCGCAATATACGGTAAAGTCGTCGTTTCCATCGGGAAGTGTGAGAATAGGAGCGTTACACAACTTGCGTTTCAATGTCTCGAAAGCCTCTTCTTGCTCGGGTCCCCATTCAAAAAGTCGATTCTTTTGGGTTAGCGCCGTTAATGGTTTAGCAATCTTCGAGAAATTTGCTATGAACCTACGATAATATCCCGCTAAACCCAGAAAAGAACGAACCTCGGTTGGGGTTGTGGGAGCACACCAATTCTTCACGGCTTCAATTTTAGCTGGGTCAACGTGAATTCCTTGGCTATTCACCACATGTCCAAGGAATTGAACTTCTTCCAACCAAAATTCACACTTGGAAAACTTAGCGTACAATTTCTCCTTCTTCAAAAGTTCAAGAACTTGTCGCAAGTGTGTCTCGTGATCGACTTTCGTCTTGGAGTAGATAAGAATATCATCAATGAACACGATTACAAACTTATCCAAATACGGTTTACATACTCGATTCATGAGATCCATGAACACGGCAGGCGCATTGGTCAAACCAAAAGGCATAACCATGAACTCGTAGTGTCCATATCGAGTACGAAAGGCGGTCTTTGGAATGTCATCATCGTGAACACGTAGTTGATGATACCCAGAACGTAGATCGATCTTTGAGAATTGAGTTGCTCCTTGAAGTTGGTCGAAGAGATCGTCGATTCGGGGAAGAGGGTATCGGTTTTTGATAGTAAGCTTGTTGAGTTCCCGGTAGTCGATGCACATTCGAAATGAACCATCCTTCTTCTTCACAAACAGTACAGGTGCACCCCACGGTGATGAGCTAGGGCGAATGAAACCCTTATCGGTCAACTCTTGCAATTGACTAGCTAATTCTTGCATTTCAGACGGTGCAAGACGATAAGGTGATTTAGCCACAGGGTTTGCGCCAGGGATTAAATCAATCTTGAACTCAACTTCTCGCACGGGAGGTAACCCTTTAAGATCCTCGGGAAAGACCTCGGGAAAGTCTCGCACAACAGGGATGTCTTTCATCTCCTTACCCTTGGCTTTCGTATTAACTACATATGCCATGAAAGCCATGTAGTTTTTACTTAAGCACTTGCGAGCCTTGATGCAAGACATGAGTTTGAGCCTTTGGGATGATTTCTCCCCAAAGACCTTCAAAGTATCCCCAGACGGTAAAGGGATTCGGATACACTTCTCGAAACATAGAATTTCCGCACGATGCTTGGCTAACCAATCCATACCAATGATAACATCAAAGCTTCCCAATTGCATAGGAATAAGGTCGACGAAGAACTCGTGTTCGTTAAGGCTTAAAGTGCAGTCACGTATTACGACGTCCACAACGACAGATTTTCCATCGGCGATTTCGACAGTGAAAGATCTTTCCAGATTGACGCGCGGTTTAGAAAGTAAAGGCTCGAATTCCAGGGACACGAAACTCCTATCGGCACCCGAATCAAACAATACAGATGCATAATGTTTATTTACAAGATACATACCTGTTTGGTAACAACCTATTATTGGTGTGATGAACATAGATAGAAAATTTCACAAGACAAGAAAAGACTAGAAGAAATTCAACGGCGTACCATTCACCACGTCGTTGTTGGCTTGTGCTTGGTTGGCATTGATGTTGAAAGCCCTTCCACGAGCCGGTGGCACGGTTCCCACATTGCGAGGACATTGAGGGCGAATATGGCCAGCCTCGCCACAGTTGTAGCAGGTTCGATTGGTAAGCATGGCAGTGTTATTTGGTGCACGAAGACAGGTAGTCACCAAATGACCATACTTCCCACACAGAGAGCAGACTCGGCATGGAATGTTGTTTGCATGGTGGTACTTGCACGTGTTACACATAGGATGTGGGCCAGCGTAAACCTTAGCCATGGGAGCTTGATTCGCAACCACCATTTGTTTTTGAGGAGCATTAGGAGCGGTCACGGCGTAGTTGCGTGTCGGAATGAACTTACGCTTTTTGTTTTGCGAAGATGACTCGCCCCTTACCTCCTTTGTTGCCTCGGGTATCACCTTCGCAACAGACTTGGAACCCTTTGCCGACATAGTACCAGCTCTTATATGATTCTCAGTGAGCTGTGCAGTAATAGTAATTGCTTCCTCCAAAGTTGTGGGCCTACTACCCACCACGGCATCTTGAATTTGAGGTGGCACCCCCTTGATAAATTTCTCGATGTTACGGGGCACGGTGTCCACCATGTGTGGTAGGAGCATACTCAACTCATGATGCCGGGTGGAATAAGCCAAATGATTCCCACCATCCTGTTTAAGGTTCCAGAATTCCTCCTCTAATTTTTGCAGCTCGCTCCTTGGACAAAACTTTTGGATCATGATCTCCTTAAATTCCTCCCAAGATAAGGTCAAAGCAACCTCGGTTCCACGATTTCTTTTTTCACTATTCCACCATGTGAGTGCTCGTTGTTGAAGAACACTTGTGGCATAGCGAACCTTGAACTCGTTGGGGCACTCACTAACAATGAACGTATTCTCCATGCTTTCAAACCACTCGAGAAGTCCAGTGGCTCCTTCTTTTCCACTAAAGCTAGTGGGTTTGCACGAGTTGAAGTGTTTGAAGGTGCAAGTACGGTCATTCCCTTGTTGATTGTTCCCATTTTGATTGTTGCTATTGTCTCCATTAGCACCACCATTGTTCCCATTGGTGTTGTTGTTGTTGCTATTAGCCATTAGTGTGCTATTGAGTTCAGCAACCATAGTCGGGAGAACGGCAGCCATTTGTCGGGCAATCATGGCAGCCAGCTTACGGTCGGAACTTCCACGCTTTCCATGGTGACGAGACATGCTGGATATACAAAAATGAGTTAGTATAGGAGCGGGGATAACAAAGGATAGTAGTTTAACAAAGATAAGCTAAGGGTTATAAGGTACACGGGATGTTTCCATTTGGTAACGCATTACCATTTGAAAACGTTGACACGTCAAGGTGAATTGACCCATTTACCTTAGAAACTTGTGTATGTTGACCATAGTTTATCACTCATCCCAGAAATCCCCAGGTAAGCATAACTAGTCCCGTAGGATTTATGCGATATGCTTGCCTTAGCCCGAGGGCCTTTTGCCAGGAAAACCAGGATACAGGTGTCTATGTGTCACACAATATTTCTTAGGTTCATAGAATCAAAACCTTGATGAGATTTATATAGATTAGACATAACGTCTAAAGATCCAAGTCATAACATAAGCATGAGATTCCACGTGTCGACGAGAATAAGATTAAGAGAGTTCATGTTCGGGGAGAGTCAAAGAGTCAAAGTTAAGTTTAGGGAGACAAGTAACAATGTTCAGGCAACCCTATGCTAAGGCATCAAATTGCACATAAGGGGCATAGCATTATGTAGCATGAAAAGTATATAACTTACAAGATAGAAATATAATTCTATAAGGTTCATGCATACTATAGCCTAGGTCACCATTTCTAATAACCTAGATCCCTATAGTTATGGGCTCTGATACCAATCTGTCACACCCCAACCTTGACGGCGGAAACGTCGAGGAGTGAGAGTTAAGATCGTTCATAGCCACATAACGCTATTAATAAACCAAATAAAGTTTAAACATAAATTTTAAATTGTCACATTACAATCATAAGTTTTCAAGGAAACAAAAACATAACGTAGAATGCAATGAATCATTCTATCTTATTTATTAGTCTAGGTCCATTCCTAGTTGCAAGCTTCAAATTGTAGAAAATCAAACTTGGGCATTTCCTGAAACATGTTAAAAATAAATGGTCAACAATAATGTTGGTGAGCATTCCATAGTTTTTATACATAAGTACATATAAAAGATGGCAATTCAAGTCATAAGTTAGTGAATATATTGTGATTAGGGATGCTATGAACAATGCAACAATCAAACCTTGACAATGTTTTACAAGTCTCAAACGTTAAAAAGTATATACGATCAGCTAAGTGTACTTGGATCAACCAAGCAGGCTTGTCTTACCCATAGATCTATGACTTCGCTGGGCTAGCAATAGTTAATGATTGTACATATAACGCCATAACATGGTAACCACATAAATTCAACTAACCACAACTTAACATGATGAAATTGCCATAAAGTTTACAAGTCTCAAATAAGTTTACAATGCAAAGTATAGGTTAACATGTTTCACCCCAAAGTATGAAATAAAATGAAAAGGGGGTATGGAATACTCACTTGTTTCAATAAATGTAAATGGATGATTAATAAGGAATAAAAGTCGTTGTTCCAACGTAATCCGTCACAAGATACCTATATATATTTACAAGATTTTAAGTTTGATGATATATTTAACGATTTAATTTTTGAGGTCTAGGGTAGCGATTTGGTATTTAGTGCTTATCAAATGATTATATTTCAACAATATGAAATCCATTATATTCATTAAATTCAAAGAAATTTGCTACATTCTATATAAAGTTTTATATATAAATATAACATTGATAACAATTTTTAAATAAGGTCTATAAACATAGTTTAAACAATAATTTAAAGATTACATTTGAAATAACCATATTTGTGAAATATAATATGTGTCCCTTTTTGTTATATAACAATTAAACTAATTATATTATTTCTGGACTATTTATCAAAAGTAAAAAAAATATTCATTTTTAAAGAAATAATTCTCAGAAAACAATTAAAAACTTTTTAGAAAAAATGCGGCTTTTATAAATGAGTTTTTTTTTTTTTTATATAGTTTTTAAAAGATTTTAAAAATGGGTTTTGAAGGCTAAAAGCCTTAAAAAGAAAACATGAGGTTCCTGGGTTTCGAACCCGGGACCTCATGTTAAGGGGGGGTTCTGTCTTAACCAGTGGACCAAGGCTTCCAGCTGCGGTTCTTACTGGTTTCTTATTATTATAACCCATTTCAAGAAAGTTTCCCCCAATTCGCGAAGAACCCTAGAACAAGATGGATCAAATTGATCCTCAAATCGTTATTGTTAATAGGATTAAGCTTAGGGCTTTCATTCCCCACAGGAAACCGAGTGTGTGTATGTATTAATTTACCCGTTTTGTAAACAAATCGATGAAGAACCGATAGAAGCGATCGCGGCTAGGGCTCAAGCTCGTTCAGGTTGCAATTGTTGATGAAAACCAAATTCCTTCTACAGAAAGCTCCCAAGGGCTCTAAGAATGAAAAGCCCTATGTTGATTTCGAGTTTTGAAACGCAGAAAATAAGGTTCGAACAGTTGCAGGTTCACGATGAGCGAGTTGTTTGGTTCGAGTTGCTTATGTGTTTTCAGGAGAAATTGAAACCAACAATCGTTTAGGAATGACAAGGTAATTGATTAGATTCGTTTAATTAGGTTATTATTTGGGTTTAATGCTTCGAACGGCTATGAGTTTAATTACGATTTCGGTTTGACATCGTTTTGGTTTGTAACCGATGTTAGAGCTTAATTAAGATCGTTTATTGTATTCGAATCGAGTTCCAGAATGATTTAGGCTGGTTTGGGGGTTACAATTGGACGTAATTGACCGTTTTTAAGGTCGCCGGACTCCGGCCGGAAGGTGGCCGGAGTTGCGGCCGGAAAATCGAATAGGGGGGGGGGCTTTGGTTTGGGTTTCTCTCTTGTACATCTTTGGTCCCTCAACCTTCAATCCCTATCATTTTATTTACAAACTCTTTATTTAAAGTTTATAAAATGACAATAAGGCCCCCTTAACTTTTATAACCTATTGTTATTATTATTATTATTATTATTATTATTATTATTATTATTATTATTATTATTATTATTATTATTATTATTATTATTATTATAACTTTTATTATTATATAATAATTATCAATATAACCTACAAATTAAAGAATTAAAAGCCCAATTTAAAGTAATATGCATAAGCAACCCATAAGTTTCATGAATGACAATTATGATCCTTAAACAAATTTAACAAGGTTAACTTTAATTTAACCTAAAAATACAAGATGTTACAATGAGTGCATTGTTCTCAAACCTGGTGTGGTCATTCCTCATGAGCACATCCTGCTCAGAGCCCCCAGGAAAGGGAACATGTACAAGATGGATTTGCAAGAAACATCTCCCTCAGGAGAAGTTTCATGCTTTCTATCTAAAGCAAATAGTGATGAGTCTTTCCTATGGCATAAAAGAATGTGCCATGTAAACTTTAAGAACATGAATAAATTAATTAAACATGATCTGGTAACTGGAATGCCAAAGAAAGAGTTTACTAGTGATGATCATTGTGTGGCATGCCTGAAAGGGAAGCAACACAAAGTATCTCACAAGCCTAAGGAAAAGAACTCCATCACTACTCCCCTACACTTGTTACATATGGATCTCTTTGGCCCCACCAGTGTAATGAGTTTAGGAAGGACCTCTTACTGTCTGGTGATCACAGATGATTTTACAAGATTCACTTGGGTCTTCTTCCTTAGAACTAAGGATGAAACTCCTGAGATTCTGAAGAATTTCATCTTAAAAGTTGAGAATCAATGTGATCACAAGGTCAAAACCATAAGATGTGATCAAGGAACTGAATTCAAAAACCAAATCCTTGATGCATTTTGTGATGAAAAAGGTATTACAAGACAATACAGTGCTCCCAGGACTCCTCAACAAAATGGAGTTGCTGAAAGGAGAAACAGGACACTTATTGAAGCTGCAAGAACTATGTTGTCTGACTCTAAACTGCCTATCACCTTCTGGGCAGAGGCAGTCAATACTGCTTGCTATGTGCAAAACAGAGTTTTAGTAGTCAAGACACATGGTAAGACTCCTTATGAACTTTGGCACAAGAGGAAACCTTTCATTGGTTTTCTCAGGTCATTTGGATGTCCCTGCACCATCTTGAATACCAAAGATCAAATTGCCAAGTTTGCTGAGAAATCAGATGATGGACATTTCATTGGATACTCTTCTCAAGCTAAAGCTTATAGAGTATACAATCTCAGAACTAGAATTGTTGAGGAGTCAGCCAATGTGACTTTCAATGAGCACACTCCTTGTGTGGCTGGTTCTGGTCCGGATTGGCTGTTTGATCTTGATTTAGTTACCAACTGTTTTAACAAATCTTGTGAGCATGTTTCAGGATCTGCAGAAAATCTAAATACAGGTGATCCTGATCCAAGATTTGAGCTAGGAAGATCTTCAACTCATACATCTTCAGCTCCAGTTGGAACTATTTCAGCAAATGAGGTTTCTATCAGCACAACAATGACCAATTCAGCTGATACATCTGGCATGCCTTTAAATTCCAGCTCAGAGGCCTCTCAACCAGATAAAGACACCTCACTTGTAGAAGATAACAATGGTGATGGTGATAGTGATCAGGAATTCCTTGATGCTAATAACCACACCATAGATGACAACATCAATGATGTCTCACACTCATTGGATCAAGTTAATCTTGATAAGTGTGATAATGTGGAGGGTGAATCTTCAAGACCAGATTTAAATTTCTCAAATTTAGATCTTTCTCAACAACTTGCTGTGATCCCTCAGCTAAGGATCCACAAGTCTCACCCCACCACAAACATCATTGGAGATGTTGTCACAGGGGTAAGAACAAGAGGACAAACCCATGAAGCAAATGTTTGTCTTCACTCTTGTTTCTTATCTCAGATAGAGCCCAAGAAAGTTGATGAAGCTCTAAAGGATGGAAGTTGGGTTGAAGCTATGCAACAAGAGCTGCTTCAATTCAAAAGGCAGAAAGTTTGGAACCTTTGTCCTCTTCCTCATGGGAAGACTACCATTGGAACCAAATGGGTTTTTAGAAACAAGAAGGATGATAGGGGAATCATCATCAAGAACAAGGCAAGACTAGTTGTTCAAGGATACACACAAGAAGAAGGGATTGACTACACTGATGTCTTTGCTCCTGTAGCAAGACTTGAAGCTGTTAGGATATTCCTGGCATTTGCTGCATCCAAGAACTTCAAGGTCTACCAACTTGATGTAAAGTGTGCTTTCCTATATGGAGTGATTGATGAGGAGGTTTATGTCAAACAGCCACCTGGTTTTGTAGACCCTGATCATCCTGATCATGTCTGCAAGCTTGACAAAGCTCTTTATGGGCTGCATCAGGCACCCAGGAAGTGGTATGAGACACTATCTAAGTATCTCTGCAAGCATGGATACAGAAGAGGTATTATAGATGGAACCCTCTTCATCAAAGGACAGGGAAATGACTTATTGCTGGTTCAAGTATATGTTGATGACATCATCTTTGGTTCAACTAATCCAAAGCTCTGCAAAGACTTTGAGAAGCTGATGAAGGACAGATTTGAGATGAGTTCAATGGGAGAACTCAACTTCTTTCTGGGAATTCAAGTGAAGCAAGTTGAAGATGGCATCTTCATAAGTCAGTCAAAGTATGTTCAAGACATACTCAAGAGATTCAATATGACTGATTGTAAGATTGCTAAGACACCCATAGCCAGAAACCACTCCCTTGGTCCAGATCTTGAGGGGGAGTGTGTAGATGAGCATTTATACAGGGCTATGATTGGGTCTCTTATGTATCTTACAGCTAGCAGGCCTGATATCATGTTTGCTACATGTATTTGTGCAAGATATCAAGCCAACCCTAAGATGTCTCACTTAATCACTGTGAAAAGGATTTTAAGATACCTCAAAGGTGCTTCAACACTTGGTCTATGGTATCCAAAGAATCAAAATTTCAATCTGTATGCCTATACAGATAGTGATTATGGTGGTTGCAATATGACTGCAAAGTCTACATCTGGGGGATGTCAATTCCTTGGTGGAAGGGTGGTCTCATGGCAATGCAAGAAACAATCCTGTGTGTCTGCATCAACTGCTGAGGCTGAATACATTGCTGCTGCAAGCTGCTGTGCTCAAGTGCTTTGGATTCAAAATCAGATGCTGGACTATGGATTTAACTTCAAAGAGACTCCTATCCACATAGACAACAATAGTGCTATCTCTATCACTGAGAACCCTGTGCAGCACTCAAGGACCAAACACATCAACATCAGGTATCATTTAATAAGAGATAACTATGAAAAAGGATTAATTAAACTAGTCAAAGTTCATACAGATGAACAATATGCTGATCTGTTCACAAAAGCTTTTGATGAACAGAGATTTAAGTATCTGATATCAGCTATTGGGATGATTAACTTTGAGTAGACTTTTTATTAAAACTAATTCTAATTATTTCTTCTTAAAATATGTGTGTCCTAAGTTGTCTAGTTCATCACTTTCATAAGCTCATGTTTTCTTTGGATGTAAAATTCTTTTTGAAGACTTTCCTTAGACTCTTGAAAATTTCTAATACTTCGGAAGATAAAGATTTTATCTTCGGAAGAAAAACATGTCTTTAAGATAAATAACTGTCTAAGAGATTTTACCTTCGGAAGAAGTAAAGTTCATCTTCCGAAGCTTCAAATTCTTATCTCAGACACTTATCTATTTTCAAGAACCTTTTCCTTCCGAAGCAAAATTAACCTTCGGAAGCTTTGTTTATTTTCATACAAAGCATTCAAGGGTTTATTTCTCTTCCGAAGCATAAATTATCAAGCCTCTCAGGAAAATCTTCCGAAGCCATTTTAGCTTCGGAAGCTTTTTAAATCAAAACTTCCGAAGACAAATAAACTTCGGAAGCTTTTCGAATTCCAAGAAAACTACTTTTTGAGCAAAAGTAAACTACCTTTTCAGAGGTGGGACCGACTTTCGGATTTCAAAGTTTATCATCTTTCATTAACTTTGGTTCAAATCCCTTTTCATATAAATACCCAACGGTTCCCCCTCTTTCCCACTATCTTCCTCAATTCTACTGTTTCTCTAACCTAATTCTCTAAACCGCCTTTGCTTTCTACCTTTCTTCACCCTTAAGCTTCTGAAATGGCCAACCTTAACCGCAGAAACAACCCTGATTTCTCCATGAACTACACAGGCAACATAATCAAGTTGCTCTGTTAAGCTCTGAGAAAGATGCAAGTTTCTCAGAGATTTGCCAATTCTTGACTCTGTCAAACTACTTCACCTCCCTGACCATTGATCCTCCTCTATATGAGGATCAGTTGCTTGAATTCTGGAAGACCTGCCAAGAGGTCATTATGGATGGGGAGAAGGCACTGTCTGCCACAGTGCAAGGGAGGACAGTCTTCATCACTCCGGCCATCATTAACCAACATCTACAGCTGGATGATGAAGAAGGTGAGGTGTCCTTCCCAAAAGAAGCTGTTAATCATTCTTTTGAGCAGATGGGCTATGAGGGAGATTTCTCTGTAAAGACCTTTAGGAAAGGGAAGGTCTCATCCCAATGGAAATTCCTGCTCCATGTGGTTATCCACAGCTTGTCAAACAAGCATGGTGGATGGGACCAGATTCCTGAGGATCTCTCCTTCATAGTTCATGGAATGGTTCAGGGGGTCAAGTTCAGGTATTCACAATTTGTTTATACTAATTTACTTGCAAACTTAGACTCCCTAGAGTATTACATGTTTCCTAGATATGTTCAACACATTCTCAACTGTGAACTGGGCTCACAGTTGAGGGAAACAGGTAATATTCTTAAACTGGGACAGATGAAGCCCGGCATCTTTAAAATAATGAAGAAGCCAACTGTAGGCTTCTCTGGGGTAGAAACAGCCCTAGTCCCAAAAATGTTAGAGCTCATTGCTCAAGGTGACAACCTAGCAACACAAGCTAGTGTTGAACCCACACCTCTTTTGTCCCTACCATTAAAAAGACCAGAAATCACCCTCACCTACCAAAGAAAATCCAAACGAACCCCTGCTCAGACTATTGAGTCTGTGCAGGCCCCCAAATACTCAACCTTACAGGAAGAAGTGGACACTAGAGCTCCCACTTCTCCTGAGGAGCAAACCACTCCCATTGTTTCACCTATCAGGGCTGAGGTTCCTCAAGCTCACCCTGATGAGCTCAATAGCCCAACAACCTTAAGCCTTCACTCTGAGTCTCAACACTCAAGTGGACAACCTTCAGGGGACAGCTACCATCCCCAGCCTTTGGATCTCAACCAACCAATTCCCAACCTATCCTTTTACACTGATGAAGACTTAGGATTCAGTGAGTACCATGAGTCTCTCTTCTCCTCCCCTACTCAAAGAGAGATGAGTACCTCTGACTCTCCTCAGTCTATCCCCCATCAGTCACCTATTACTGAGGTGGACACTTCTGAACCTGTTCAGGATGTCCATATGGAAGAGGCTCTCACTTTTGAAAGTGATTACATCATTAAGACCTCAACCATGGCAACTCAGCCCATTGGCATCTCAACTGAGGCTGCCAGTGAGCAGAGGAAAACCAGCAGCCAAGAAACTCAAGCTGGTGGTGAGAGAGAGGACTTTGGTCCAATCATCTCATCCCCCAATGAATCTTCTGATGAAGATGAGGGGAATTTGAGACTAAAGGTGCAACAACTGTCAAAAACATGCACCTACTTAGTCTCTAAGGTTAGTCACTTGGAATCTCAGGTGACTACCCTGCAAAACAGGGTCAATGATCAGCAACTCCAGATTTCATATCTGCAGGAAAAACTAGCTGGGAGACCTTTAAGGAGAGCTCAACCAGGAACACAAGAACCTGTGGAAGTGATTGACTTATCCTCCAGCTCACCTATGCAAGTGGGTGATGCTACCAAAAAGGGGGAGAAAGTTGTTACAACCACAGAACCTGGGAGTTCTTCAGAGAGAATGGACATAGAGGACTCACCATCCTCACTTGCTGTTGTGCATTCTCAGCAACTTCCTCAAGTTCACATTAATGTGGACTCTATAGACTCTCTCATCAGGAGTCTCTTTGAGGAAGGCATACCAAGGGCTGTCTCATCTCCACCACTGGGAACTGGCAATCAAATCATAAGGTGGAGGTATGATGATGACAGAAGAGCCCTCATACTTCAAAGAGTTCAAGGCCAACAAGAAGTTTTTCAATTCCAAAGCCTGAGCTTTTATGAAAGACTGGATTTAGTCAACCTGCCACTTGTCAATCCAAGCAATTCAAGACAAGCTGACAGACTGGCTCAAAGAATCCAAGACAGGATCATGGCAGAGTTCTCTCTAAGAAGGAGACTTAGGGAATCAGGCAATGTCATCGGTCAACTGGATGTTGAGGTGGACCCTAAGATTAGTTTCATAGGGGAAACCTTGACTGAAGGCCCAGTGACAGAACCTGAGACCCCTGTCTCATCATCAACAACTGCTGCTGAGGTCCAAACTCCATCTGAGACACCTGCTGGTGAAGGTGTTTCTCAGCCTCTCTCTGGCCAGAGCATGGAAGCTACTCCAAGCAATGAAGGCCAAGCTTCAATCCACCCTGAGTCACAAAGGTCTGTTGGTGACAAAGGGAAAAGGATAATGACTCCTGAGGAAATTGAGGAGGAAGAGAGAGAGAGGAAAAGGAGACTAAGGGGAGAAAGTTCCACTGGGTCATCTAGCTTCATGCAAGCTGCAATCAGGGCTGCCCCCAGACCAAATACTCAGGATGATGAGTTAAGGGCAGTCAGGATTACCTACTTACAGACCAGGAACTATGACATTGATGAGATCATCTCCCTCCCCTTAGAAGAACTAAATGAACTGGCTGACAGAGAAGTGTCAAGAGAGTTGAAGGAGAAAGAGGATGCAATGATACTTCTCCAACTCAAAGAGGAGAAGAGACAGAAAAGACTTTACAAGCATGCTCCTACTCTCTCACCAGTTCAAGAAAGTCCTGCACAGGAAGATGTGGCTCCACAAGAACCTCAGGTAGATAAAGAGGAAGATAGGATCAAAATGATCAACTACCTGAGTGCCACAGGCTTCTATCAGGCAGATGCACTTCTCCCTTTGTCCTATGACTTCATTGAGTTCGAGTATCTAAAGCAACTTGAACTTGAGTTAGTCAAGGAAAGAAAGACAACCAAAAGGAAACTAAGGGAAGAAGCTGCAAAGTCAAGGGCCACCATTCAAAAGAATGCAAAGAAGTCTGCTGACAGACAAAGAATGGTGAGCTTCTTGAAGCTGTATGGATTCTCCGGAAGGAGACTTGGCCCCATGTCTCTATCCACTATGGATGAGCATATTAGGGTGATCAAGCAGAAGATTAAGAGTGGAGAACTTATTGACTTGCACTCTCTTCCAAGTCAAGTCCCACCTGAAGTGGAGGTCAAGTTTGAACAACCAGAGACACCTCAACAGCACCTCCAGCTGAGCCCCAGCAAGCTTCATCTTCTGATCCTAGGCAGGGTCAAACTCCCTCTCCTTCTGAACCTGTGAGGGAGGAACACCCAACTGAGAAAGACACTGATGATCAACATGGTGCTGCAGACCAGTCTTCTCAGTTAAAGACAACCAAGAGGAAGAAGAGGATGGCTTCTAAACCAAAGACAAAGAAGAAGAAGCCAAAGTCATCTACCTCTGCACCTCAGGCTGAATCAGATCAACCTGAGGAAGTGCATGATGAGGCAGCCCAATCAACTCCTATTCAAGTGGCTCCTCTAACTAGTGAGACACCCATCTTGTCCTGGACATACTCTACCAATCCAGAGAGATGGACTGTTATCAGAGATCAAGGTGTTGAGAATGTCTACTCATGGCAAGACATAATCAACTTACCTCTGCATGATCTCTTTGAGATGAGAAGATATTATGAGAGTCTTGATGATCCTGACCATCTCATGAAGAAAGGAATGGTCCTGATTGTACTGAAGACTACCAACATTTGAAGATCTTCTAAGTGTTTTGGTAGCATCAGCCTAGGGGGAGTTTGTAAGGATTCCTGAAGTCTGATGCAACCCAAAACAGCTTAAGTGTCTCAGCAACATGCACTAAGTACTGAAGTGAAGAATGCTTCGGAAGTTTTACACAAAGCATTAGAAAATACACCAAGTGTAAAATCTTCCGAAGCCAAGACCAATATCTTCCGAAGCCAAACATGAAGTCTTCCGAAGCTTCAGAGACAAAGTCTTCCGAAGCCTTATCCTATGAAGACAGATTTCTTCCGAAGACTTTTAGTACACATGCTTTATCTGATGTACTGTTCCATAAAGCACCTTTTCCGCTGCATCTCTGTAAAGTCACCAACTTACATGAGTTGGTGAAAAGGGCCTTGCTTTTGGTAACTGTACATTGAGGTCTTGAGTATTCAACTTTCTACTTTATGTACTTTATCCTTTTTGTATTGTATAAGGATGTGAGCTATGGCATGTCATAGTCACAAGGTCAAAAGGCAGATATGCCTTTTGATCCTACAATTGATTTTGTTAGTGTCTAGTCAATTGTATCCAGCTGGCTTTCAAAGTATGGCCGGCTGTAGGTTGTAGTATAAGTATTTCAAGTTCTTGTATCTTTTCTTTATGCTTTGTAACACTTGTAAGAGAACTTGAGAAAGCAATATACTGCCTCCTTGAAACCCAACTCTCTTGTTCTGTCTCTTTACTTTACTTGTGTTCTTAGTATCATACTTGGTTAATCCAGTTCACTGTTTGATTAGAGTTTAGTTATTCTCCTCATTGTGTTGTTGTGTTGTAATTGTGTTTAAGCCCTTAAACGGTCCTGCAATGTTTTCATCATATTTTTTTCTCTCTTTTCCACTAACAACTATTCTAAAAATTATTAAAGTCCGCGCAATGCGACGAGTCATTTTACATCCGATACGTGTTTCTAATTTTTGTTATTATTATAGTAGTTTTACAATAGTCTATATGTTTTCTAAACTATAATTTAAAACATCAAATAAATGAGTTTTTGAAGTTAAAGATGAGATGAAGATGAAGATGAAGATGCGATGATGATGATTATTGTTGTTATTATTATTATTATTATTATTATTATTATTATTATTATTATTATTATTATTATTATTATTATTATTATTATTATTATTATTATTATTATTATTATTATTATTATTATTATTATTATTATTATTATTATTATTATTATCGCCTGAAAATGACGACGTCCCCCATGTTGATGGGGCTGTGTGAAGTCAAATGATACCATGGGCGTCGACATTCTAACCAAAACGCAAGAATATATACATATTTATCAATACTAATAACAGAAGTTTTTTGTATGCCACTTGTAACAATCTTAGAGTTACTAAGTTTTATTTTTCCGTTTTTTTCTCCTAATAAATATCACATTAACTAAAAATGATATTATTTAATTATTTTCATATTACAAATATAAATCTTTTTAATTTGAGAAATTTTTTATAAAAAATATCAAACTTTTAAAAGATATAATATATTTTAAAACATGTGTCTTTTAAAAATAAAATTCTTATGAAACAAAAGTAATTAAATTTCAAAGTTATAATAATTAAATTATTAAAAATAACACTTTTTTTTAAAATGGTTTGTTTTGAAACAATTTGTTAAAAATATGTGGCTTTTAAAAATAAAATTCTTACAAAACAAAAGTAATTAAATTTCAAAGTTATAATAAATAAATTATTAAAAATAACACTTTTTTTAAAAAATAGTTTGTTTTAAAACAATTTGTTTAAAAACCAACTTTTTTGAAAAAAAAAACAAAAAAAATTAAAAAAAGGTTTAAAAATATTATCATTCTTTTATTACTCGTACGTCATGTCAATCATATCTTATATTTGAAATATCATTTTATAATTTATTAATTTTTATTAATAACTATTCAATATTCTATTTATTCATGAATAATATTTTTTTGGTTTTTTCAATTTAACCCCAAAGCTTTTAAGAGTTTACGTTTTGGTTTTTTCAATTTAGTCCCAAAGCTTCAATTGTTTTCGTTTGAGTTAGGAATTTTTCTTTCAACTTTTGTTTTTGTTATTTTTTTAAATTTTATCGTTGCATATACGTTTGTATTCGGGTTTTTTAATACTTACTTTTACATCGGAGTGTGTTTTTTTGTTTTGGTTTTTACCCCGTTGTTTTGGGTTTTGTAATTGTGTAGACATTATTGTGATTTGGGTTTGTAATCAAATTTCATGGTGTCTTAGAGTTTACAGGAATGACCGTTATTACTACGTGTTTTGGTGTCCGCATATCATAATGTTTGAGATCGTGACGGAATTTCTAGTTCATCTTTAAAGTACCAAATAAAAACTTAAAGGATAATTTATTATGTAGATTCTTACAAATGTAAAATTAAGTGGAATTAAAAGGATAAAAGTTGTTGTTTTGAAAAAGAAAAGGTAAAATGTGAGAATTATAATCTCATCGTACATGAGATAAATCGACTCGTTTTCACAAACAAGATAACAAGTGGAATTGCTATATGTTATGACGTTCATTTTTAGGTGTTGTTAGAAAAATAACTGTCTAATACTTTAAAAAGTAACACCAGGTAATTTTTTTTGCCCAGCAATACTATCCTTATTATCACTATTAAGATTTTAGATGCTTTTTAGACATTCTCCATCACTACACGTAGAAGAAAAGGGGTTCTCCCCTTCACATCCTACCCGTCACATCCTACTTTTGGTTATATTTAGAGAAATACTAAAAATATGAACAAAGTTGTCTTTATGGACTCAAGGAGTATTTGGAATTTTGTTTCAAAATAGTGTAACAATTAAGATAACTGTTAAAATTAGAGACGACCATGTAATTTTACATAGTTAATTTTCTATCTTCAAAAGTTATTTTTGTTCTAAAAAATCTTACATAGTTATCAAAAATAAATTATTTTATTTATAGTGGAAATGAGATCGTGTTAACACTACGAAACTAAATTATTAATTATTAAATAATGAAATGATAAAGCCCAAAATACCTATATGTCGAATCTTTGAAATACATTATTAAAATATGTACCCAACAAGGGACTCGTAAACTATTAGTAAGAAGGGTGAGTCGTTTGTCATTAAGCAACCCCTTATGTAATCGGTGTTGCTAATATAACTTTATTATAACTAGTAATAGATGTAAAAGTGATTTATTGTGATTTATTTTTTTTGTGTTAGTTTTCATAGTAAACCTGTTAACCCAGGTGAAAACCTTGAAGAAACTTCTTGTGTCTTTATAATGAGTTGTGAATGCTTTACTTCAAAACTGTTGTTATTATAATATTATAATTTACCTTGTAACATAAGTTGCCTTTTTATAAATATGAATACATCATATGATTATTATTTTCTATGCAAATTTTATTTTTATGCTTTTAATTTTTATGTTTTTCTCACCTAAGCTTAGCTTGCGGGATAATATAATAATTTAAACTATTGGTACCCTAAATATACTTATTATGCTCCGAGTCACTAAGGCCATTGGATCTCTCTCATTCAACCCCACCATGTACATTCAAAGTTGTCTTCGTCGTTTAGTCCGTTTGCCACGTGAAGCACAAGAGTTTCAGCTGATCGTATGAACCGATTGTTCTTCTCTAGTTGTCGTGTTGATGTGGAACTCCGGTTGTTCTTCTCTTGTGAATCTTCCTTTATAGAGTCATGCCTGTTAAGGGTGAAAGGTAGTAGCACCGAAGGTGGTGTACTATGGTGGTGTGAGATTGTAATGACGTTGTGAAAAGCTCTTAGCATGCAACCCTCCTAGCTCTGATACCAAGTTTAACCGTGTTGTATGCCACACTTGAAGCAAACACACGAAGCATCGCATGATGGGTTGAGATAGAAGGAAAGCAGCGGGTGGGTAATATCCCGAATCACATGTAACATAATGGATGAGTGTCATGTTGAATGGGTGAGTGGGTAATATCCCGAGTCTCATGTAAGACAACTAAATCAAATCACCTCGAGGTGCTGCCGGTGTGAGAGAGTTGTATGTGTGAAGGTGAGCCACAACCGCCGCTATGCAGGGCTGCTAATGTATGAAGGAATGAGGGAAAGAAATGTATGAAGAAATGGAATGAAGTAATGAGGGAATAGAATGTATGAAGAAATGGAATGAATGAGGAAATGAAATGCATGAGAGAATAAAATGAATCACTACATTCCATTATTATTGTTTATGAAATGGAATGGATGAAAATACAAAGCAATATTTGTTAAGGTGGTTATGGTGGGTGGTCGTGGTGTCACGTGGTGGTTTCCGGCGGGGGTGGCCGTCGGTTGTGCGGTTTCAAGCGGCGGCGATTCCCGGAGGCGGCTTTCCAGCGGTGGTTTCTAGATGGCCTTTGGTGGTTTCTGTGGTTTCTTGTGATGGTTTTCGGTGGCGGTGAAGGTGGCCAACAGTGGTGGTTTTCTAGCGGTGGTTTCCGGCGACCGGGTGGTCAGCCCTGATTCCCGGCGGGGATGGTGGCCTTCAGCGGGGTTCCCGGTGGCGTGGTGGTGGCTTTCAGTGGTTTCTAGCGGTGGTTTCCAGCGGCGACGGTGGTCGTGGTCGGCGGTGGTGATTCCCGGCGGTGGTGTTCCCTGTGATTCACGGCAGCGATTCCAGCCAACCCGCGGCGCCACCGGTCGGTGATGGTAGTGCCTAGTGGTGGTTGCTGGTGACGAACGATCTTGATGGCCGGTGGTGGTTCTTGTGGTGTGGTGTCGGACTAATGTTGAAAGAAGCGATAAAATGAAGAAAAAAAGGGGTGGATGGAATATGATCAACTAAGACTAGTGATGGATGGGAGGTTTCGACGATTATTGAGCCCTCGTGGGTCTGATACCAAATTTTACTTTATAATTCTAATTGTATTAAGAAATTGTATGTTTAGGTGCTACATAAAAATAACCTAGTATAATATTACATGCTTATATGTATGTATCTATGTCTTCGTAGCGCACGGCAAAAACGTATAAGTCAAATATAACGTTCTTACCTAGGATCCTTGTAGTTCATATAAACTTTTTAAAATAACGTTCTTACCTAGCTACCCATTAATATTAATTTAATTAAAAACAAAGTAACACAGAATGAATAAATCTCATATATACCTGAAATGAATTGCCTTTGACAAGAACTCTTCAGCTCCGTGACCATCAGGCCCACCGTCTCCTTATACTCACTTGAAACCGCATCATCAGCTCCATTCCCACGGTCCATCATATCTCCTCCGGCCTTAGCCTGCACTGTAACAGGGTTGTGGAGGGTTTTTGAATCTTGATTTGCTGATTTGAGGTGAGATGATAGTGTTTGTCGAATCGAGTTCATTTTTTGCATTTGGATGTTGTGCTCTAGACCAGCTTCTAGATCAAGATCATCGTCGATGGATTTCTTAAGGAGATGAGATTATGATATGATAATAATCAGATTTTGATGCGAGAGAAGATGGGGGGAAAGTGGGTGTTTGATTTCAGATGAAAGTGGGGTTATAAATTAACTTATAAATTGTGAACGAAGTGAGATAGCCGTTAGCTGGAGATAGCCGTTAGGCAACGGATATATATGAATGAGACCTTTGATATTAATTACTGAAATGAATTGCCGTTAATCCTCTTAAATAAATACAATATATACCTTTTTGAAAGTAAAAATAATTTTGATTTGATGTATTAGAAAATAAACGTAATTGTTAATATTCTTTATAAATGTTGACAAAAACAGTTGATTTATGAGATTAAAATTAGTATTGATTTGGTTGAAGATGATTATTTAAAAACATATCATTTAATCTAAATTTTCCATGATTTTATTTTATATGAAATAAATGACTGAAAGAATTCAATCCTATATAAGGCAACCATTTATACATTATAAACCCACATGTATGTAACCAAGTCACGTCGTTAGCTAAATCCTAATCCTAATCCTAATTCTAATAAATCAAAATGATTTTGTACATGTGGCATCTTCTTAGCCCTCCTCATCCTTTATTTTCCCGCTCATAAAAAATAATTAATACCTTCCATGTTTAAGTGTATACCATCTATATCTAATATATGATTTCAAATTTATACCTTTCTAAATATCATAATATTTTAATTTTAAGTTTATACCATCTATATATTCTACTCAAATTCGTAATTATCTGTAATTGTAAGTTTCGATGATAAATAATAAAAAGAAACTTCAATATTTATATTTTAGTCAAATATATTAACAATGCCATAATAACATTTCATCATTGTACATTTTAAATTGTTTATTAATACGTCATTTTTAGACAATTTTTCTTTATCATTTAACAAAACATAGTGATGGAATCCAAATAAATATGTTTTTTTTAATCTTGACGTTCTCAAATACGACTATACCATAAAATTACGTAGCCCATGACAACGATCAAGTTTCAAAGATCCAAATGATTTTTACTCTGTAGAGTTTATAGTCATTGATCAGAACGTATTATTTTTCAAAAAATCGGATTCTATATCTCAACATTTTACACCATTCAACTTATAGTTTGTTTTTATTTTCTAATGCAGGGTACGAAATGTCAAGGCGGCGTTTTAAAAAAAAAATTGAAAATTTTCATATATGCGGGAGTGTTTGTACATAAACCAATGTTAGCTGAAAATCCTTCTACACACAAATGTCAAATGTGCACAAAAGGTTTATTTCAATAATAACACAATGGTGACAAAATGCTGCAACTTTGTTAAAACATATAATTTGAATGATACTTTACAAGAAAACATGTGCTCACCTGATGTTCTAAATTGGTTAAAATTTTCAGGTCTTCCAAATCATTGTTTAGTAGTAAAGGTAGGTGTTCCACTAATGTTACTGAAAAAATATTTATCAGAGAAGTGGCTTATGTAATTAAACAAGATTACAAGTCTTATCACATCGTAATCGAGTCATAGAAGCAGAGAAGATAATTTTCAATTTCGGTGGGTGTTAATGACAATCAATGTCAAAGGTTGGTTTGTTTTTGAGACAATGGATATTCCTACATGGTCATATGTGGTGTTATCTAGAGTTACAAGTAAAAATTAAGTTAAACTACTAACATTAAATAAAGATGATAGATCTACAAATAAAACATGAAATGTTGTGTAAAAAGAAATATTTAATGATTTATAGTTAATGCACACACTTTTTTAAAATATACTTATTTGTTTAACCCGTATATTACACGGGTCTACAACCTAGTATATTGATAGAATAACATATACTAGTAATTTAACCCGCAGCGCGCGTTGCTGCGGGTTAAAACACAAAAACATCACTACAACATTACATTCAAAATAATGATAGGTGTTAATTTAATCAGGTCTGTGTATCTGTTTTCCTGTTGGAACCGCACCTCCAACTCTCTCAGAAGAAACCCCACAATTGGAGAGAAAAAAATACCAAGCTCAACGCATAAATTTTTTTGCATAGAGCAAGACTCGAATCCGAGACCTTCCCATTTCTAGTTGTTTTAAGTATCTCACCTCAGCAGCTTGGGTTAAAAATCATTAGTAAACTTCCTATTTCTAATTGTTTTAGGTATCTCACCTCAGCAGCTTGGGTTAAAAATCATTAGTAAACAACGAATTAATTGCACATTTTTTAAATGCTAACTTGGAGTGATTTTATCATATTTCTAACACCACCATTATTATGCGCGTACATATCATACGCTATATGTAAGGTTTAGTGTCGGTATCAAGATTCACACGTAAAAACGTTGGGTTTCACATGAATTTTGAAGTTTAAGTCTAACCGAGCTGTCCACGTTAGCTTTTTGATGCATTCCTTTAATCATGGTCTTTGGTAATGAACAAACTTAGAACCAAAAAAAATATCAAAACAACTAAATTAATTGAGAGAATAACTTCTAAAGATAAGAGCTTCCGAATGGAATTTGTGTGTCGCTCCGTTCATCTTCATCTCCCTGGTGATGGTTAGTTTTCTTGCTGCCGTCATCTCCTTTGTTGTCTTCGTAACTGTTGTTGTTGTTGTTCTTCGCATCTGACCGTGTCTATGTGTTTGGGGTCCCATGCTCTTGTTTTCTATGTATGCGTATTAGATGGTGCATACGCCTGATCATTTTGTTAATTTTATGTTTGTTAGAAGTTTGTGCTTGATTGGTCACCCGGAATCCGCCAATTACATTGTTTTGAGTTTTATGGTTGTTTTGAGACTTGCTAAAGGAATCAGAGAGAGGATATGATTTGAGGTTTGCACACTGGGCATAGATATGGGTACGGTGACACTGCAACCACTGACCAAAAAGTTTAATATATATTATATACGTGGTATTTTTATTATGTAAAGGATATGATTTGAGGTTTTTATATTGCATTTTTATTATTAAAAAAGGACGGGACTAGGAATTTGTCATACAAGTTTAAAGCAGGTTGGATTGAAAACAATAAATAATTGTCGAGCTAATATTTTTTAGTTAACTTATTTCTATGTGAAGTTAAAAAGAGAATACAATTATTTAATACTGTTGACCAATAGACTTTTGCAAGTCCAATTAACGTACATGAAGGTTAAAGTATTATAAATATATTATACTTAAATAAAGTATATTACAAAAGCAAAACAAATAACCAAAAGCCAAAGTATATAGATCAGGTGCGGTGTTGAAACACTTTTAATCGTTATTTGTAACTACTTAAACGAATGTGTTGTTTTTTCCTTTTTCTGATTATTGTAGATGATATAATTCTTTGAAAAGAAATACCATTTAATTAGAAAAGGCAATGTAGCGTTATAACGAATAATGGTTTTTTTTTCTTATGAAATGAGAATACGCCCAATAGTTGGTGATCATACAGTATTACCATATCTTTTAACAGTAATTTTTTGAACCCTTAATATCATCATATCTTTTACAAATTTATACGCATATTATTTATTAAGGACAATGGATCAGTATGTATTTAAGCTATTAACAATGTAACTTATTGATAATAATAATAATATATTGATTACACAATAATTTTTTATCCTTGTGTAGTTGTGTCATGTTGCATCCATGTTTAATATGTTAATCCTCAACGTTATTTTTAAAACGTTTGAATTCATTGTTGTAAAATTAAGAATCCGAAGTCATTAAGCATTTTAATCGTTATTTGTAACTACTTAAACGAATGTGTTGTTTTTTCCTTTTTCTGATTATTGTAGATGATATAATTCTTTGAAAAGAAATACCATTTAATTAGAAAAGGCAATGTAGCGTTATCTGAATTGGTCAGACATTTGCATTTGAATAGTTAAACGATATACTAGTTCTTAATGGTTCAGACCTCTTAATGGTTCAGACCTCTGATTGGTTCAACACTTAGGGGTTGTTTGGCAACTTCTGAATGATTAAGTGCTGAACCAATAAGATGTCTGAACCATTAAGTGCTGAACCATTAAGATGTCTGAACCATTTAAAGGTAGTATATCGTTTAACTATTCAGTTACAAATGTCTGACCAATTCAGATAAAAGATTTTAATCATTCAGCATTAGACCTCTTAACCATTCAATATTAGTATAATGCTTAACCATTCAGAGGCAAATGTCTGAACCATTCAGACATTTACTCGCGAAACAAACAGTCTGAACCATTAAGTGCTGAACCATTCAGATATCTGAATCATTAAGAGGCTGCCAAACAGCCTCTTAATCATTCAGAAGTTATCGAACAGACTCAGTCCTTGATTTTAAAATTTGATGGTTAATAATATTTCGCACACTTCTTATTTTTCTCCTTTTCTAAAAAACTCTACCTTAAATGTAAATCTTTTAATAAAAGAGTTTTGCACAAAATAAAGTAGAAAATTTAGCATCACCATTCGTTAAAATTATTGAGATAGTTAAGTTTACAAATATTGTAGAATAAAAAAGCATTTCAAGTATAAGTCATTATCGAAATATTTATTATTTTATATTTGAAACTAAATACGAACAGTTAAACACTACATCATATTGAATACATTTGACTTTATAAATGGAGAATTGTACTTGTCAACTTGTCATTGATGTCCAATTCCAAGAGTCAGCACCTTAAATCCAATGCATTAAATCTATATTATCTCTGTTTCGATGGATTCATCGATTGATTCATAGATAGAGGGTGAGTCTTCGTGATGGTGATTTTGGGTGAATAGATTTAAATCAGTAAAATCAATATAAATTGTTAACATTTTGTCTTAAAAATATTTACTCGGGTGTTAAAGGTAGTTTCAAACAATATTAAAAAAGATAGAGTAAATAAATAACATATATTTTATATTCACTCATTATATTTATTTGGGTTATTGGATTTTAATAATTCCAAGTTTCATTTATTGGCCAAGATTAATCTCAACTCAGTAAATATTTACAGATATGCCAAACTTTGAGTTTATTTTCCTCCAACGACCACTTACTAACTAAGAGTTAACCCTGTTAGTTTTTTGATGACGTGAATTGTTTTTGTGGCAAACACTAAACAGGATGTTGAAATCTATCATCAGGTCCGTCAATTTAAAACTTTCGCACCCAAAAACCCGTCAATATCTCCCTCCTGATTTGAACCATCGAACTAGTTGGAGGTAGATTTCAGGTGACGATAGAGGCTAGACAATGAAAAAAGAACCTAATTGAGACTAGGCGGTGCTGGAGTTGAAAAATGCCTTAAAGTTGGTCTCATTTCATAAAAAAAACTAACGAGAGTTAACTTTCAGTTAGTAAGGGATCATCGGAGAAAAATAAGTTAAAAGTTAGGAGTGACTATAAACATTTCCTGAGTTAGGATTAATCCTGACCAATAAATAAAAATTGGGATTATTAAAATCCAATAACCCTTTTATTTACTATTTTTTCATGAGAAAAAGTAAATAAATTAAATGAGTAAATATATTATTTTAATTATCATAAAAGAATATATTACATGAGAGGGTTAGAAAGAGTGTTTAATCTAAAAACACTAAGAATGATATAGGGCTCAACACATGTCCTTATATTGTTTTTAGAGTTAAGTTTGGTTTTACTCGCCGACATTTGACAAAAATAATCATTTTCTCTCAAAAGATTAAAACATCAATTACCTTTACAAGTTTTATAACTTGTTTTAATTTTAGTCTAAAAAACTGTTTCAATAGTTTTAACTTAAAACTCAAAATAATAAATTTTTTGAACTGAAATTAAAACAAGTTATCAAACTTTTGAAGATATATTGATATTTTTAGTCATTCGAATGAAAATATTTAGTTTTGTCAAACCTTAAAATTTAACTCTTGTTTTTAAAATAGAGTTCGCATTGGTCATTATCTTAAAAATCATCGGGTCATTGTGTCTATTATATCATGTTATTACAAATAATTTTCATCAATTATTATACGTATTCGCCATTACATTTGGACAACATTGTTGTCTTTTTCTGTTTTTTTAGGGAGTCTTGGTTCCATTTTATTGTGTGGTTTTCTTTTGGTTTTATTTTAGTTGAAGTCAATTACATAGAAAACCCCTTGGGTTTGTAAAATAGTAAAATAATTACTTTACACAAACATACAGAAATTTTGTAATGAAAGTTAACATTATAACCAAAACATATTACAAAATAACACCATATAGCTTAAACATCGTTTAAAGTTAGACCCAAAGATGCGATACCACCAAACCAGACAGACTACTAGTGTGATACATAAATTTTGATGGCATGAAATTCAAATAAGATGCATGGCTACTTCCAAACTAACATTGCATCTTAACTTTATCCCTAAAACCATTATATTTAGCATTCACCTTTTTCTTGGCTACAATTTAATCAAAAACACAAAAACAAGAACATCATACCTTTTGCTATTAAGCTAAACTTTTTTCAAAAAGAAAAAAGAAATAATGGAGGGTGAGGCAGAAAATTGGGAGTATATAATAAAAGCCCAAACATTTGTAATTGAAAAGCAAAGAAATATTGTTACCATCAATTGATATCTTCTAGAATTTTCTCTACACCTTTCTGTGGATTCTAACATCTTCTAGAACCTTCTTGATATCGATACCATGTTTGGTAGTAACTTTTGGTGGTTTGTTTCTTGAAAACCAACAGAAGTTGAGAAAAAGGACATGTGTAGTGGGGATGGAGTTGTAATTTATGCATAATACATGTATAAGCTGTTTGCAGCAGCACAAGCAATGGAGTTTTCAGTAGGGTGCCATGCTAAGTGGAGTAATTTTGTTGTGAAATCAAATGAGTTTCCATTTGTGTCATTTCCTGGACTTTCTCCCCCTATAAATATAATTATAAGTTCAATTTGATTTAATACTGGAAATGATTATTTGTTGAAAAGTAAAATTAGAGTCACACCTCGTCTAACCACACGGGTTATGCTGCTGCTTAGTGATCTTGAAGGCCTTGAAGGCGTCTGTACTTGTCGCCTACAAAAGATGGGTCCATTTGCGGTTATATATCACTTTTAACGGGTCGAATAGGGAAAAGCTTAACCAAAAAAGAAACTGGTTGAGCTGATAAAAGTAGCCTAAAAGCATCCTGAAGTTGCCTACAATCCTCAGAACTCACTTTATTAAATAGTGATAATAATATAATTTAAAATACTGGTAATCATTTTTTTGTGATAGTTACTTTAGTAAATTTTAAATTAGGATTTGCTTAAAGAATGAGTTGATTTAGGCTGTGCTTATCTTAAATGGGAAAAAGTTAACTGGGTTCGAAACTTGAAAGTCACCCAAGGTCTATTTTTAACAAATTAAATCCCGCAAACTGTTTTATTCAAGATTTGTAAATTTTGAGTATATATTATTTTATCTCTTAGAAATTAAAACCGACAAAAATGTGTCTGCGAGCCAACCCAATCCAAACTAATCCAAACTACCCTGTTTCCCCTTTTTTTTGAACGGCAAACTGCCCTACTACTAAACTACACCAAACTAAACTACACCATGCTTGGGATTGAACACAAGACCTCCCGTCTACGAGGCAAAGCCTCTACCAAGTGGGCTAGCCCCACATTGGCACCCCCCACTAAATGCAACCTTGTTTCCCCTTACTAAATACGACCTATTTCGGCCCCACCATGTATTTACCCAACCTACCAATCTTGCCACCTCTACATAAAGTATTATTATGACCTTTTTTAACCCGTTCAAAGTTTTTACAGGCCAGGCCTACCCATTATGCATTTATGCCTACTATAGATCATCCGATATGAAATTCAGAGAAAACTCTTTAACAAAAAGAGTTTGGGCAGGAGGTGGTGACTGGTGAGCCAAATACCTCATTGGGTTTTTGCTAGCTTCCAGGGTAGTTGCTTCATTACTTGTGGGAACTGAGCCAAATACACGAAATAGATTGCTGAAACCAAATTAATTTAATGAGTGTGTGGGAGAGCAAAAGGAAAAAAAAACACAGATAAATTTAACACAAGTTACCTGTAAGAACCAGTGGCTACCCGTAGACCATCACCACTTAAACAACACTCAAATTTATCAAAGATTGAATCGTTTTCATACAAATCACATAGCTGGAGATTATCAGTTGCAGAAAATCAAAATCAGAGCAGTAAATAAATAAATAACTAAATAAATAAAACTGCATAAAAATTGGTGACTTTTGGAGGTATACCTTAGGCCTTAAATATTCATGAACCTGAAATGTTGAAACTGGACCAGCATCCATGTTGATGTCCCATAACTGCACAAAGATATTACAATTAGTAAATAACAATATAAGAGCTAAAAGGTATTCTTTTAAGTTGGAAAGAAACAGCTTAATAGCAAACTATGTATGATATTTCTGCACTTGAAAATAATATGGTAATATTCCAAGGTAAAGATTACATGTGGCTAGATGGGTGGGTTAGACTATTTAGGTAACCGGCCAAAATGGGTAAATATTTTATAGGCTGGACTTTTTCAAAAATAATTTGAGTACATAAAGACATTATTATTACAAGAATATTTTGCAATTTTGCATGAAGAGATTTAGTAGGTTGTATGCACGAATCACAATTTCGGCAACTTTCGACCCATTAGACATGTTACCTTTTTAGCTAATTCTTTTAAATTTTATCCATTTGGCCTGTTTGAAATAAAACACCTGAGTTGACCTGTTTCATAAGTAAATGGGTTGAAATTGCCGACTTTAGTAAAGACTTTGCCTGCAAAACAGAACACAAAGAATTACAAACCTTTAGTGTCATGTAATCACGGCTTAGCATATATCTTCCATCCCTTCCAAACTTGATATCAGAAATAGATGCGATTATTTCAGTGAAGAACGATCTTGAACCAGGTGATTCGTGCTCTTCAAACCTATAAAATAATTTTTTTCACTATGAGAAAATAAAACAAAACAAGGATGGGCAAATTGGACGAACAAAAGCGCACTTCACCATTTTTCCAGGTTTTAGCAACCACCTTTAAATTTGACACAAAATAGAAACCAACTAGCATTTCATATCGATTTCCACAACCAAGTTACATTTTAATACCTATTGTACCAATGAACAACAAAACAAGGCAGGTCACTTTTTTGCTTATAATTTTCTAAAAGCTGCTGACATGGCATCTTATTTTTCATTGTGATGACTTTATAAGTATTTTTAGATATACATTCTAAAAGTATATGTAATCACTTGTCATAAATATATTTTTTAAAACTTTTACACAAGTACTTTTTGCATGTGGTATCTAATGCGGTGGCTGTCATGGCATTAACCAGTGCCGCATCAGCAACTTACAGGTAAAATTAGTAATAATGAGTGTGTTTGCTAATTTCCGTAATAAATGGTAGATCAGTTTCTATTTTGAGCCTAATTAAAAGTTAGTTGCTATTATGAAGAAGAGTGGAGTTCATTTCTATTTCGTTCAGATTGCCAAACGAGAATCGTATATCTGTATAGAAACAAAATAGAAAAAAGCCACAAAATACTTGCAATTTAGAATGTCTATCACATAATGCAGATTGACGTAAATCAATTAGGCGAATGGATCCTTTTGAACTACTATATGCTAGTGTGTTACAGTGGGTTGGATGAAATTCGGCGGATGTAATCACCTCTGCGAATAAGACAAGAAATAAATGTAAGTTTTAAAGTAGATAAAGGGTTAACTGATAAATAATCAGACGAACATACATGTACAAAAGTAGGGTAAAATCAGATTTTAATTGTTTGTATATCAGGTATAAGTGATAAACTATGTACCAGTGAGGTCCTCCATATTTGCAGGCTTGACATCCACAATGTTGAAACTTTGATTGCTAATTTCCAAATTCCAAAGGTTTATCCGAAGATCGTCAGCCGATATGAATGTTTCACCATCACTAATGCAATAAAAACGAAAGTTGGCACATAGCTATTGATGGATATCTAATTAATAAAGCATTTCCTTAGAATGTTAATAACGGCATTTAAATTGATGAAATATCACCATATACACTTGAAGTTTTAAATTAGCGGGTATTCAGAATGAAATTTCGTGAGCCCACATCTTTTGTTATACCAATGTAGGTGTGAGTCAAGAAAAATAACATACATGACACCTATCATTATTAAATATCAAAAAATAAAAGTCACATGGTCTGGTTCTTTCAATTATACTGATTTAGGGAGTAATAAAAGAACATACAACATTTGTTATTCACTTGCTTGTAAATGAATTAAAAATTAGCTGAGTTTGATTATACAACTTAATCTTATATTTTAAAATTTTAAATAAATAACGTATTATGAAACCACCTTAATTTTGTTATTAAAAAAGAGGAGGGAAGTTAAATAACATAGTACGTCTCAGGCCCACAATCTCCAAATTACAAGTCAGACAGCTTATCTAATAGGCCGTATGCATTTATTGTTATATAACACTTTGTGCAGAGGACACTTTTAAAGTTAAAATATAAGGCTAATAATCTATTATTCATTTCAACATTTTAGTTTCTAAATTGATATAAAGCTAGGCAACTATAATATTACAAACTATATGTTACTACTGCGATATGTAGACCAAATTAATTCAAGAAAATGTCTAGAACAGTAAGTTTAGTAATGTAATAGATGACAATAACTTGTGAAAGAAGCGAAAATCCAAACCTGTTATTTGATATAGAATTAATATGATAATCATGAGCATGAGCATACACTCTTCTACATCTTGATACAAGACTTGTTTCGTTACTAGTTACCTACAAAATTACCTTCATGTTATATTTAATTAAAATAAAGAAATCAAATGACGCAAGCAAATATAAAGTTGCGAAAAGATAACTTTTTTAAATAGAAGTAGTGCTTGGAGTTGCTTTTGGAAACTGGTTATTTGATTATTGTGACTTGTAATTACAATAATCATGTTTTGATGTTTGGATAAAGTGCTTCTGGTTTGAGACTTTTTACTCTCATCTCAAAAGACATAACTCTTTTTCCAAAGGTCCTTTTTGGTCACTACATGTATTATATATTAAGAAAATCAGAAACTGTTTATATTATAATTACAACTTCAAACCAAAAAGAGAACACCTCCAAACACCATCTCCGGTGTTTTTGTTTTATTTCCAGCTGAATTATCGATATCAAAATCACATATTACATTCAAAACACACATCCAAACATCCCCTAAGTGATGAGAATCCTTTTAATCGGGATAAGAATGAAATCACTAGTACCAATTAAAAAGTTATGTTAATATATAAAGCATAAGTTGAGTACAACTACCACCGGTAAGCGCAATGAGCAAATAGCCCCAGAAGAAGAAAGGTCCTTGTTCAAACTAGTGTATGATTTATCTGTGTAATCCCCATTTGTGGTATGGGATGATTTATTAATCGAAGAAACACTAGAACTAGCAATACATCCATTTCCAACAGCTTTTATAGGGTCAATATTCATGTCAGCAATTTTCTTAGCCTTTTTTTCTTGGACCTGAAAGTCAACAATATTTGTTAATTCATGAACCTGTCACAAAAAGGATTTACAGATATTTAAAGTTTATACCTTCCAGAATTTGATAGTTTTGTCATTGGTAGACAGAAGAAAAAGTGCACCATTGGCTGTTTGGCACCATTTAATTTTGTTTATTTTTTCCTCAATCTCCAAACTCTTCAAATAATCAAACTGAAAGCAAATGTTGAGATTCATGATAAGCAACATGGAAAATTTTCCATCACAATATTACACGTGGCAAAATAAGTGGGGCAGGCACGTCAGGTAATAGGTCAAATGATAACTTTTTACTAAAGTCAAAACTAATTGATTGACCCGAAACACTTTCTGTCCTTATATCTTATAATAACTGGGACAATTATATATATCCATCCCTCTATAAGTTCAAGTTTCATATAAGTCCTAAATTTTATAGTATCATGTTTACCCTTTCAAAACACCAAAAATATCATATTTACCCATCATACTATACTACAAAATATAGAAGGATATATATGAAATTTTGAACTTCTGGAAGGGTATGTAGGAAATAAATCCTAGATAATTAGTGTGTCAACTATGCTTACAGCAACTAAATTATTCAACAAATATGATTACAGCAATTATATTATTCAATAATAACATTACTTACAAAAATGGTTTCGGAGGTTTTATTGTTTTCTTTCTAGCTAACTTTTATTAACTTACTTGTCTGAACCATTGAAGATACCCCAAACTGACCTATTCATAAGGATCAAAATAGCCACCTGTACACACTATACAATTGGCTCAAAGAACAGAAAACACACCTCAGGTTCATGGCTCTGGAACTCAGTTTTGTAACGGAATTCTGGATGCCTGTTACTCTGGTAATCAGTTTTCTCTAAATCTTTTCTACTTCCACCATGCTACATATTACATAATTAATTGAGATCTAAAAATTGCAAGTAACAGGACAAAGGAAAACAAATACAAAAATGACAGAAAGTCAAAACAAAATAAAAAAGAAAGTGAGAGATTATACTATAATTTACAACTAACCTCTTTCGTATCAGTCCTCTCGAATAATACCACCCTACCCCCACGATCACCAGTTGCAAGATGGTCACCGCTTTTATCAAATTCGATAGCCGAAATTATATCAACTGTCACACAAGTTGCAAACAGCTTAGACTTTGTGGTTTGGGTTCAGTCAACAAGATTCAAATCGTATTGCCAATTATAGAAACGTGTAAGCTCTTGCAAGATTTGATAAATTTTATAATGCTAAAAACAAGTGCAAAACAGTTTGTAAAATAAGGGATAACACTTATAACTAGCCAGTGTCAATAACATTTGTGGTTTGGGTTCAGTCAACAAGATTCAAATCGTATTGCCAATTATAGAAACGTGTAAGCTCTTGCAAGATTTGATAAATTTTATAATGCTAAAAACTAAGAAAAACAGGACAAATAACCGACAATTAGAACAGCTTTGTAAGTTACACATCACCAACAAGGCATCAAATATTATATTTCCAAAACCAATAACCACAATAGAACCAACATGCCACAGTTATTTGACACCTTTTCTCTATGTCGATTATATGCCATAAGGAATTGAATGAATGCAAACTATATTTTGTTTACATAGATATCTTCTCACCATGATAACAACATAAGAAGTTGACTTTTTCCTGAATGAAATATAGAAAACATTTCTAACATGTCTCAATAACTCCATAATAGCTTCCCTAGGTCCCAGACTCCCAGGGTCTTTGAATATCAAAATAAAAATCATATATTATTAAGTTTTGCATGCAAAGTTCAGAAAGAAAACATCTTCACCTATGAACATATGAAATTCAGATTATACAGATGATACTACAAGTCTTCTACAACATAGAATGGTACTACTGTTCCATACAACATACAATGATAATTTATATGATCAGATATACCACAGTTATAAGAATGGCAACATTAGTACATTCATTAATATAGACTTATATGCATTAAATAAGCTAGTTTCTTAATAATAAATGCAACCACTGCAAATGCTTCTAACCACACGAGAAGCTTAAATCTTGCAGGTAATTAAATTGCACCAGAAGAGAAAATGTATTACGAGAAGCCAAGTAAAAGCAAGACACTGCAAAGATTGGCAAACAGTAACTTGATCAACGTACAATTGCAAATTTGTCTTCTTATAATTGAATTAGGTCAACAACTTAGACAAGTACCAGTACTAAACACAATCTAGTCTATATGATTCCAAATCACCAATAATTCACCAATGTACCGGTCCAAAAATTAGATCAAATACGCACCTAATCCAAACCCTAACCAATACACAAATCTGAGGATTCACAAAACATTATCGAATCAAGTATAGTCGTATAGAAGCTAGTTTACTGTTTACCTTCTTGAACTTCTTCACCGGCGGTCCGTTCACCGAAAACCTGAGAGAATTTCCAGTCGAGCGGCGGCGGAGGACCTGCCGGAGCTGCCGTAGCATCTCCATCTCCATCTCCATCACCACCGGTCATTGCTTCTCCTTAATCTCTAATTACTCTGTGGACAAACAAATTAACGATCTAGAAACTATCTACAAACTAACAGCATCAGATGATTTCAGCATCGGATTAAAAGCATGAGCAGATCGCCTTTTCCTAATTATTATTCTTCGAGATCGATACTTCCGGACCGTCAGATGATTTCATCAAACAACAGAAGAATGTAGCGTTTTCAGATTCATTCAACCATTAACAACAATCAATTAACCATCATCATCATCGTCATCGACAACATCAGAATCGATTAATTCGTAGATTGAGATTCAATCGTGTGTGTGTGTGTCTCTCTCTCTCTTCGTTTTCACCCACTTTCTCTCTCTAAAATTGTTTGTAGTGGGGAAGGATAAAAATGGAAATTCGAGCATAAAATCCGTTCTCCGATCACACCAATACTCCCCATAGCAGCGAATACTCGAAACAATATTTTGTTTGTCGTTTACGATGATATGAAGGTATGGTGACGGGTGGTGAGTTAATTGTGTCACGGACGAATGGGATTGTGTGTCGTGGAAGCCGTGGATGAATGAGAGTGATCGTGATGGGATTAGCGTGACGGGCTGTGACTGGAGTGAAAAATTAATAAACTAGATGGAGGGCTATGTTATCGAGGAGCTGTACACGAGCATGGTTGAGTTTGTGATTGTGCATTGTAAGAGGTGTAAATTACAATTCTACCCTTCTCTTTTGGTTTTTTAAAGTTTTTTAGATTAATAGTCTTTTAAAATTTTTATTATAAGATTATTTTTAAGACGGGTTGAGGTAAAATGTTTTTGGTTATATTTAAAAACCATATCTTAATGATTCATATAACCTTTTAACGCATAATCATTGTCTGTCTCTTATTTAGTCGGGTCTCTTAATGGCTTGGTACAAGGTGCCAAACAATTTTTAAGTTGGTGTACGTGAGTTTAAATAAGGTCATGTGCAGGTTATTATGTATTTGTTTATAAAGTTTTATAATTGTAGCTTAAAAAGTTATAAAATTTGTAACTATACAAGGAAAATGGTTTGTGTTATATGTGGTTTTACTTAAATGCCCTTTGTTCAACTGTTAATTACAGGTGAGTATGAGGCGGAATTTGTTGATGTGCTACTCGTGCTCTAGTGTAGCACATGGAAATTTATAAACAAGTGAGACCGGAGTTCGGTTTGGTTCGGTTAAATCAGTTATGTGGTAATATGGAAACTGAAATCGAACCAAAGTTTTAGTTATCTTAAAATTGAAAACGAAATCATTGATTTCGGTTCACATTTAGTTTGGTTAATTTGGGTTGGTTATTTTGATTACGGATCGTTTATTTCGGTTACTGATTTTTTTTGTTCATCTATAGACTTTTCGCAATGAGTGGTGTATCAAACGGGATGTTTTATTGTTACACGGGTTGGACAGAGTTTATAAAAACATTATGATAATTTTAAAAAATTGAAAATAATGTGGAACTACTTTGTCTTTGTTTTTTTTTTCTTTTGGCATGGATCTAGAAGGTTAATTTTCCACCATTTGAATGAATTTTGGAAAAGTAGCTTTCGAAGTGGATCATTTTAATATAAAAAAAGTAGAAGATAGTAAATATATATACACATTTAAACTTGTAAGATTATATATATTTTTCAAAAAATTCAATACGTAACATACAATGGTTTTAAACGTTATTTGAGAAAATATATAATTTTACAAATTTAAAATATATGTATTTGCAATTGTTTCTAAAATAGAAACATAAATTTCCTGATAGAAAAAAATATTAATTTCTCATAATCCATACAATATGTAGAAAAATCCCTTGAAGGGTACTCAAAGCAAGTAATAAGAAATGATTATCTAAGCGAAAATCACACAAGAATGATTTCATTAACCAAGTATAGTTGTCGGATAATCTCTATTGAATCAAGTAGAATTTGACAATACATTTCTTTCATATTTTGCAAGGGTAAAATTTTGAAAACATAGACACACACGCATTAGTATATTACATACTAGTTTATCACGCCGTGTATTATACGAGTTGAATAAATAAATAATAAATAAATAATAACAAAATTTTATTAATTATAAAATTATACATGTACAAAAGTAGGGTAAAATCAGATTTTAATTGTTTGTATATCAGGTATAAGTGATAAACTATGTACCAGTGAGGTCCTCCATATTTGCAGGCTTGACATCCACAATGTTGAAACTTTGATTGCTAATTTCCAAATTCCAAAGGTTTATCCGAAGATCGTCAGCCGATATGAATGTTTCACCATCACTAATGCAATAAAAACGAAAGTTGGCACATAGCTATTGATGGATATCTAATTAATAAAGCATTTCCTTAGAATGTTAATAACGGCATTTAAATTGATGAAATATCACCATATACACTTGAAGTTTTAAATTAGCGGGTATTCAGAATGAAATTTCGTGAGCCCACATCTTTTGTTATACCAATGTAGGTGTGAGTCAAGAAAAATAACATACATGACACCTATCATTATTAAATATCAAAAAATAAAAGTCACATGGTCTGGTTCTTTCAGTTATACTGATTTAGGGAGTAATAAAAGAACATACAACATTTGTTATTCACTTGCTTGTAAATGAATTAAAAATTAGCTGAGTTTGATTATACAACTTAATCTTATATTTTAAAATTTTAAATATATAACGTATTATGAAACCACCTTAATTTTGTTATTAAAAAAGAGGAGGGAAGTTAAATAACATAGTACGTCTTAGGCCCACAATCTCCAAATTACAAGTCAGACAGCTTATCTAATAGGTCGTATGCATTTATTGTTATATAACACTTTATGCAGAGGACACTTTTAAAGTTAAAATATAAGGCTAATAATCTATTATTCATTTCAACATTTTAGTTTCTAAATTGATATAAAGCTAGGCAACTATAATATTACAAACTATATGTTACTAGTGCGATATGTAGACCAAATTAATTCAAGAAAATGTCTAGAACACTAAGTTTAGTAATGTAATAGATGACAATAACTTGTGAAAGAAGCGAAAATCCAAACCTGTTATTTGATATAGAATTAATATGATAATCATGAGCATGAGCATACACTCTTCTACATCTTGATACAAGACTTGTTTCGTTACTAGTTACCTACAAAATTACCTTCATGTTATATTTAATTAAAATAAAGAAATCAAATGACGCAAGCAAATATAAAGTTGCGAAAAGATAACTTTTTTAAATAGAAGTAGTGCTTGGAGTTGCTTTTGGAAACTGGTTATTTGATTATTGTGACTTGTAATTACAATAATCATGTTTTGATGTTTGGATAAAGTGCTTCTAGTTTGAGACTTTTTACTCTCATCTCAAAAGACATAACTCTTTTTCCAAAGGTCTTTTTTGGTCACTACATGTATTATATATTAAGAAAATCAGAAACTGTTTATATTATAATTACAACTTCAAACCAAAAAGAGAACACCTCCAAACACCATCTCCGGTGTTTTTGTTTTATTTCCAGCTGAATTATCGATATCAAAATCACATATTACATTCAAAACACACATCCAAACATCCCCTAAGTGATGAGAATCCTTTTAATCGGGATAAGAATGAAATCACTAGTACCAATTAAAAAGTTATGTTAACATATAAAGCATAAGTTGAGTACAACTACCACCGGTAAGCGCAATGAGCAAATAGCCCCAGAAGAAGAAAGGTCCTTGTTCAAACTAGTGTATGATTTATCTGTGTAATCCCCATTTGTGGTATGGGATGATTTATTAATCGAAGAAACACTAGAACTAGCAATACATCCATTTCCAACAGCTTTTATAGGGTCAATATTCATGTCAGCAATTTTCTTAGCCTTTTTTTCTTGGACCTGAAAGTCAACAATATTTGTTAATTCATGAACCTGTCACAAAAAGGATTTACAGATATTTAAAATTTATACCTTCCAGAATTTGATAGTTTTGTCATTGGTAGACAGAAGAAAAAGTGCACCATTGGCTGTTTGGCACCATTTAATTTTGTTTATTTTTTCCTCAATCTCCAAACTCTTCAAATAATCAAACTGAAAGCAAATGTTGAGATTCATGATAAGTAACATGGAAAATTTTCCATCACAATATTACACGTGGCAAAATAAGTGGGGCAGGCACGTCAGGTAATAGGTCAAATGATAACTTTTTACTAAAGTCAAAACTAATTGATTGACCCGAAACACTTTCTGTCCTTATATCTTATAATAACTGGGACAATTATATATATCCATCCCTCTATAAGTTCAAGTTTCATATAAGTCCTAAATTTTATAGTATCATGTTTACCCTTTCAAAACACCAAAAATATCATATTTACCCATCATACTATACTACAAAATATAGAAGGATATATATGAAATTTTGAACTTCTGGAAGGGTATGTAGGAAATAAATCCTAGATAATTAGTGTGTCAACTATGCTTACAGCAACTAAATTATTCAACAAATATGATTACAGAAATTATATTATTCAATAATAACATTACTTACAAAAATGGTTTCGGAGGTTTTATTGTTTTCTTTCTAGCTAACTTTTATTAACTTACTTGTCTGAACCATTGAAGATACCCCAAACTGACCTATTCATAAGGATCAGAATAGCCACCTGTACACACTATACAATTGGCTCAAAGAACAGAAAACGCACCTCAGGTTCATGGCTCTGGAACTCAGTTTTGTAACGGAATTCTGGATGCTTGTTACTCTGGTAATCAGTTTTCTCTAAATCTTTTCTACTTCCACCATGCTACATATTACATAATTAATTGAGATCTAAAAATTGCAAGTAACAGGACAAAGGAAAACCAATACAAACATGACAGAAAGTCAAAACTTAATAAAACAAGAAAGTGAGAGATTATACTATAATTTACAACTAACCTCTTTCGTATCAGTCCTCTCGAATAATACCACCCTACCCCCACGATCACCAGTAGCAAGATGGTCACCGCTTTTATCAAATTCAATAGCCGAAATTATATCAACTGTCACACAAGTTGCAAACAGCTTAGACAACTTAAAACAAGTGCAAAACAGTTTGTAAAATAAAGGATAACACTTATAACTAGCCAGTGTCAATAACATTTGTGGTTTGGGTTCAGTCAACAAGATTCAAATCGTATTGCCAATTATAGAAACGTGTAAGCTCTTGCAAGATTTGATAAATTTTATAATGCTAAAAACTAAGAAAAACAGGACAAATAACCGACAATTAGAACAGCTTTGTAAGTTACACATCACCAACAAGGCATCAAATATTATATTTCCAAAACCAATAACCACAATAGAACCAACATGCCACAGTTATTTGACACCTTTTCTCTATGTCGATTATATGATGCAAACATCAATCGTGAGGGACCAATGGAGAAACCGCCTATTTTATATGTTTATTCTCGAAGGGGTAAAAATGACAATATTGAAAGTGGCTAAGAGAAGTTTGTTAGGATTTGGGTGGTTATAAGTAGGAGCAATAGGAATATTTGAAGGTAGGAAAAGATTTAGTTTGTTATGATTGTTATCATGGCTCCTTGTGGAGAGAGGGATTGATTCCCTGGTTTTCTTGTTGAACAATTTTCGATTTCCATTAAATAAAGCTCCTACTCTATTATCTTTTTTCCATTCACTGTGTTACATCAAATTCATCAAACCAATTGTCTTAATCCCCATCATTATATGCCATAAGGAATTGAATGAATGCAAACTATATTTTGTTTATATAGATATCTTCTCACCATGATAACAACATAAGAAGTTGACTTTTTCCTGAATGAAATATAGAAAACATTTCTAACATGTCTCAATAACTCCATAATAGCTTGCCCTAGGTCCCAGGGTCTTTGAATATCCAAAAAAAATCATATATTATTAAGTTTTGCATGCAAAGTTCAGAAAGAAAACATCTTCACCTATGAACATATGAAATTCAGATTATACAGATGATACTACAAGTCTTCTACAACATAGAATGGTACTACTGTTCCATACAACATACAATGATAATTTATATGATCAGATATACCACAGTTATAAGAATGGCAACATTAGTACATTCATTAATATTAGACTTATATGCATTAAATAAGCTAGTTTCTTAATAATAAATGCAACCACTGCAAATGCTTCTAACCACACGAGAAGCTTAAATCTTGCAGGTAATTAAATTGCACCAGAAGAGAAGATGCATTACGAGAAGCCAAGTAAAAGCAAGACACTGCAAAGATTGGCAAACAGTAACTTGATCAACGTACAATTGCAAATTTGTCTTCTTATAATTGAATTAGGTCAACAACTTAGACAAGTACCAGTACTAAACACAATCTAGTCTATATGATTCCAAATCACCAATAATTCACCAATGTACCGGTCCAAAAATTAGATCAAATACGCACCTAATCCAAACCCTAACCAATACACAAATCTGAGGATTCACAAAACATTATCGAATCAAGTATAGTCGTATAGAAGCTAGTTTACTGTTTACCTTCTTGAACTTCTTCACCGGCTGTCCGTTCACCGAAAACCTGAGAGAATTTCCAGTCGAGCGGCGGCGGAGGACCCGCCGGAGCTGCCGTAGCATCTCCATCTCCATCTCCATCACCACCGGTCATTGCTTCTCCTTAATCTCTAATTACTCTGTGGACAAACAAATTAACGATCTAGAAACTATCTACAAACTAACAGCATCAGATGATTTCAGCCTCGGATTAACAGCATGAGCAGATTGCCTTTTCCTAATTATTATTCTTCGAGATCGATACTTCCGGACCGTCAGATGATTTCATCAAACAACAGAAGAATGTAGCGTTTTCAGATTCATTCAACCATTAACAACAACCAATTAACCATCATCTTCATCATCGTCATCGACAACATCAGAATCGATTAATTCGTAGATTGAGATTCAATCGTGTGTGTGTGTGTGTCTCTCTCTCTCTTCGTTTTCACCCACTTTCTCTCTCTAAAATTGTTTGTAGTGGGGAAGGATAAAAATGGAAATTCGAGCATAAAATCCGTTCTCCGATCACACCAATACTCCCCATAGCAGCGAATACTCGAAACTATATTTTGTTTGTCGTTTACGATGATATGGAGGTATGGTAACGGTTGGTGAGTTGATTGTGTCACGGACGAATGGGATTGTGTGTCGTGGAAGCCGTGGATGAATGAGAGTGATCGTGATGGGATTAGCGTGACGGGCTGTGACTGGAGTGAAAAATTAATAAACTAGATGGAGGGCTATGTTATCGAGGAGCTGTACACGAGCATGGTTTAGTTTGTGATTGTGCATTGTAAGAGGTGTAAATTACAATTCTACCCTTCTCTTTTGTTTTTTTAAAGTTTTTTAGATTAATAGTCTTTTAAAATTTATTATAAGATTATTTTTAAGACGGGTAGAGGTAAAATGTTATTGGTTATATTTAAAAACCATATCTTAATGATTCATAATTTCATATAACCTTTTAACGCGTAATCAGTGTCTTTTATTTAGTCGGGCCTCTTAATGGCTTGGTACAAGGCGTCAAATAATTTTTAAGTTGGTGTACGTGAGTTTAAATAAGGTCATGTGTAGGTTATTATGTCTTTATTTATAAAGTTCTATAATTGTAGCTTAAAAAGTTATAAAATTTGTAACTATACAAGGAAAATGGTTTGTGTTATATGTCTACATATGTAATGTAGCGTGCTTTTAACTAATTTGTCTCTTAATGTAAATAATCATATACTTGTGCATATATGTCGTTTAGTATGGCTACTTGTATCCAAACGCGCTCGTGCGTATTATTTGGTTTGTACATTCACTTATTTTAATAAAGTTTATTTTGAACTTCGATATGTATATATGTACATGAAATAACGATATGCTTGGCTAAACTTAAGGATTCTCTATGTATACGTATATGAACCCTGTCGTCATTAGGTATAAAAATCATAATAACAAACCATCATAAGAATGTTCTGTAATATTTACTTATATAATTCGCAAAAACATTTAATTTATATTTTTAGCAACATTTTCCAATTGAATTAACACCGGCCCTGCAACAGTCCATTAAATGGTATATGGGCCCATGAAAGAGTCTTATGAGTATTATTGAGTTATGGACAAACTGGTGACAAATCATTGTTTGGGCCAAGTGAAAGTGGCTTTTGGTAAAGTGTCACATATGACTATTTTTTTTGTAAAATGAACTACTTTAGTTTTTTTGTTTTGTTTTAAATATCAATAAATTCGATATAGCTCATGAAACGGTTGAGTTAAGTCAAAATTTACAAGTATGTTAGCGATTGAGATACATGGACGATGACATAGATGACGTTGATCTAAGAGGATGAAAAATGTAGGCATTCTATTAAAAAGTTTTCTTGACAAATTTCATGAAACTAGGATGGAGAGGTAGACTTTCAATATTTTTAATATTTTTGTTGTTGATATAGCGACCCTTTGCAATAATTTGTACCTACTACTAACTACATACTTGCGTTACTAACAAATACTAATCATAAGATGATTATTAATTATTATCGTAATGACCATGTTTATTATTTTCTTAAAAAAACAGTATATCACATGTTCATCCAATTGCTATATAGAAATTAAGTTAGTGGAATAACTTTAAGAGAGCATATCGGTGACATATTCTCTCACAATATTCCCACGTTTGTTATTCCTTTTAAGTTCTAAAGTTTAAAACCAAATATTCCTTTGGCATCTTCCAACGTTTTTCCTCACCATAAATACCACATTCGTACTCTCTGCTTTCCAACAAAAAACACATCATCTATCTCCGACCATAGGATTTTCAAACATTCCAGCAACAATGTCAGGCATCGTGGTGATTTTCGACTTCGACAAGACGATACTTGATGTCGACAGTGACAATTGGGTGGTGGATGAATTAGGTGCTAATGATATCTTCAACCAACTCCTTCCGACCATGCCTTGGAACTCTCTCATGGTAGTGTGTTTTATTTTAAAACGACTTCTAATCTATTTTTAGTTTGCTTTTTTATCTGTTACTTGTATTTACAAATTTGTGGTGTGTTGAATGAATTACAGGACAGAATGATGGAGGAATTGCATTTACATGGTAAGACAATTGAAGATATTAAACAAGTACTACACCGTGTCCCAATACATCCTCAAATTGTTCCTGCTATTAAAGCTGCACATGCTTTCGGGTAAATAATTTATCGATCACTATTTACTTTAGTCTACAAAAAAGTATTAATAAAAGAAAGCTCTGATACCATGTAGAATTATATAACTAATGTATTCTATCTAATATGAAGTTATATTTGGTGGTTTGCTGATGTTTGTTAAATTGTTCGTATGAATTGTGTCAGGTGTGATTTGCGGGTGATTAGCGACGCAAACACTTTCTTCATTGAAACCGTGTTGAAGAATCTTGGAATATTTGAATGTTTCTCGGAGATCAACACGAACCCTAGTTTCATAGACGAGGAAGGCAGGTTAAGGATCTTGCCGTACCATGATTTTCATAGATCACCACATGGTTGCACTCTATGTCCTCCCAACATGTGCAAGGTAAACATTTATTTCACGATTATAATAAAAATATAGTAGAGTATATTTGTTTATCAAGTAAATGTAAAATTAAGTAGGCTCTTCTTATGCAATGTTTCTCAAACATCAAATATGTATTTCTAATAGTTTATGTTTTTAACAGGGTAAAATTGTAGAAAGAATTCAATCCTCCTTCACGACAAAAGAAAAGAAAACAATCATATACTTAGGAGATGGGCCGGGCGATTATTGCCCGAGTTTGAAGCTTGTAGAAGGAGATTACATGATGCCGAGGAAAGATTTTCCTGTTTGGGACTTGATATGTGAAAATCGACATCTTGTTAAGAGTGAGGTCTATGAATGGAGCACCGGGGAGGATTTCAAGCGGATTCTCCTACATCTTATTACTAGAATTATCTCGACAGAAGATATGAAAAATGATACTGATGACATGAGTCAGTTATTTGACTGCAAGTTGGAGACTATTGCTATGGGAGATTTGCCAAAAGGCCCGAAACCTCTCTACGTTCCTCATTAGTCATTAACGAATCATCAAACTTTTTTGACATTATAATGTAATAGGTTTTGTTCTAAAAGCTGATGGATGAAACAAGATGGTAATATAACATTGTGTGTTTATTTGATTTTCATAGATGGAGTTCAATAATATTATTGACCCAACTAGAAGATTACAAATGTAATATTCTCTTGAGGAAAGAAGATTCGATATGTGATTTTAAGTACATTCGGATATTCGTATCAACTAATAATAATTAAATATAAAGATTTTTTGATTCTGTTAAAGATATAATATTATTTTGTAAACATTTATTATTACATTAAATTTATATGCTAACAACGTGATCTAAAGAAGATACCGACTTTGAGGGTTTTTGAGTCCTTTAGAAAGAAAACCTGTTGATCTCGGAGTAGTTGCGAATAAATCAACCACACAATGCTAGATTTAATAAACGGTGATTGAAATAAATTTATGTTCACTTGTTGAACACACTTACATAAAGCTTTCACCTCGTGCCTTGACTTTTAGAATATAAAATCCTCATAACAATTCACATGTTTTTAAAATGAAGGTTTCAACATGAGTTATGTATTTCCACTTTAAAGCTCATGGATAATTTAAAACCTAGCAATACTTTGGCATTTGGGCACTGGGAGTCGTCGTGATGGGAATGGTGGGGAAAAAAGAGTAAGGATTCAACATGGAGTGTAGTGATCAATGTTTTCAGAACCGGATCGGACGTCGAACCGGACGCCTTACTGGTTTGGTGGTCGGACCGGTTGGACCGGATTTAACTATATTTTAATTATATTTATATATGTAATTAAATATTTGTTGGAAATAACTAATAAAAGTGTGAAAGGGAGTCTCTCTAACACCCTTGTCCCACATTGGTGTGACAAATGAAGCATTATGTGTTTATATGTGATAACAAGGTGAAAGGTATTGAATGTCTTTATGATACATTTTACACCATGACCTACCCGCGCGCAGGGGTGGGTGTAAAAACGGGTTTTTGGCTGGAAAATTTGGGTCGCCCACGCATGACAATGCGGACACGAATGCCGTTCGAAATAAACCGGGTCCGTGTGAAGCCGGTTTTTTGTTTTTTTTGCTCTTAATTTATGGTTTTAACACCCCGTTTTTACCCATTAAAACAAAAACCAAAAAAAAAGGGGGGATCCGGTCCGAACCGATCCGATTTTCCCGGTCCGACCAGCGATCCCGGTTCAATCAAAACTGGGAATGGAACCACTTTCTTTATATGTTTTTTAAATTCTTCTAATTTAAAAATTACAAAAAATATAAAATTAAAACAGAAAAACTACAACAAAATTTTACTTGTAGGTCTAAAAGTCTCTATTGTTGTCGTTTTGTGTTTATTTCTCGTCTGAACTGTTGTTGTCTGAGCTATTGCTTCTGTGTAGTTCCTTATTGTAAGCATTGCTGAGGATCAATCCTTATTTTTTTATGTATATGTTCGAACTGAATGTAAGTTCAAGTGTGGATCCTAATCAATGCTAGATTGAGGTTAACAACTGACATGTATATGAAAGTATCCTAATTAAACATCCACAACGAATTTTTAAGGCAAAATAGAGACATAGACATCGTGTTTTTTCAACGAACACATCCAATATTCATTTATACCAACATATTAAGACAAAATGGTACAATAGAAAAAGATATAAGACGGTCAAATTGTATCCCAACAACTATAACCGGTTGGTCCGGTATAATATCGGTTTCAGGTTGTACCCGGTTCCTAAAATACACAACCGATTTAAGAATCAGCAGGTATGATCTTGTATGAACCGGGTACATTAGGAAATCCGGTTTTCCCCACTTCTCTCTAGAACCACTCCTCGTCAAATTCTCAACTATAACCTCGTCAAATTCAGTTCACCAAATCTAACTTTGATACTACAACAATTTATTTCATAATTAATAATTGAATCATTTTCATTATGCTTTTGCAATAGTCAAACAACATTATTTCTCGATAACTCCGACGAACAACAGCCATCAAGCCCCATCACGAAACCCTAATTCATACCCCTACAGTTCTACTAACTACATTACACAAATCATCCAAACCTGTAAAACATACCACAAATCATGATGATAATTTGATGATCATCGTCTTCACCCTCAAATCACATAGATAAACGACGTATGATCCATCGTCTCCCCAGGCACATCATCATGCACCTTGGGCTTCTCCGTCCCCCCCACCAACCTCGCCGGATTCCCCACCGCCGTCGTCCACGGCGGCACATCAATCATCACCAACGACCCCGCCCCGATCTTCGCCCCTTCTCCGATCTTCACGTTCCCCAACACCGTCGCTCCGGCACCGATCAGAACCCCATCCCCAATCTTCGGATGCCGATCGCCGCCCACCTTCCCCGTCCCCCCAAGCGTCACGTGGTGCAGAATCGACACGTTGTTCCCCACCACCGCCGTCTCTCCGATCACCACTCCGGTGGCGTGATCCAACAGAATCCCCTTTCCAACCCTAGCGGCGGGGTGGATGTCGACGGCGAACACATCCGCTATGCGCGAGTGCAGGGCGAGTGCTATAGGCTTCCGGTTTAAAGCCCATAGTCTATGAGCCACACGGTGGGCTTGAATGGCTAAAAAGCCTTTGTAGTTGAGGAGGCAGTGGGCGAAGGAGGTGCAGGCGGGGTCGCGGTGGCGGGCGGCGCGGAGGTCGGCGACGGTGGCGGAGAGGAGGTGGGGGTCGGAGGAGAAGGTGTTGAGGAAGAGGTCGTAGAGAAGAGTTGAAAGGAGAGTTGAAGAACAGAGTTTGTTGCCCAAATGGAATGAGAGGGATCGTGTGAGAGATGAGTGGGAGATGATTGTTGAATAGAGGTAGCTTGCGAGTGCTGGTTCGGATTCGGCGTCACGGCGGGCTTCGGCTTTGATTTGGCTCCAGACCCACTCGTCTTCTTCGTGTTCTCCGCCGTTGGCGGTGGCGGTGGCGGTGGTTGTAGTTGGTGGTGGTGATGGTGATGGTGATGATGATGACATTGTGGGGTGTGGGTTGTGGTGTGGCGGAGTGGGCTTGTGTGGGGGTATTTATGTGGTGGTGGTGTGCGGCCCAAATGGGTTTGGTGTACGAGTTAATGTGAACCAGTAGTCTGCTGATGTGGTTTTACTTAAATGTCCTTTGTTCAACTGTTAATTACAGGTGAGTATGAGGCGGAATTTGTTGATGTGCTACTCGTGCTCTAGTGTTTGCACATGGAAATTTATAAACAACTGAGAGCGTAGTTCGGTTTAGTTTGGTTCGGTTAAATCGGTTATGTGGTAATATGGAAATTGAAATCGAACCAAAGTTTTAGTTATCTTAAAATTGAAAACGAAATCATCGGTTACACATTTAGTTTGGTTAATTTGGGTTGGTTATTTCGATTACGGGTCGTTTATTTCGGTTACCGATTTTTTTTGTTCATCTATAGACTTTTCGCAATGAGAGGTATATCAAACGGGATGTTTTATTGTTACACGGGTTGGACAGAGTTTATAAAAACGTTATGATAATTTTAAAAAATTGAAAATAATGTGGAACTACTTTGTCTTTGTTTTTTTTTTCTTTTGGCATGGATCTAGAAGGTTAATTTTCCACCATTTGAATGAATTTTGGAAAAGTAGCTTTCGAAGTGGATCATTTTAATATAAAAAAAGTAGAAGATTGCAAATATATACACACACTTAAACTTGTAAGATTATATATTTTCTTAAAAATATTCAATATATAACATACAATGGTTTTAAACATTATTTGAGAAAATATATAATTTTACAAATTTAAAATATATGTATTTGCAATTGTTTCTAAAATAGAAACATAAATTTCCTGATAGAAAAAATATTAATTTCCCATACAAGATGTAGAAAAATCCCTTGAAGGGTACTCAAAGCAAGTAATAAGAAATGATTATCTAAGCGAAAATCACACAAGAATGATTTCATTAACCAAGCATAGTTGTCGGATAATCTCTATTGAATCAAGTAGAATTTGACAATAAATTTCTTTCATATTTTGCAAGGGTAAAATTTTGAAAGCATAGACACACATATTAGTATATTACATATTAGGTTATCACGTCGTGTATTACACGAGTTGAATAAATAAATAATAACAAAATTTATTAATTATAAAATTATATTATATGATACGATTGAAATTACTTATGAGTAATAATTATGGTAACAAAATAATTTTTTTTTAAAATTCAAACATTTTGTTCCATAACAAACCATCTTAAAATAGTGTCTTTTCTAAATAAATTCTCATTATAACTCTGAATTTTAACTATTTTGGTTTATAAAATTTTTATTATTTAACAACGCTAACTTTTAAATATTTTATATTTTTAAAAAGCTTGATGATTTAGAAAAATTTCTAGTGGTAACAAATGTTTCCGTAGAAATTACATTTATAAAAAAAACTATTTCTTAAAATATTAAAAGACTATATTTAATCTAAAAAAAAATTAAATAATATTATTGGTAATTAATGTAACTATTTAATAGGAGAGATATACGAAAAAGAATTAAAAGCTCTAGAATTATAACAAGTATCCAACTAAAACCTTCATTTATTATAATAGATAGATGTATATGAAATTACATTTGGTCGAATGTTATCCGGATGTATAACATCTGCTTTCTTATTCAGAGTTGATAATTTAAACATCACAAAAGACATATTAGATGCATTTAGGAGTAGATTAGGAGCCAAAGAAAAAATAATTATACACATATAAAAGCATTCATATTAGTTTTCTTATTCTTAACTTATAATTACATTGAAAATAACTATTTGTTTTCTTTCTTTTTCTAATTAAACAATATATTTTATACATTTATCATTAATTTTTCTCTTTATCAACTCATAACTACTTTACAAAATTATTAAAATTTTAATAGGGTTAAATAATGTATTTCCAAATATTCAAGCAAACAGTAGTATCATCTCATCTTCACTCACAAACCATTCCATATAATACAAAAAACATACTCACAAATATATAAAGAACCTACTCCGAATGTACTTAGATTCGTGAGTTCAAACAAAGACTATTAAATGATTACTTTTTAAAACTTATGTTTATATAATGGGGTTAAGTCTAATAACAAAATAAATTAAAGTTATAGTGATGAAACCTCGATTAATGTTAAGGGTTCAAGCCCACTTATAAGCAGTTATGTCTATATTAGAAGGGGTAATGATAGATTGAGTAATATTTAGCCACTAAAAAAATGAAAATTTAGACCAAACATAATGGGGCATTAAAGTGCATTATAGTATCTTAAAACGTTATTACACAACCCCGTGAGCATTATAGGATTATAGGGGCGTTATAAGTGGGGGCATGTTTACCATAATGTTATAACTTCTTATAAATATTATAATTAGATAACTATGGACAGGAATTAAAAGATGTTAACTGTTACTCCTTTTTTTTTTTTAAAAGAACGATGATGAGTGGGTGTTTATACGATAGAAAATGCATTTTTAAGGAATGATCTTGTGATTTATAAAAATGATAATGAAAAATGATGTTTAAGAGTTTCATGACATTTATTCATTTAATGGTGGAAAGCATATTTGTTGACGTTGATATTGCTGCAAGTGGTAGATCGAGATCCAGATCAGATCCTGATCCAGCAGTGATTCAATGAAGTTCATCTGCTGGTCGTTATTTCAGTTGACCAATTTCTAGGGCTTTTTTCTCCACATTTTCCCCATAAATTCATACTCAAAACATTCAAACTCCTCAATTATACATGCATCGGATATGAAAATTCAGTAAATCATTTGAACGATACACAATTTGATTCGATATTTGCATTACAAATCCAGTATTTTGATTATTGTTACCTGAAACACCAAATCGGAGAAGTTTGAGCTCTCTCCGGCGACCATGGGAGCGACAGCGAGCTCGTCGACCTCGACAACATCGGTACTTGCTTTCTTTCTTTTCGTTTAATTTGTGACTCTGAGGATTATGATTGCTGTATATTTGTGAGACTGAAAATGTTAGATCTGGATTAGGACAAATAGAGATCGAGCTCGCTGACGGTGGGGGAAAGGCTATGTGCGGCATTGATACCGTTTGCAGTTTTAGTTGAGGTTGTGATTCATAGTTTATCGTCATGTTTCGATGCTCACGGCAGCCGTCCGGCGAAGCCTGTGCATACTTATGACGATATCAGACGTCTCGCTCGTAATTCGCCATGTACGTTTGATGCATATTGTTCTGATTATTAGGTTGTGGATGTTGTGATGTCTTTTGCATTTGCTAACATGAGGAATTGTTTCAGTTTCGGTTAATGAAGTTGAAGCACTGCGTGAATTGTTCAATAAGTTGAGCAGTTCGATCATTGACGATGGACTCATACACAAGGTATGTTATTTCCTTCAATAACATCAAATCTTCATTTTTCACTTGTCAAGTCTGATGTCAGTTGTTCTGTATGAACAACCTAGTTACAGACTTGTAGTACTTTACGGTTTGATGAAACATGAAAACTTAAGTGCGTAGAAGGGGTACATATTTTTAGGTAGTAATTGAGATAAGAAAAAGCAAATTACCAGGTCATTGAGCTAGATCAAATGAATTATAAGATGTCTGGCTTAGTTATGTAGATATGAGACAAAATTTTTTAATAAAACAGATATGCAAAGATGAACTTCGGGACAACATTCAGTGTCTTAACCTTGTTTCTTCTTATTTAAAGGAGGAGCTCCAACTAGCTTTGCTCAATTCAGCAGGTGGAGAGAATCTATTCTTGAACAAGGTAAATTACTTATAGTCCATGTTCACTTCTTAAGATTTCTCTGCACTTAAACTTTGGAATGCAAATTTGTGTGATATTCTGGAAGCAATCAATCAAAGGTTTTGCTTAAAAAAGAACTTCTATGATTCTTTGAGTGTGACTTAGTATAGTACCGAATACCCATATAGGGGCACTTTCAATACAAAACCAATTTTCAACATCGAACTGTGAGAGTCGCATATGAAATTATATATGGGGCATGGAAGATGTGGTGGGAGAGATTAAGGGAGATGGTCAAAAGTCAAAACCGTCTTTACGTGTCACATTTACAGCTATAGGTATAAGTGTCTATGTTGTTTTCACAGTTATGTACTTAAACTTGGTTTTGTATTGAACATCCCACTACACATATAAATGCTTACCCTGATCAAATGCATTGAGTTTGACTGAATATTACTTCAAGCATATGCAATAATAAGTTTCAGGCAATGGTGTGGTACATACAATAAATGGATGATATACCTTACTTCACACTTTGAGTAGTTGACAATTGATTATATTATGTCCCTTGTCTAATTTATCTAGGTTTTTGATCTATTTGACGAGAAGCAAAATGGCGTTATTGAATTTGAGGAGTTTGTCCATGTATTGAGCATCTTCCATCCTGGTGCCCCAATAGAACAAAAAATTGATTGTAAGTTTAGGGAACCTAATTCCAGGTGGATTGGTCTTGCAGGTGACTTCATACTATTACCTTTTCTCATGTTTTCCTTTCCACAGTTGCCTTCAGATTGTATGATTTGAGAAAAACCGGGTACATAGAACGGGAAGAAGTAAGTGATGAATCTCTTTCCATATTGAGAATCTTTCTAGTATTCAACTATTATTAACAGATAATTTTTCGTATCAGGTTCAAGAAATGATTGTTGCCACTTTAAAGGAAACAGGGATGCATCTTTCAGATGAAGTTCTTGAACAGATAATCGATAATGTACTGCTTCTTAAGAGTTAATAACTTTTTTCGTTTTCTTCTTGTTAGAGCCATTAATTTTCACTTGTGTTTTCATGTGCTCAGACATTTGCTGATGCGGATGCTGACATGGACGGAAGAATCAATAAAGAAGAGTGGAGGAACTTTGTTATTCATCGACCCCAACTCTTGAAGAACATGACTCTTCCATCTCTTAGGTACCATTGTCGCCTTTTTAGTCTTTCAACTAAATGAAATATCTCCTATTAACAAAAGCTCTTTTTATTGCCATGAAATAGTTTGAAATTGCTTATCCCTTTTTATGAACAATTTCTTTTTGGTTAGATTTCAATCCAATTTTCCTTCATAAAATTCTGAATCTTGTCTTAGTTAGGAGAATCTTAGGCACTCAATTGTGGGTTAAGGATTCATATTTATTTATGCCATGTTGAACCTATTAATCTACTCACTAACATTAGTGAAATTGATTATGGTGCACAAATTTGTTAATATTTTTTTTCTGTATTCTGGGAATCTCAAATCTTTTGATTCATTTGTTAGGGATGTGACCACGGCCTTCCCAAGTTTTATATTCAACACAGGAGTAGATGACTGATGGCAGAAGGTTCCATCAACGGCTTCTTTGCTCCTTAGGTCGCCAAAGGTGTCGACTTTTTTGGTAGTTTGCCTGTTCTCATTCAAAAGTTTATATTTTTGTATTTGTATGCAAGTCATGCTTGAACTTGATATTGATTTAATAACACAATTTAATAATTGTCCATTGTGTCTGATTATGGCATAGCTTTAAATGTACAATTCTAGATGTATAAACGGTCCTTACAAAAGATGGGTGGACATGCTCTGCTTGATAAGGCCTAACTGAAAGCTTTCAGCATATTATACAAATAATATATATTGATATAGTGACAAGAACCAACTTACCATCAATGCCACTATTAATGCTTTTTGAATGGCACCCCTATTAAATTCAAGTAATTTTGAGGTTTGATTCACTTATTGACATGACACTAGAGATTTCTTAATAGATATATCCATTTGAAGTTGTTGAAGTGCACAAATAACCAAACCTAGAAAAGAAAAATAGGCCCAATCAGTTTCTTTAATCCGATCTTCTACTTAAACAAATAAGACCCTGGTCTCTTCTACATATCTTTAAGAGCACGTTCAACGATTATTTAAACAAATGTTTTCGTATTCTACTAAATTTTTTTTTGACGGCAAAGGAATCCTACTCCTACATTACACCAAATTACACCATTGTTTGGGTTTGAACCCAAAACCTTCCCTCTAATTAGAACTTAGAAATCAGTGTCATTCCCTATGAGACAATGGCAAAACAAAACCCATGATCCTCGATCATAAGCGGAACACATAGGATAGTCCCCAGGAATTCAAGGACATGAAGAGTCTTGAAAAGACGACTCCATAACGGTTTCGTTTTTGCATCACTGTACTTTGATCGTCATTAAAATTATGTTTTTCTTGTTAATTTTGGTAATTAAAAGAATACATTCTTGGGTTGTTTTTTGTTTGGTTAGTTGTACAAGAAATATATCAAATAAAAGTACATCTATTTTTCAAGAACAAGTTGGAATAAAAATAACACAAAAAACATTTTTAGTGAACAAAAAGAGAAAAAAAGGGAAATCTAATAATAATTATTGCAAAAAGATAGGACACATAAAAGCCAAAACCCTAAACTAGATAACAAGACAATATCCTCTTACTAACAATCATATGAATGTCATCTAGTAGTAATAATAAGAAAAGATTACACCAAGTCACCAACCACTGCTTCATTTGTATTTCTTACCATTCTCTTCTTCATCATCACAATCTTTGGTCTTTACATCAACAATCAGTCTATCTTCACAGATGAGTAAATCTTCCTCACAAACCATAAGCACGCATAGAACCCGATTGTACCCGTTAACACGAAGAACGCGTATGATGCAATTGACATGTAACCAAAGTACAAAATCCCTGAAACCAACTTCGTAATTTCCAGTTTGGTAAAGAAGTAGAAAATGGAATAGAGGAACAGATACAATGCAGATGACCCAGCGGTAAGGTACGCACGCCACCACCAATGGTAGTCCTCGCTGCACAACTGGAAGTAGCACAGCACGACTGTTATCTCTGCACATGTGATTATCAAAATCACAAACACAATGAACAAAAACCCGAATATGTAGTAGAATTGGTTCAACCAAATGGAGGTTAAAATGAAGAAAAGCTCGATAAAAACAGCTCCAAAAGGTAAAATCCCACCAATTAGGATCGAGAAGACAGGTGTCATGTACCACGCTTGTTCTGGGACTTGCCTTGGGATTTTATTTGTTTTTACAGGGTCTTCGACTACAGGTTTCTTAAAGCCCAAGTAACTGCCTACAAACACCAATGGTACTGATATCCCAAACCATAAACAAACGAGAGCAAACATGGTTCCAAAGGGTACTGCTCCAGATGACTTTTCTCCCCAAATTATAGCATTCAGAATGAAGAAAATTGTGAATAAAATACCAGGAAACATGAAGGCGGTTTTCAATGTGTTTCTTTTCCATTCAGTACCTTTGAACATTTTGTATAACCGTGCAGAGGCATATCCGGCGAATAAACCCATAAACACCCATAAAAGAACCATAGCCGTCATGAGCCCACCACGGTTGGATGGTGATAAGAAACCTAGCAATGCAAAGATCATAGTAACTAATGTCATTCCTAGGATCTGGACACCAGTTCCAACATAAACAGAGAGAAGGCCAGATTTTGTAGGGGCCCGGAAAACATCTCCATGAAGGAGTTTCCATCCGGTTTCTTCTTGGGCTTCATCTTGCGAGTCTAATTGGTTATAATTTGCAATGTCACGGTAAAGAGTTCTCATCATGATCATTGCTACCATGCCCGAAAGAAATAAGACTATCATTAGGGAGTTTATGATTGAAAACCAGTGGATTTGATCATCGTTCATAAGAAGGTAGGTGTCCCAACGTGATGCCCATTTGATATCACTCTCCTACAAATTTTGAAACGATAAGCTAATATAATACATAGAAAACACATGCCCTATTGTAGAGGTAGCAAATCAGCATTGATTAACAGATCAAAACATGTAATTTGATGATTTCTAATTAGAAAAAAATTATATTATTAATATAAATGTATAATTTCTTTTATAAATGAAATGAGTTGACGTTGTAAGCACTTACAAACATAACTTCCATCTGACCTGTTTCCTTTATTGTTACTTAAATTTTTAAAGTTTGAAACAATATCAAAAAGAAACAACCATAACAAGGTAGAATGCGTACCCAACTGTAAATATAGCAAAATAGACAGGTTGAGTAAGGGGTCAAAATGAGTAATTTAATGGCAGGTCGAACTGGATCAAGTTGGGCAGCCCATTAACACTTCTCTGTCATGTCTTTTTTGAATTTCTTTAAATAATCAATGACTTAAAAATGAAAAAAGCAAACTGTCTTTCTAAAACATATATATTCTTCCTTACATTTATAAAGATTGAAGATGTTGTAGGTGTTTAGATACATGTTTTTGACCCACTAGACCCGTTTTATTTTAGCTACTTTATTATATTTACCCCTTTAACCCTTTATCGAACAAATACTACACCCACCCCTTTTTCTTACAAATGATTCACTAGTACATACCTTGAAAGTAACATCATATGTAAATACCACCTCCTTGTCTGTATCAACTTCCTGGGGTACCGTACTTCCTTGAACTATATTTTTGGTATTTTGATTGCATGTTGTCAACTGAGGGTTATTGTCATCCCACTCTTTGTACTCATGATTGATACTATTAGCATAATTCAAGGTAAAAGTTCAGACGAATATGAAAGATAATAAACTATGATGTAAGGTGGCCTCACATGTATGGGAGGAACAGAAACCATATACCTGTTAGGAGTCACTTCAAACCCAACAATTCTTGCAGAATCGGTCTCAAGATCCTTATGGTACATGACTCTAAAGCTCAAGTGATTGTTGATGAAATACTTTTCCTCTTTGCTCTGTGCACATAAATAAAAGAATAAATATCTAAAAACTATTTATTCAATGAATGGATCAGTGAAAAATTTGCCAACAAAACTCACCCCAGCATAGTTCCCTTTAAACCCTACACGAAAACCATGTTCATAAGTGGTTGACGGGCTACCATCCCGCCTTTGTCTGAGGACAGCAACCGGGAGGTTATCCAAAATCCTGCATTTCTCCAAAAGAAATGAATATTAATGTGCCATAAAAATGATCGTTAAAAACATAAAGTAACTAACATTAACGTGGCATAAAAAGATGAAAGGATCTCAGAAGAAGAATGACGTATACATGTTAACACGGTACTCGTCATCAATTTTTTCCTTAAAGTTTTTTGCAGATTGCGCATCCAGCTTTACTTTACAAGCAACTTTACATGGGAGCTCCTCTCTCATATTAAACTGAAATAAAAATATGAAACTTAATTCATTAGATACACGTTATAGAGTTTTCTCTAGCTCCGCTTAGAAACTACAAGAGAAAAAAAAGGAAACAATAGATACTCACCGTGTAGAGTGAGTTCTCTATGCGATCACCTCGTAGCACCTCCCCTAAGTTTTCAGCACTGTTCTGAATTTGCTTGGGCTTACAATAGTTCAAGTAATAATAATCATAAGGAAGTTGGGTCTTCGTAGAGGATAGTTTGTTGACTTTGACTTGAAGAGTATCTCCCTAATAAGGTCAAATCAAACACAAAGTCTTAAACTTTGACAAATGACAATAATAAGCTTACAAAAATAGCTATAATCAGACAAAAGATAAAACAGTAGAAAGACAAAGCAACAATGCCAACTAGTCTTCTCGAATTGTGTTGCAGCTATACAAAAATAAATCTTAAAATTCTGGAGGCATTTGAATTTTGAAATCCAGTGTAACAGTATTTGTAAGATAGTAAACGAACCTAAATCAAGGAGCTAGACGCAAACTCTTAAAGGCTTAATATGAGAGCACAATGTGAGAACACAATGTAACAGACATTCACAATTAGATATCAAAACTATGTGGTCAGCATAATATCCATAATTCCATATGCCAACTAAACCAGCCCTTTTCCACTTATTTGATCTGTATTCTACAACACTCGAGTATCCTCACCAATTATCTAACTTGCACTTTAACATACTTAATTATCACTAACCACCAATGCCTACACCCAAAGTTTCATAGCTAACTTATTTTCCAGATTCATCACAGCATACCTTATTTTACATTCATAAAACTCAAAACACTCTTTCCCATAATAAATGCTGCCACTGATACAGACAATTACAACTAACCGTTGCAGAACAAACAAAAATCACTTTAGCTTGCAAGAATTAGCGTCAACTCATAAGATCAACCAACAGCAAATGTGGTTCAACTGTAGATCAGCAAAAGCAACTGAAATCAGATTCACTACATCAACAAATAAACTACCTACCGATCCCAAACTCACTCCTCCAGATTAACTTTCCATTTCACACATACGAATGTACTATACGCAACGTTCTCTAAACTGCACCTTTTTGGGGGGAATAGTAAGGGTTAGCATAACGCAAACAACACCTTAACAAAACCTAATCACTAACAAAACCATAACTAGATTAAACCTCCAATTCAACATTAAACCCAAAACCCTAGATCCAAACCCGATTCACACGGATCACAACCTATACAGTTACTACAACCACGAAGTAAAAGCAGAACCACGGATCGGAGTCATAGGCGGTGTAAAACACAAACAGACGTCGATCTCACCGTACAAACCAGATCAAATCTAGAGAAAATGCAGCAACTAGATCCAGTGAACAACTAGGGATTAGGAAACACGTACCCTTTGAAAATCACGAGGAGCAACGCCAGGGAGATAGAATGATTGAGAGGATGAGATGAAGAAGAAGACGATTGAGATGAAGATGAAGAAGAATTGATTGAAGCTCCACTCCATCTTCGATCGGAGTGAAAAACAGATCTTGATCGACTGCAGAAGAAGAAGAAGAAGAAGGAACCAGAAGAAATGATGGTTTCGTGTGAAGATGATTTATAAAGGCCCTTGGATTTGTGGTTACAGGGTTGGATTTGCTATTTCCACTCTCCTCTTGGATTTGATTTTCTTTTTAAAAGAAATAGAATATAATAATAATATTATTAATATTAATAAAATTATTACTGCATTACAGACACCGACGACGTTCGCCGACTTTAGCGGGCAAGAAATAAAATACTCCCTTATTTTTATTTTTCAGTTTTATTATTAGACCAGACATAACGGTGTTTTTAGGGGAGCTAAAATTGCTGATTTGGATTTAACTATGGCATTAAAATCATTACATTTTAGTTAAAAGTAGGCTTCAAACTCATTTTTAATCAAACTCTTAACGAACGTTAAAAGAGAAGAATAAATTCATTTTTTTAACACATTTAACAATATTTAACTAAACTGACATAGTATTAACAATAACTCATACACTCATTTAACATAGTACCAATTCTACTTCATAATTAATTACACCAACTCATTATGGAATGCAGACACGACTGAAACTTTAAAAAAACATTTATCACTTTAACTCCAAATAGTTTTATCATCAACCCCATGATTATTGGTTATTAAATAACAATCAAAGGTTTTGTATAATATTTTTGTAGTGTGATTGTAATTTTTATAAAGCTATTTGGTATAGAATTATAAGTGTTATATTATTGGTGATGTACATGTTTAATTAGACCAAAACATGAACAAAGTCCTAAGGGGAACTCGAGAAATTAAAACAAACCCAAATCTACGAGATATGAATATAGCATTCTTGGTATAATCCATATATATGATAAGTAGGAAACCGAAATATTCATGAATTAGTTTTTGATAATGGACTCTGATCGAATTATATGATAAGGATAGAATTTCATCATAAGTAAGCATTTATGTACATTCATCACTCAAACATATGCTAATGGAGCGTTTGGTTGGAAGGAATGGAATGGAATGAAATGAAATGAAATTGAGAAACTAGTATAACTTTCAAATAAAATTATATTTGAGTGAGCAACTAAAAGTAAACACAAAGGAATGTTTCACCTCAAAGAAATGGAATAAAGTTTCTCTCAAAGTACTTTATTGATTGGCATGGCAATGATTCGCCTACTAATCGAGATTTACATTTACTAATCTCGGTTTTATACCGATTATGAAATGGTTTGTATGCCGTGAGGTATCCAATACTAACACCAAAGGGTGTTAGGTATGTGTATCATGAATACTCCTTAATGATTTTATATTCACTAAAAACAATTCCCTGAAACATGATTCTAAACTCACCTAAAATACCGATTTGAAATATCAAATGCTAAACACTTCTAACCATCATATGGTTATAATTGTATAAACTTCAACATTATTTATTATCTTTTTTAAGATTATACGCTATACCGATAAATTGTACTTACGTAAACTACTTCTAAGATCAAGCATTGGTTTGAGATATTATTCATTTTCTTAGCAAGTATGATGTTTTTCACAATCTCTTAGAATAAATGTTATTCACCATATCTCATTTCCTAAGCTTGTAGATAAGTTTTGTCACCCAAAATGTTATTATCAGTTTTTTAAGACCTAATTATGAACATGTAGTTTAGAAATAAAATTTTGATGATTCCTAATGTTAAAATAGGAATCACACACTTGTGTGACACGGCTATATATGGTCACACAACTAGCCAATTGGGCTATTTGAATGTGTTGCGGGGTTGAATTCCCGACTCATACAACCCACCCATTTAATCACAGAGGGCAAAAGTTATATGTTTTCTAGTTCTAATACTGCCCTTAGGTTAACAAATGAATCTGAGTGTCTACATGTCTAATACAACAGAGATCAGCATGGTTCCAATCCTGACCCTACAACTACAACTTGGAAGCACAGCAACACCATAGATTCAGTGGAATCAAACTTAGAGAATCTAAAGTTCCACCCTATGGAGCTGAACAAGTGAGAATGTGTGATTTAAATTTCTCCAGCTCGTCGATAACCTCCTCTTGTGGTCTATAAATTAAATCAATCATCCTCCATATCTGCACATTTGGTCATAAAGAGATTATCAAATAATCAAGTACTCAATTACCATATAAAATGTATGATAATCATGAAAATAATAGCAAAAACCATACCTGTAGTGTACCACCGCCACCAGTGCTTTCACCGTCATCAGATACACTGACAATCGTCCATGGATCATGCGAATTCCAGTGAAAGTCAACCACCTTATCCCTGCAATCATAGGAAAAAAATGTTATTGTCTCCCAGGGGAATTTTCATATGCTTATAATTTTTATATTCTTTTTAAAAAAATATAGGTTGATATATTAATAATATAGTTTTTGTTCATACTAAATGCATCAAGTATTTGTAAAATTCAAAAGTGAATCCATGAAGTGATTGTGGGTCAGCCCGGTAAAGGTAGTTTTGACCCGAACTTAAAATGTGCATGTTTAAACCCCAAACCAAATATGACTCGTTAACAGACCTACTCATTTTGCCATCTCTATAAAATATTAAGAAAAACAGGAACTTTGTACCTGTGCCCAGAGTGACGGAACAATAAGCCTGGTGCGAATTTTGAGGCTGGGCCAGAATGCTCACCAATCTGGATATGAAAAAACATGTCTAGAAGATGTGAAAATGGAGTACACAATCCCATATTTTGATAAATGCTCCAGAAAAGATTTATAGTATTCATTTTCTCTTGACCCCACATAATTTGGAAGAGATGCCGGTGAGTTTGATGCAAATAAGTTGCTATCATTTCGATGTATTGCCAAATTAATGAAAAGTAACATTCTATTGAAAAGAATGTATATCCTGAAAATAAGGGACAATTTTATGTATATCCTTCTATAAGTTCAAAGTTTTATATATATCCTTTTAAATTTCATATATTCACCCTTTTTAAAACCATGAAAATATTTTGGTTTACCCTCTCCATAGTAAATAAATAATATCATTTACTTATAACAGCCTGTTTCACTATATAACAAAACAGAGAACGTTATGTGTTAAGATGATTCACGGTAATAATGTTTTTCAGTTTGTTTATTGAGTGAAACAAACTATCACAAGTAACTGGTTTTATTTCTACGGATAATCATGTTTGTGTTTTGAAAGGCAAATATGATATTACAAAATCTATAGGACATATATGAAATTATTTAAAAAATAATTGCTCCTTTTATCCTTCATATGCAAGAGGACCAACAATAAAACATATTAAACCATTATGAGTAATATATCACTTCCCACCTTATTCTGATCCCAGATGTTCAAGACACCATCCTCAGCTGAACTTCCAAAGATAGATGATTTATCTGGTGACCACTGCAGTATAATATTTAACTCAGAGAATATCCCAGGAGACTGAAAAGGTATAAAGTAAAAAATAATAATAATGAGAATAATAAAACCTCCTAAATGTTGATACCTGTACACAAAGAACAGCAGCATTGTGATTATTAAATATGTGGACCGGTGATCCAACCCCATTAGACGTAAGATTTCGACGATCAAATAAACGAACAGTGTTATCAGCCGACCTGAAAAGGAAAAAACAATTTGGAGGCCAGTACCTAATTTATTGGATAAGTTTCATACATATCCTTCTAAGGTTTCGAATTACATATATCCATTAAGTTTTACAATAGCATATTTACCATCTTCAACCCAATCCATAGCAAATATAATAAAATCATATACTAGTCAGTTTGGCCGAATAGTGAATACACAAATAAGAAAAGAGAAAACAACATTATTATTATAATTAACCTCTCTTTTCCTATTCAGTGAAGGATGTTATAAGTTATTTATTTTATATACTATAGGATGGGTAAATATGATAATTCTAGTGTTCTGATAGGGTAAATATTGCATTATGAATTTTATAAAGATGTACATGAAATTTTGAACTTAAGGATACGTACGAAATTGCCCCTTTAATGTTACCCCCTAACTTAATTTCTTACAGTTACCTTTTGGGTAATTTTACTTCTACCCCACTGAAGTGAGTGACATATTTCAGCAGCCACTCACCCATTCTATTCAGATACTTTAAAAAAACTTCCCCTTTTGATGTGATAAACCCAAAATTCTTTCAAATATCTTTAATAGGCATCAATAAACAATCTCAATTTTTACCCTGTCAAAATGAAATTTTCATCAATTCGGTTCCAATCAACACAGTGAAGATCAGCATTATGAGCTTTCTCAACCTGCAAATAATCATAAAGTAATCTTAAAACAGATTTTATTAGTTGATTTAGTATGTTATAGATGTGAAACATGAATACACCAAGTACATATGTATTACTTTGGGATATGATAATCCTTAAACTATATTATCTTTTGTGTGCGTGCTATATAAATTGTAATTTTGCTTTTTCTGTATTCCAAAAAGCTATGAGAAAAAGTAATTATACAAGTCATCAAACAAGAACAAACTAGCAGGAACCTAGAAAAAGAACATGTGAAAATCTGAAAATCACCTTGACAGCGGGAGAAGACCCAGTTCTAGCATCCCATAAAATAAGACAAGAATCATCACCAACACTACAGAATTCTTGTGCACTTCACAACAAAGGTAACAATATCAGATATATAAAAGAACTCAGTTTGCAGATTATAGTTGTCATAGCTATTAGACTGAGGTGGCAAAATGGGCAGGGAAAGTGCGTGGGGTAACATCTTATTTTCGTGTGCAGATTATAATTGTCATAGCCACTGGAGAAAGGTGGCAAAACAGGCAATTCAAGTGAATTGGGTAACATGATTTTTTAGTGTGTCGGGTTGCATTGACGAGAATCACTTTTGCTGCAAAATTCTAGATTTTTGAATTAAATTTGCTTGTGTCATTTATTATTACAGAAATATCATTTCAATGAGAATCTAAAATTTTAAGTAGAATATTTAGAAGTTTGTTTACATTAAAATACTTTTTGGGCGACTTTCACCTGTTTGACACATTTCCTTCACAGCTAAGTTTTTAAAATTTTACCAGCTCATATCGTCAGAGATAAGATATAACCCAAGTTGGCCCATATACATGTAAACAATTACCATCTCTGTTATTGAATAATAAACCATGTTACGTCATATAGATGAGATACCTTGAAGGGCAGAATTGTACGTCCTCAACAGTGTCTTCATGCCCTTGGTAGATACCCCTTGCTTGAATTTTAGGGCTCTCAGCAGGTTTATCATCATTCCCACCAGATTTCGGGCTTTTACCATCGTTAGATCCTGGCCCAGAATCTGCTGCTAAAGTGGAGATGTGATCTTGAATACTCCACAACACAACTGATTTATCCTTGCCTGCCATAGTGACCAACAAAGTTAATTAACAGTCAAATAACATAATTATCATTAAGAATCGACATCAGACACTATAAGCATGTTTTTGCAAAAGAAATAAAAAGAATTGTTGCAGTAATCACCTCCAGAGAGTACAAAGGGTTCACTTTGGCTCATAGCAAGAGCAAACTCTGCATTATCTTGGTGACCAGTCAATATCTGCAATTTAAAGAAACAAAATATCAGCTTTCAGCCTTAAGAACCAAGTGGAAATCATGGGAATAGGTGGCCACTTTGATTCATATATGGAATTATGGTTAAACAGGTTGATCAGGGTTAGCTTTGTCTCCAATAGGTCAAGTTGGTAAACATTCAAATTAGCTAGAATGTAAAGAGGGCTGAACGTGTCAAACAGGCTGAGTCACCCAAAGTGTGATCATATTAGTACATTAGATATTTACAAAATACATGCAAAGATATAACAAAAAGTGTATTGGTAGGCCGACCCTACATGACCCGCTTCAACAAAAAGTGTATTGGTTGGCCGACCCCACTTGACCCGCTTAAGATGTTACGCAAGTACGCAACCCTCAACCCACCCATTTTGCTTCCTCTAACTATATATAACCCACCAGATCAGGAAGAGATTCTGTGGCCCCCAGGTTAGCATGGCGATTGGGTTGAGCTTCAACATCCCAGATAAAAACCTGGTTTAAAAGGGAAAAGTTACATATAATAAACATACGTTGATCAACTATATATCAGTACTAACCAAATACAGACAAAAAAATATAAAATGAAACCATACATCGGGACTGTCTGTGTGTGTTGCTACTATTTTGCTGTTCTGAGGAAGCTCCCTGATGCGATTTACCTTCACAAATAAAAGACGATGTCGTATAAAAATATATTTGTTTTTGCCGATTAATATATACAGTAGGAAAAAGGTTAAGTGAATACATAAATGTGGAACTAGTGTGATTTATAAACTAATTTTAAGGCCGTTAATATTTACCTAAATGTTTAAAAAAGCGAATCTGCTATTGATAACTTAGAGGTTAAATAAGCAGCTTAATTCCAGCCGCACCAAAAATGATTATCGAAGAGTAAAATAAATTTCTTAGTCACGCCCTTGCTTAATTCCAGCCGTTAATATTTACTTAATGTCCTCTTTTTTTGGTCATTTTATTTAGAAATAATTAGGTTGCAAGAACTATTACCTCTCCAGGATGAATAATGGTTTTAAACTTCTTCACAAACGGAGATCGTGCTTCTTCATTGAACTATAACATCAACAGTCATTGGTCAATAAATTCACAAAAATAAGAAATCAAAATCTGGTGCTTGTTTGAGAGAATAAACAAAATGACACTACAAATTTATATTAGTATGGCCTCACCTGCGCTATGTGTTCAGCAGCTGCAACTCTTGGTTTAACAATTTCACAATTTGCTATCACAAGTGTGTTTGGAACACTACCATCAGTCTGTAGAAAAGTTTGAGGAAGATAAAACAATTTTGAAAAAAAAACAGAACACAGATTATATCTAGGAAATCACTATATAGGCATGATTGCATGAATTTTAGAAGAAGAAAAATAAAGTAATTTCATTTAATTTATAGATTTGGTACTGCCTTACCCACAGCATGCTTCAGTCACCCAAAGAGTTCATCGACTCTTAAAACCAATTAAAGTTGGTGAGATTAGTGCTACAAAAAGCTTCACAAATTACTTTCAGATTATTAAAACTTTCAGTGTTAAAAAAGGCTTAATTCACCTGTTCTGAAAGGTAGAGTCGTTGGCGGTTCTTGTAAGTAGCTTGCTCTAGCACTGGCCCCCATCTATTGACACAACAATAGACAATGTGAGTAACATACATTTTAAGCCTTTAACACAAATGCAAGTAAGGCTTATCAGTGTAGCCTCTGCACATATAATATTGCCATGCCTTTTTTCAGAAATTACAAAAAATAACTACATTCTAATACACCACATTTGAAACCATAAATCAACTACCCTATCTCAGGTAAAGCAATTAGAGCATCACCAATAAGGAACCCTAAAAACACCAAAAAACATGCCTAGTCACTACCACATTAGATATATACACTCATTCTTCAAAACCCACAAAAGCTCCTCCAATAAGAAGTACCAAAAACACTCAAAAACATTGACACCTCATCACCACCTTTACATTTATCTTCAATTACCAACCCACCCAACCCCACCTTGGTCCCACCAAAGCCCAAAAACCACTGATTGTTCACATTCATACATATGAACGTGGATTGTAAAAACAAACTCACCGGATGGTTCTTGATTAAAAAACAGATTTCTTGGCTTTTTCTGGGCTTAAGAACACACTAATGTAGATGGTCTTACTGTCTTAGTCCCACTTGGGTAGCCCAGTGGTAAAAAGCAAGATGGTGTAGTCAAGGAGTAATGTTGGTTTGAAGTTCAAAGAGAAAACAAGATAAAGCAAGTAATCAAAACTTTAGTAATACTACAGTTAAGCTAATTTCCGTAACAAAACATACTACTGATCATCAAAAATAAAAGTGAGCAAAATGAAACCCTAACAGTGTCAACTGCATTCAACAGTACGTTAGAAGAATATCAACTCCAATTCCTCTCCCTCAGTCCCTCCCTCCCTCCCTCCCTCCCTCCCTACGTCAAACTAACAAAGTTCAACTCCAATCAACAGTAAAAGAACAAATTAGGCGCATCAGCTGTACAAACACTGCTAGTTCGTTGATACAAACAATGCAGTACTTGTACAACTGATGTTTATGTTGAAATTGAGGGATTAAATGTGCAAGAGTAAAACCCTAATCAATAATAACAATAATGATGATAATAAGATTAAGATGGTGGAGGAATTGAAGGTGTAGGGACCGGCATGAAAGAGAGGGCCATAGGAGGTTGTGATTAGCGAGCCAGTCGTAGAGAATGGGGACGAGGGACTTCCACTGTGTGTATCGTTCGTTCACCGAACCCTCGTTTCCTCTTCTCCCCCCTCGATCCTTCATTCTCCTCTCACCAAACACCACTGCGTTGTGACTGTAGGTGAATTCCACTGGTGTCTTATATTATATATATATATAACTCAAACAACACACGCGTTTCTTTGCTTTTTTTTTTTTTTTTTTATATTAGGAAAGGATTCTCGTGAGATTTGGTTGGGGATATAATGATACGGGTACTCGAGTAGCCTTACGTTTAATCATTACGAAATTGAAGTTAAAAGTTATCGTAATTTTGTAACAAAATTAATTTAAATACTAATAATTGTTAATTTGTGGATGCATAAATTGTTGTACTATTGTATAAAAGGTTGTACATACCCTTTTTTCTCTTTTAGTTTTTTCTTTGTTTTAAACCTAATAATTTTATATATTTCACAATTTATCCCCTATAATTTTTTCACTTTCAAATTTGATTCCCAAAACTTTTATTTTTTACAAACTTTTTGATTTACGGTCTAAATTTTGAGAGTTAACACGCCGTAACGTACACGTTTGGTTCAACTTAGTTTATATTTTTAATGTTTTAGGTTTCACGTATGTGGTTCAACGTTTTTACGTCTACTTTGCGTTTGTTTTTATTTTTCCGGTATTGATGGTTGCCGACGATGGTGTGACATTGATGTTATTTGGTATGGTTTTACGCCACCCGCCGCAACGCGTGGGGCTTAATACTAGTTATATACTAATTACCAATTTTAATGTGCATTATAAGTTGTATTATATGTTTTAGTTGGTTGTACTCATATTTAACCTTTACATCTTTACAATTTAACAAACATTTTTTTTATTTTGAACTTTGGTCTCAAATCTTTTCATATTTTATATTTTTTTCAATTTACATTTCGGTCTAAATTTTATCAGTTTTCACACCGTAGCGTGTATGTATGGTTTAACATTTTTACACTTATTTTTTTCTTCATTTAAGGGCCCGCTGCATCACGTGGTTATAGATCGACTTACTTATTGTTTTGTATGTTTTACGTTTCGTTTGCGTGGTAAGACGTTTTTTATGTATAGTTTTCATTCGGTTTTATTGTTTTTTGTTTTATTATGTCTTATTTAATACAATTTTTTAGGTGTTGGTAATCATTGACGATGGTATGCAATTGGTGCTAATTGATACGGTCTTACGCCCCCGCTGCAACGCGGGGTGCTTAATCCTAGTTTTATTGTATTTAACAGATCAGAGATCATGCGATTAATATAAAATATTTTTTAATCAAATGAGAAACATATCATGGATACATTTCATATAATTGTCTTTTTTAATCTTGAATGCTTAAAAACTTTAACTTGATACTCCCATACATAGCGGTGAACAACAACAACCATCATGTTTTTAAAATGGTCAAAAAAAATTCATATATGTTAATTTAAAAAAAATCTATAAAAATGTTTATATTATCTTTAATTGCAATATGGTATTTCTATGTTTTTTAAATTTTTTAACAATGTACATATGATCATAATTTTCTTTTATGCTAATATTTAAGTTATACACACCCATACTGTTTCTTATGCTAATATTTAATTGTAAAAAAATTTGCTTCTTTGTATAATCTGTTTTACAATGCCTGAAAAATAGGAAATATGATAATACGGGTGTCAAATACAAACTACAAAGAATAACAAAAAAAATATACCGCCGCTTAATGTAATCTGTTTTACCCGTAATTACTCTCCAATAATTTTCTTTTAATTACTTGTCTCAAAAGAAGATCTTGAATCTGTATTATATCATCAGACCAGGGTCACGCCCACCTCTCAACAACTCAAAAGACACCTTGCTTCAGATCGCACCTTCTTTCTTTCATTCTTCTTCTTCCTCAAGAAAAAGAAAGCTAACATCAAATCGATCTTCCGATTTTCTTGATGGGTAAGTTATTATTCATTTGATTCAGCAACCTTGCAACAATTTCGTTTTGTTATGTTTATATACTTGAGTTTCCAAGTCAGAACCCTATCAATGGATGATTGATTCAATCTATTCATTTGAATCTGCTGTTATTGATATGATATAAGGGCATGTGACATCAGAACCTTATGACCATTGGTGATTTTAGTTCAATCTCGATGTTAGTTGAGGGTTCGATGCTGCTGATTCGTGTTCTTTTGATTTAGGTTTTACCAAATTTGATTTTAGTTTGTGCCTAAAGTGTTTTATGGCAGAAGTATAAACTTGTTGCATCTTCAATTGATTTGATTGGATTCATATGCCCCTTTTTTTGGCTATCTTGTAGAGCACGAGAGTCCAAAGACTAGATTTTTTTGATTAAAATTATCATGTCTATAGTTGGATCTGGACAAGTGAACTTTAATCTGTAATAGTAATTTGTGCCCCTACTAATACGAACTTGAAACGGTGTAGTTTTGCACTCTAGTAGCTATTTTGTTGGGAATACTTGAAGGTTTTGCAATCAAAATGTTAGAATTTTGGATCAAGTGAATGTATGATTCTGAAATGAAACTAGTTTAGAAGGATTGTCTTTGTACTTATATATAATTATGCAAGTGTTATATTATTACAGACAAAGAAGCCGAATGCTGCTCGACCCACCTCATAGATGGGGATGGTACCTTCAATGCAGTTGGACTTGATAATTTTATCAAGCAAGTCAAACTGGGAGAGTGTGGACTTTCTTATGCTGTTGTTGCTATCATGGGTCCACAAAGCAGTGGTATGTTTTCTTTAAGCTGTCCCAATGCAAACTTATTCTGTGGTTAATGTCACACAAATAATCGACCTTTACTTAAATTACTTGTCTTTTTTTAGAATTACACATGAAATAGTAAATTATTCTTCCTGTCTGCATGGTGGTAGCGCGTTAGTTCAGACATTAATGTGTTTCTTGCAGGGAAGAGCACACTTCTAAATCATCTTTTTCATACCAACTTCAAGGAGATGGATGCTTACAGGGGAAGGCATGTTCTGATTAGATATTTTTATTGTGTTTTCTTAGTGTGCACTTTTCGTAAATTTTACATCTCTTTATCAGGTCTCAGACTACCAAAGGTATCTGGATGGCAAGGTGTGCTGGTATTGAGCCTTGCACCATTGTGATGGATCTTGAGGGTACTGATGGAAGGGAGCGAGGCGAGGTTGTTATAATTTTTTTTGTTCATATTGTTATCTCCTTTGATGTTATCTAATATGATTTTGCAACTTTTTCAGGATGATACTGCATTTGAGAAACAAAGCGCACTTTTTGCACTTGCTGTTTCAGATATTGTGCTTATAAACATGTAAGCTTGCTGGTAGTTCCAGACAATCTGTTTCCAGTCTAAATTTATTTAGGGTTAATTGCACCAAAATGTTACATAATTTCACCTTTATATCATTCTATACATGCTTCACTTTTTACCAGTTCGTGTAAAATACTTAATTTATTCTTGCAGCTGTATGCACAATTATTACACTAAAATGCAACCTACTCTTCTACTTTTTATCACTCAATGTGCCAATGTTACATGCATTTGTATGAAAATTTTAAGTATGTTGCAAGCAATAGTAAAAGGTGTGTTGTAAGATGGATTGAATGAGGAAAATTATGAATTTTTGCTATGTTTTGATGCAATTAAATCAATTTTTGTATAAACGCAAGTTGTATTTCTAATAAATTTTTAAGTTACACAGGTGGTGTCATGATATTGGGCGTGAGCAGGCTGCAAATAAACCTCTTCTAAAAACCGTATTCCAGGTACATTATCTGTATCTATATTTTATCGATTTCTCATAGTCTGTTTGTTAACCATATTGAATGTTTTTCAGGTTATGTTGCGGTTATTTAGTCCACGTAAAACAACTTTAATGTTCGTCATACGCGATAAAACGAGGGTAAATTCTTTCTCTTGTACCTCTTGTTAGGATAACATAATCTGATGTGGATTTGAAATTGAATCTTTTTATGTTTTACAGACACCTCTTGAAAATTTAGAGCCTGTTTTAAGGGAAGATATCCAGAAGGTATATTCTTTTGTGACGTATATATCATGCTGTGTTATCCTGCTACCATAAAAGGTAATCTAATCATGATATTTGTCATAACATGTTATTTGGTATAGATCTGGGATGCTGTTCCCAAGCCAGAAGCCCACAAACACACCCCGCTGAGTGAATTTTTTAATGTAAGAACCTAGATATAACACATCTATGGTATTTTTTAATCGTTTAAAGACATAATTTTATGCTTAATCATATAATAATTTCTCTTTGTTTGAGGGACCAGGTTCAAGTTGTTGCACTGTCTAGCTATGAAGAGAAAGAAGAACAATTTAAAGAGCAGGTATGCATGACAATTATTGGAGATATCCTATGAACTCTTCGCACATTTACCTTAGCCGACAACTTTTGTATGCATTTGGTCAATTTGGGTTGTTTATGTTAAACAGGTCAAATAAAAAAATTAGAGAAAAGGGGAAGGAGTTGAATGGTCTAAAAGCTATTGAAATACTCTTTTTAATGCATATGACCTCCTAAATTGTTTGTATTCGAACATTCAGATTACTATTTTAGTAACATTTTTTTTGTAACCTCAATTAGCACATATATTTTTCCTAATATATATATTTTTATAAGAAGACAAATAAGTGTTTGTGGCTCAACCAGGTTGAAGCCTAAATGTGGATTAAAGTCTATTTAATGCATACTACCTCCTAAATTGTTTGAATTTAAAGACTTGGATTACTATTGTAATAACATTGTATTGCGTATCACAGTCAACACATTAGTTATTTTCATTATTTTTAAAACAAACAAAAATTGTTGCTGGTCAGTCTAACCTCTTTTGCCCATCTTCCCACCTCTGTCAGATGAACCATGTTCTTGCTGCGTTCAGGATTAGGATCAAGTTCAATCTAACCATTCAAAAGGATGTTGATGTTTTAATCAATATAGTTTTTAACTATTTTCTTCTATTTGGTCTTTAAAGGTGGCTAGTTTGAGGCAAAAGTTCTTCCAATCTATCGCACCTGGGGGTCTAGCTGGCGATAGGCGAGGGGTAGTTCCTGCTTCAGGTTTTTCGTTTAGCGCACAACAAATTTGGAAAGTCATTAAGGAGAACAAAGACCTTGATTTGCCGGCTCACAAGGTAACGGTTTTAGACCCTTCTAGTAAAATCTGACATACTATCTGAAATTTGATTCTTTACGTTTTGTTTTTTTACTATGTAGGTTATGGTGGCAACTGTACGATGTGAAGAAATTGCTAACGAGAAATATTCTTCTTTTGTTTCAAATGAGGTACACAGTTCAGTAACTAATTATTCAAGCAGGTCCATTTCCAGACATTTGAAATAAATAAGTTTACAGGACTGGCTTGGTTTAGAAGAGTCAGTGCAATCTCATCTTGTCCCAGGATTCGGAAAGAAGCTCAGTTTACTGCTTTACAATTGTTTATCCAGGTAATGACAAATTGATAATCATACCCTTCTGATAACCATGCCATTTTTATATTTGTTGCCTAGTTTCATGTATTTTCAATAATTTATTCTCAGTTATGAAGAAGAGGCTACCTACTTTGAGGATAGTGTTAGATCTGCAAAGAGAAAACAATTGGAAGAGAAGTTGCTGCAAGTAATGTTTCTTGTTATATGGTTGTTGCTAATTATGATCCATGTTTGTTTCTTTGTAATATTTTCTCTCACTTTTTGTTTTTAATATTATATTCAGCTAGTTCAACCAACCTACCAATTTATGTTGGAACACATACGATTTGAAACACTGAATAACTTCAAAACATCACTTACTGATGCTCTGAGTGGAGGACAAGGGTTTGCAGTTGCTGCTCGTGATTGCACTAAAAAGTTCATGAGGCTGTTTGATGAACAATGCCAAGGTATTAAGTGTAACTTTTCTGTTTTTTTCTAGATGTTCAAAATGTTATTTCTTTTTCAAATGCTTTTATTGTCATTTTAAAGATTGCATTTATTTTTTTCTAAGCTTCTTACTTTTATTCATGCTCCCAACACACTAAATCTACAGATGCCGTCATCACGCAAGCCAATTGGGACTCAGCTAAAGTAAGGGATAAGTTTTCACGTGATTTAGATTCACATATTGCTGAAGTTAAAGCTGCTAAACTATCAGAACTTACTTCACTATACGAGGTAATATTAAGTATTTTTTATTACAAGCCCTGTGATGAGCTTGTTAATTAATTTATGCGTGTTTTTTCAGTCCAAGTTGAAAGAGGCACTATATGGTCCAGTGGAAGCTCTTCTAGAAGGAGCTAATGATGACACTTGGCCTGCAATAAGGAAGCTTTTTCATCGTGAAACTGAAACAGCTGTCTCTGAGTTTTCTTTTGCGCTTTCTGGTTTTGAAATGGATGAACAAGAAAAGGAAGATATGATTTCAAATTTGAGAACTTTTGCAAGAGGATTAGTTGAGGGGAAAACAAAAGAACAAGCCGCCAAAGTTTTGTACCACATGAAGGAAAGGTAATGTGTGCTTGAAGATATGTAATTTGTTGTGAGAATTAGGTTAGAGGTGGCAAAGTGGATGGGTATGGCCGGCTGGTTAAAAGGTCAGATAGGTAATGTTTCTACGGGTGTAACGGGTTAGGTGCGACGAAGAACTTTTTTTTTCATATACTCAAGGTCTTTTGATTAAAAATTAGTTTGATTATTTAGTCTCTAAACTTTTTTTGTCTTATTATTAAATTACTCCACCCATTTTGTGTAGGATTAAATTGTACAAAAATTTAAGGGATTAAATTTTTTCAAAATTAAAATTTAATGGACTTGGTTGATATAATGGTGACAGGTGGTTGGTTAACTTACATCAACCTTTTCTAATTTTACTATTTATAGGAAAGACATAACCCAAATCGTCTCGCTTATAAGTAAATGGCTTTATCACCTCAAATTTAGGTGCATCAGGCATCAGCTAGTGATCTCGTTTCTATTTTACTTAATAACTCACATCAGTCTATTAAATCACACAGATTTACATCCATATTCAACCATGACAATGACTCAATGCCTCGAGTTTGGACTGGAAAGGAAGATATTCGAGCAATAACGAAAACTGCCCGGTCTTCTGTAAGAATCATTTCATTAGATGATATATATCATCTTTGATATTTGATATCGATCTTTTACTCTTTCAACATTTGGCTTATAATATGTTCATTTATGTTTTTCTTTTTAACATTCCAGTCTTTAAAGTTGCTCTCTGTGTTGGCTGCAATTCGCTTGGATGAAGAAACAGATACAATTGGGGATACGCTCGTCCTTGCATTAGTGGATCCTAAGAAAGGCACTAGTAAGAGTACCACTGACCCGTTGGCCTCAAGTACATGGGAAGAGGTATTGTGTGTGATTCATATGGGTTTTATTAGTGCATGAAAAATCTGAACATTTAGCTATACCTATTTTACAACCCTAGTATCATCAATTCAGCATGGCATAATCATATTCCTCGTGTGCAATTTATTTGTTTACATGCAGGTTCCAGCTACAAAGACACTTATAACCCCTGTTCAGTGTAAAGCATTGTGGACCCAATTTCAAAGAGAAACCGAGTACACCATCACTCAAGCTATTGCTTCCCAGGTAGGGTTTATCATGTTGTTGGCTGGGAACCGTGGATTTTTGCTTTTCTTGAGGTGAACATTTAATGTTCTATTATATGGTTTTCAGGAAGCTAATAAGCGCAATAACAACTGGTTACCGCCTCCATGGGCTATTGCAGCCATGGTGATCCTTGGATTCAATGAGTTCATGACTCTTTTGAGGTTCTTTTTTCCTTTTCACATATCTCCACCTTTCATATTCATCATCCATTACATGAAACAAGGATTACTTAATCTAGATTCTATTTTGCAGGAATCCGTTGTGGCTGCTTTTTATTTTTGTTAGTTACTTGCTTCTCAAAGCTTTGTGGGTCCAGCTAGATATTTCTGGAGAATTCCGCAACGGCGCTGTAAGTCTAACTTGAACTTTTGTAGAGGCAGTGATCTGGGTGGGCTGTGACGGGTCAAAACCATCAATTTTATAGTAAGAATTGGGTCTGATCGAGTTACAAACACTTATTTTTTGGTCTTCTAACTTATTCTTGATAGTCATTTATGATTTATGCATTTAGAACTTAGAAGCACCCTTGGGTGACTTTCTTCCCATTTTAGATTTGAGTGTGTTCTCTTTTTAGTTTCTTTTTCTAATATCATATAGCCATTTGACCCATTGGAGACAAAGATTAACCCAAATTGACCCATTTGTAAGGAAATTGTCGAAGTCAGAAAAAAAAAACCTTTGGATTGTCTTTAAATTTGTATGTTAGTCCTTGGATTTTGTTTTCAAATGATTATATTCCTGGCTTCTAAAACATAACAAAAGTCTCTAAATTTTAACATGATTGAGTCTTCATAAACTTTTTATTTACATCGTTAGTTTTTGAAAGTCTATGGATTTAATCATTTTAAAAGTCAAGTCCAACGATTTATATTCGAAATCATGCAAGTTCAATAAGCGTTTTTTTAATAATCGCTCTGAAAAACGGTGCATTGTTTACAGTCTTCCTGATTAGTCTTTTTTTATGGGTTGGTGGTTACAGCTTCCAGGAATTCTTTCATTATCCACCAAGTTTCTTCCAACAGTCACAAATCTTCTTAGAAAACTAGCAGAAGAAGGTCAAACACCAGTGAACACTGATGCATCAAGAAATAACTCAACTTTTTCTCAATCATCAAGAATTACTCAAGGGAATAACAGCGGTTTATCATCAACTGCTTCATCTGATGTAACTATGGAAAATGAGATGGAATACACAAGCCCCCAAAAATAAGACGATTAGCCTCACGAATAAACATCGCGCCACCTTTTTAACCTACTTCTGCATCCATACAAAGCTTGTTTATTTTGCCGGGAAAAGAATGTGTCGATTGGTTTGAACTTGTGATGTTCAAGAGGGTATAGAGTTTACTAGGAGCCATGTTTTATTGGCTTTATCAAATAGATTTTGATTACTTGTGTTTTAGATGTCAAGCTTAGAATGATTTTGTTGTATACGGTTGGTATAATATGATCTGTGTTCTTGGTATGTCTACTGTTGCTTGCTCTTCAAGTTTATGTTGCATTTGAGTATAACATCAATTGTGGTTCTTGAAATGTTATACTGTTGCTTTTTCTTCAAATTTGTGTTGGATTTTGTATAAGGCAAGTATAATATAATCTGTGTTCTTGGTACAATGGTACGTCAACTGTTGCTTGTTCTTCGAGTTTGCTTTTGGATTATGCTTACGATAGGTATGATATGATGTGTTTCGTGGTTTGTCTACCGTTGCTTGTTCTTTAAGTTTGTGTTGGATTTTGTATACAATGGATATGGTATAATATGTGTTCATGGTATGTTTACTGTTATTTGCAAAGAGAAATATACAACTATTTCATTCTCTCAAGAAACTCAAGAAACAACATAAACATATGATCTGAAAATCAAATACATGTCACGATTCAAACAGATCTGGCTATATAAAGTTCTTATGTCAAGAAATCCAATCTGTACAACAATCACAACCATTATTTTTAATCTTGAACGAATTCTAAACTTCATAACTTCATAAATTGGAAGAGAACCCATGATCATGTTCATGTTCACTTGTGCTTCCTCTAGATAAACCTCTTAATCGTCTCCAGAACTGCTTCTTTCTCCCCATTTTCAGAGGAGCTGAATTGAACTCACGTCTGAATGATTCAGACTCCATAACCCCGACGTTTTCTATTGTGCTCCTCAAATCTGTAGCAGACAATCCAATCCTCGAATCATACCCACTTGTCTCATGTTCCATCATTTCAAAGTCAAGATCTTCATCACGGCTGCAACTTCTGGAAGGTGTAATTTCTCTTGTTTCATCGAACTCATTGCACACAAGTTTCAGGGCTTGAACAACTTCACCCATGAATGGGCGGTGTGATACTTCTGGTTGCACACACATTGATGCAATGGCTGCAACTTTGAGTATGCTGTCAAATGGAATGTTTGAGTTTGCGATGGTTGGGTCGATGATAGTTTCAAGCGCCTCCTTGTTTGTGAGCAGCGGTCGGGCCCATGCAACAAGATTTTCTTGGCCTGGTGGCTGCAATAGGTCCACAGGCTTTCTTCCTGTTAGAAGCTCAAGAAGAACGACACCATAGCTGTAGACATCACTTTTCACCAGGAGATGGCCCGTCATGGCGTATTCTGGTGCAAGGTAGCTGCATAAAACGGTATAAAATGAATGATAATGCATGATGTAGAACAGACTAAACATCATTTGCACAAAAGACCTTTTTGTAAGGGCACTTGGTGTTTATAAAACACAATGTTTTTCTTTTAGTGTGTGTTTTTGGTGAAATAACACATAGCAAAGTTAAGCTACCAAATGGGTTGAGAATCATACCCGAAAGTTCCCATAACATGAGTTGATATGTGCTTATGGTCATCCAATGCTGTTCTAGCCAACCCAAAATCTGAAACTTTAGGTGTGAAATCATTTTCAAGTAAAATATTGCTGGATTTGAAGTCACGATGAATGACTCGTGGACTAGAATCTTCATGCAAATAAGCTAAACCACGAGCTGCTCCTAGAGCGATCTTCATTCTTGCACACCAATTCAGAGGGGCGATCTTGTCAGCACCTGCATCAAAAGTTTCATAAAACACAAAATCAAGCTCCATTTTTATTAGATCAAATCAAGATATCAGTGTTACTGTGTAACGCATGTTCATTTACCATGTAAATGTGATTCGACACTTCCATTTGGAACAAGCTCATAAACCAGACATCGGAAATGGTCTTCTGCACAAATCCCAAACAATTTCACCAAATTTCTATGGTGAAGACGACTCAACATCTCGATTTCAGCCAAGAACTCGCGACTTCCATGCCTGTCGTCTCTCTTAAGCACTTTCACTGCAACTTTCCGTTCATCTTCAAGAACACCACTGTATACAACACCAAAACCACCTTCTCCAAGTATCCTACGGGAATCAAAGTTATCAGTGGCTCTTTCAATCTCACTCAAGCTATAGATCTTCGCGGTTCCAGTGTATGCCGCTAAACTCGAGCTAAACGACAACGATTCTGAACCTTTCCTGCTTCCAACAATCAATGATTCTCCAGTCCCTAATCAAAGCATCAATTGCTTCCAATATTGATCATCTGAACAACAACATCCAAATCAATGGAAACTGATTAGCATTACCTGATGGTTTCCCCTGAGAAGAAGCTTGTGTAAGGCGGTTTCGTTCGGATTGGCGATCATCAGAAGAACAACATCCAAATCTCCACAACAGAAGCCAAAAAGCTCCAATGAGAACAACAACAGCAGTGACAGAAGATACAATAACCACTGCAATTAAGCTCCCATTCGGCTTACTCTTATCATCTCTTCCATTTCTAGTTATATCAACTCCTAACGGCTTAGACGGCATTCCTTTACTACCGGAACCCGATTGATCAACTGTCACACCGGAATTCGAAGGAATCGAAGGCGGAGAAGGTGGAAGCCCTAAATTCAGATCAAAGAACACCATTAGTTTTTGAAACACTACAAATCAGCAGATAATATGTAACATTCAGTTGGTAAAACCTGGATATTGAACGTGAACGACTTCATATGCTCTAAATTTAGAGGTGCTGATGAACACTTGTTTCTTCCAGAACTTCTGGTAGATCGAAAACACAGTGAAGAAGTCGAAATTCTGTTTTAGGGGAACTAAATTGAGAGTAACGATGGTTTGATCAAGCTGATCACCGGCGGCATTGGCTCCCATGATTCGAGCTTGAGTTACATTGAGAGAAACACTGGTGGCGATTTCTTTAGCGAGTTCAGAGACCAAAGGGAAGAAGGTGTATGGAGAAATGAGGAGGCGTAGTTTAACTTCAATGGGCCATACGCATGCACAGGGTGATCCTGCTGGTGTGTATGTTAATGGCTGTGTGCATGTCACTGTTGCACAATCTGCAAGTAAAATTTGGAATTAGACCCAAAACATCAGCAAAAAGATTATTTTTTTGTTGTTTTTAACGGCACGCTAATCTACTACTAATACTATACCATCGTCTTCTGCGGGAATGAAACCACCTACCTCACGCGATAGGAGTATAGGACACCATCTTACAAACCTAAATACCTGATTAGGTTAATACTTGTCAAAACGGGTTGGGTTGGATTGACTTGTAAACACATTTTGATGTTTCAAATGGTTATAAGTTTGATTGATGCAAATTGGGTTGGGTTAGGTTGGATTGACTCGTAAACACATTTTTGACCTTCAAGTGATTGTAAGTTAGAGTGGCCCACAACGGGTTAGGTTAGGTTGGATTGACCGGTAAACTCATTTTAATCCTTCTAATGATTATAAGTTGGATTAACTTGTTATAGATTAAAATATAGGCCAAATTACATGAAATAGAAGATACTAACATTTTCGTTCTGTTCTGGTCATTGTACTTGCTTTGTTAATGTTTAGTCATTAAAATTATCTTCTATGTTCTATTACGATCATTAAAAGTATGTTTAACTGGCAAAATACAATGACCACATTGAAACAAAAATTTAAGTACATTGCTATTTTATACAATCTGCCCTGGAACATAAACAAACTTGAGCAATGTATAAGTAAATAAGTGTAAATTGCCACTGATGCTATAAGGTTTACCTTCATTAGGAGGCGGTGGAGGTAATGCGAAAGCTGGAGTGGGTGGAGCGGCAGAGTTCGTGGTTGATGAGGAGCTTGATGGAGATATTGCAGGCCCTTAAACATCATAAAATCATTATTAATCAATGTATTATTATGTTATAACAATAAAAATGTCACTGAAATGGTAAAAAGATCAAAGCTTTAATAATCTTGATTACCAGATCGGCTTGTTGGATCAAAAGGTGATGGTGCAGGACCTATTTAAGATAAAAAGATCAAAGCTTTAGAAATCTTTATGTCAAATGGCTAGTATTTGGGATATTGTTAGTATGAAAACTGACCTTGTGGGATGTAAGTTGGTGGTTGAACTTGATACGAGGGTGCAGGGGCTAAATGGTCAAGTTTTGATCTTTTGTGATGGTATCTACGAAACGCGATGCTTGAAAAGGGCGTGATCCATTTTGTTGCATGATGCTTTGGTGGAGAGTGTTTGTCATAGTGATCTGGAGCTATAGATAGAACAGTGGTGGGAGTTAAAGCCCGCGAAATACCATGATATGTGGATGGTTTGACTTTTCAGGTCAAACGAGTTATCTTTGAGATTTGAAATTGACATGTGTTAATTGGTATTAACAAAAAAATGTGATTTGTTAATTTAACAAGACTTTTTTAAAGTTATAAAAGCACAGTTCTTGATCTACATTAGAAATCATGACATCTTTTGGTTAGAAAAGAATAGTCAGATTATTGATATTATGTAAATTGACTTCACAGGACAGCCTAATACCAGGAAAAAATCTAGTTCGATTATAAATTTCAAAAACTGATATCTTAATAACAGTTCTGAACAAATGGTTATCATTTTTAACAAAAATAACACTATTCTTGTCAAAAGTTTGATGTCAAATTAGTCATTTCCCAATCAAAAAGTCAAACTTGTATATATTTTGGATGTGCAATATAATATGAAACCAAAACTAGAAGTACAATGTGTATTTCAAGAGTATAAAGATCTATTGATTTATTAAATAATGAAAAAAAAGTAGTACCACGGAAATCAATTATTAAGTTTTACATATTCATTCCAGCAACTAACAATCTACAATATCAAGAATTTTGGTTGAACTAGAAAAATGAATCCCAGTATCAATTTAAAAAAGAAAGCAGGAAATCCAACAAGAATTTTAGCATTTCCATCATCAATTTCTTCAGGTTTGATCCCAAATCACAATGTCAAGAAAACCTACTTGTAATTAGCTCAAGAAAAGTGAATTATAATCATAGATCACAAATCCCCAATGCCTAATAAAACAGCAAAAGAATTCAACTTTCTTCAAGAAATTAACATTATGAACTTATAAACCTACTTACCAGCAGATCTTAGAGCCAAAGAATCACCACCCACAGACAAAATCAAGAATGTGATCAACCTGAGAATCACTTGAAACCCCATTAGCAAGCAAGAAGAACATGACAACCATATATAAGGGCTTTAATCTTGGATCACCCAACAACCAAGAATTGCATCATACACTTGTACTGTACCACCCATAGCTTCTACTCAAAAGAAGTAGGGGTGGAAAGGGCAGATTTGTCTACAAGATGAAAAAAGCTTCAAATTTTGCAGAGCTAATTAGAGCTTGCTATTAATGGAATGGTGATGTCTTTTTACATCCATAACTAAAAGGGTTTTCCTCTGATAAAAAAATTGAGATCAAGAATACACAAAATCAAGAACATTAAATACCCTCCTACCAAAAAGCAAAATGGAAATTATGGGTTTATTAGTGGCATAGTGGTGGTACTATGAGAGTGAATTGATGAAGAGAAAGTAGGAGAGAGAGAGTGGGGGTATTACTTATTAGATATTGATTTATTGGGTCATTCTCTTCAATGCCCAAGAGGATGATTATGATTCCTTGTGAGAAGTTAGTTGAAATCTAGAAAGGATATTGGGTTTTTTTCTTATTAAATTAGTCTTTTTTATTAGGTTTAATTTGACTTTTGCTGATTTAATTTAAAATCCATTTAGTTTAAGTGTTTAACTTTGTTTGTCTGTTTGGAAATTCACATTATCCCATCTTTGAAAAAGCTGGTTTCTTTAGCTTTTTTCTTCTTTCTTTATTGCCTTCTCTTTATTATGATGTTGATATGTATATATAACTAATAGAACAAAATTTTAAATTAAAATATATATAAATAAATAAATTTATTAACTTTATGTTAATTAACGCATCATAATAACTATACAACCGATGGTAAATCTGGAACATTTTTATTGGGAGCTGTTAAATAGGTGTCATATCATGAAGAACTAATATATATTTTCTTTAACATAAAAGTAACTTTAAACTTAATTTTGGTGTATTAAGCTAATTAAATTTATTTATATAAAGATACTAACATTGATAATATATTTGGGTGTTTTTTCCATTTATATAAAGATACTAACATGGATAACATTTTCGGTAATATAAGATGATATGTATTTGAATTTAAAATGCTAAAAAATAATGAGTTAGCATTTGATGTCAATAAAATAGTTTCAATAAGATAGTTAATGTGACATGAACAGAAAACCCATACATAGGTCTTACATGTAATGATTGTGTATCCTTGATTTTGTAGTTTCATTATTTTAAACGATTGTATATCCTTAATTTTATAGTTACATTATTTCAAGCCTTGATATTGGATACAAGATTCGTTTATAATAAACTCACAATAGGTGTCAAAAGGAGTCTACGTAGAAAATTTTCAATCATTAAAGGGATCCAATGTGTATGTTTGTACATTTTTATCAGTGTGCTCCATTTGTTTGCTTATTTTGAATTGAAAACGTGTAATAGGCACAAATAGGATCCATGCTCCATTCTTGTACCCAAAGGGAAGATTAGAATAAAATAGAGGAGAGGAAATGATGGTTGCATACAATTTGACATTTTGCACTTGTTGAAAAGTAAAAAAAAAACTTCAGTTTATTTTATAAAAAACGAAAACTTGCATTTATTATGTTTAGGTTATTTTGCAAAATCATGAAGATTAAATTGGAATTTATTGTTTTTTTTCATTTTTTATAAATATCCTATAATTATTAACAATAATATTTATCACCAGAAAATTAATCACTAAATTTGCATTCTGCAGGATCATATTTAATTATTTGATAAGGCTTTATAAAAGTGATATACCTGTCTTCCTAAACAAGTTTTCACATAGATAAGGTTTGGAAATTTAGAACAATGTTAGAAAGTAAAAAAGCTAGAAGAAAAGAAGATTGTTTACAAATAAGTGCTTATGGTTATGCTTAATTTTCCTTTGCAACTCTTTTATGAAAAGTATAAAATAATCTTTAATTCTTTCAACCTTAACTGCTGACGATAATATTATATCGTTATAATTTATAACTTGTTTTCATTATAACAAAAATATACAATGTACACATATATATTGATATAAAAATATATATGTAATCAAAACAGGTAAAGAAGAAGAAAAGATTAAAAAAAATGTAATTTAATAGCAATTACTTTTGAAAAATCATGTTAATAACAAGTTGGTATTATTAAGTTACGAAAATAAACAAGAAAAAGAAGTTGTGAACGCAAGAAAACAATGCGATTCTTTTTGGTGTTATATCTATAATGATTGTTAATACATATTTAATTAACACATTTTTGTTTATAGTGTGGCGAGCTTCGTAATATACACGTGTGGCGTTCAATTTCACTTCATTTTGTGTTTATTAAAAGAAAACTACACATGCAATTAATAAATAACATGATAATTTTTTCTTAATGATAACACACATCCATCTATAATATGCTCTTAAAGTTTATCTATTTATTAAATTATTTTGTGAAATTTGAACCTCCATCACATTGATAGATGTGTCATTAGACCAAAAGATCATCAACAATCACACTTTTTTTACCAAAATTAGAAACTAAACGTGTTCTAGAGCTAAAATTTTTAACTATTTAAAGGAATCCATAACTCAATAATCCAAATATAAAAATAAGAAAATAGTAATTTTTTTGGCTATCATTCCCAACTATTTTCTTATGATAAGATATGTAAACAAAGTTATTTGAATCAGCTCTTAAAGCATCTATATTAATTTATTTTTTGAACGAGGAGCATTTTATAAATCAACATCTAGAGAGTTTATATTATGTTAGTTATTATTGAATTATGCAGAAAATAAAATTAAAAATTGTGAGTATGGTGTCCCATCAAACCGCACCGTAGTAGTGTCGTGAATAGTTTTGGAATGTGTTGTCGAACACCGTCACCCCCTCTATTCTCACAATTGTCGGTTGATATAAATGTTTTCTTAAGGGCAATTGGTATTATTAAAATCATTTTTCTTAGATTTATTTTCTATGTAACATCATGACTTTTTTTTATGTTTTACTTTATAATATTCCACATTTTTATAAAAGACAATATATTTTTAGATATTGCACAAATATAAGTAATATATAAAGTTTAAAGTTCTATAAGTTAGACATTTATTAAGCAAAGCTAAATATTAAGTTCATTTAAAAGATCTAACAGTAAATAAAACTCAAATTTGTTTTTTTATTTAAACAACAATTCCTATTTGCAGAAAACTAATCACCCAACCTGCAAACTTACAAAATTTAAACCAATAATCACTTGACTAAATACTACACCATTTATCATCAAGCTATCTACCGGAGGACAAATTCATATTTATTTAACTTTTGTACTTCAATAAGAACAATCATGTGATTTATAAAAGATACAAGCAATAAGATTTTCTCCTACCACTAAGATTGGTGGTTTAGTAGCAGAGGCTTTGCCTCTATGTGCACCTTTATGAAGAAGGTTTAAGGTTTAAATTTTGAGAAGTATAATATATGTTAAAGTGTTGCATAGGAGTAGGATAAATTTTTCGTTTATAAAAATAAAAATAAAAAAGAATTCTCCTTGGACGTGGGGGAGTTTTTGACCAATAAATTTGGTGAATTAAAATGACCCTACCAGTGATAGGTTGTTTCAGTTGACTCGATATTTGGATTCACCCTAATTTACATTTTGATTGATCTCCGCTAAATAACATAAATTGCCTTGCAAATAATTAAAATTCATCTAATTCCACAAGCACAAATATGAAATAACATTCCATTTGGCATTTGTTGTCAATAAATTAAAGGTTCTTGCGGGGCTTTATTAGCCCTAAAACACAAATGGGTTTGTATGCTAGTTTGGGCCAATTAACTATCTTTCATATAACAAAGCCCAACAAGAATATTTGCAATTTAACCAAAAAGATCGACGTGAATGTAATCAAATCAGACTATTTCCTTTGATCATATAAAAATTGATCCAATTAAATAAGGAAAATTTGATGTTCTCAAAACTCTAGTGATGATTATCCCACTTTCGAAGCAATACCATAGTGAAGACCCTAACCAATTATATACATGATCTAATTTTGTACTTATAAACAAGATTTATAGATATAATTCTAGCAATTTATTATTAGGATGAGATTTCATTCTTTGTTATTTCTATCTCTGAGCATATGACTAACTTTCATGCACTACTTACAAAGTGTTTATGCACTCGCATTATCTATTTGAAATTATTTTATATCAAAAGCGTCATAATTTAATATTAGTATTTTTGTTGACTAAGTTGATAGAGTATGTGTTGACTAATTAGAAATCGTCGTATCCAAGACACCAAAAAGATCCGAATCAAATGGCTGTCTCCACCGTATTTTCTTTTGTCATGTTGTTCATTTTATATGCATATATGTATTAAAAGTATAACTAGAGTTAACTACAAGATTACCATGTGATCTTAGTTTATTAAAAAAAGGATAAAGCTGTATTAGTTGATAAATACAACTTGGTTTTACATGTGAGTTGTTTTAATGGAAAATTTAGCTATTTGCATTATTGATAATAATAATAATAATAATAATAATAATAATAATAATAATAATAATAATAATAATAATAATAATAATAATAATAATAATAATAATAATAATAATAATAATAATAATAATAATAATAATAATAATAATAATAATAATAATAATAATAATACTTAAATTGTTTCTTTATATGACCAAATTAATAACAGTAGCATGTAAAGTTCTCGAAAGGCCAACTATAAGATTTATCTAACTTACAATTCGTACCGGACAATTAAAAAAAATTATTATCGTCAATCAATAATAAGTATACTAGTAAATTTGATTAATGTTATTTTTAATTTCACTTACATATTCAATTATAAAATACGTTTGCATGTTTCCTTATTTCATACTTGGTCATCCTTTTTAGAGAAATCGAGTGCGAACAAGGAAATTAAGGTGGATGTGATGAAAGTGTGGTGTTTTTATTTGTGCGATCAGAAATTAATTAATAAACTAATAGAGGTCGAAAACGAAGTCTGATTCGTTGAAGGTTGTCGGTTTTGGGCACGCCGATGAAGGTGACATGTGGCGGATCACCAATTAGGGGAGGGGTTTACAGGTGGGGTCGAACAAGTTCTAATTCTATTTTTTTTCCTTTTTTTCTTTATAATTTAAGTAATTACCTATAATTTATCATAAATATAAATGGTAATTTCATCTCAATATAACATCTTTCCTTTAACGAAAATATTATAACACAAACGCGTTACTATTGAGAACTTAAGATCGCATATCTACAATCTTTAGAACTTAGATGTCAAATATTTTATCGGAGCCAATGGCCTTTTGCCATAATGACAAGTGGTGTTAAATGTTTATCATATAATATTAGCGTGAGTTAAGTCTTAACAATAATAATAAATGGACTTTAAAAATAAACTTTAGAAGGGTGTGTGATTGCCCTTTAAAAAATGCGTTTGGAGACATACACTTCATCGACTATTATATTTTATAATATTGTTATAATAATGTAAAAGGAATAAAAAAGAAGATGATGTAGCACTTTTCTTCTGTTTAAATGTTTAAGGTACCTATGATAAAAAAAATAAGAATAAAAAAAATCAGGGTTTAGGTACCTATGTTTAAGGTATTTGTGTTAAGATGGTTTTCCCAACTGAAATGAGTTTTATTGTGAGAATTGTTTCGGGTTCTATTCTTGTGCTATTTATTTTGCATTATTTACATACATTTTTATTTATTTATAAAATAATACTTTTTGTAAGATGAAATCTATTTTGATGTGTTTTGGTTGATTTTATAGGTGCGTTCAATTGGGAGAGAAGAAAAATGTTTTTGTTATAAAATAATCGACACATATTACTACTACATGAACCCTATTTCCGATCATATTATTCTTAGTGTGTACATGATAATTTCATATTTTTTATTATTTATTTATACCAAATAGATTCTTTAGCTATTAAAAAAATAATAATAAAAGGAGATGATGTATTCCCTCCAACTCCGATAACAGCCTTGCACCACCCTCTCTCCCCTCTGTCACTCTCCGGCGCCACCGTCACCACCACCATCACCATCACCACCAACTCACACCACATAAGAATTAAATACACACAGAACATCCACAAATTCATCAAAACAACTTCCTTCAACAATGGCAGAAAAGATCCACCCTGCCTCCAAGCCCCCTACAACCACCGCCAACCCATCGTTTCCGGCCACCAAGGCTCAGCTCTACAACCACTCCCGCCCCGTATACAGACCACAACCCCCTCGCAACCGCCGCAGCTGCTGCTGCTCCTGCTGCCTCTGGACCACCTTCATCATCATTCTTCTGCTAGTCATCGCCGCCGCTGCCGCCGGAGTTGCGTACGTCATCTACCGCCCTCACCGCCCTACGTTCTCCGTCGCCTCCGTTCACGTCTCGCAATTCAACCTAACGTCATCGAACAAACTCACTACGAGATTCAATCTCACCATCACCGCTCGAAACCCTAACAAGAAGATCGTGTTCTACTACGATCCGATCTCCGTTACGTTCAATTCGAACGACGTTAACGTCGGTGAAGGATCGATGCCGGCGTTCACGGCGGGGAGGAAGAACACGACGGCGTTGAGGGCGGTTGTGGCGGCGAGTGGCCGGAGTGTGGATGATAACGGTGGTTTGAAATCAGATCTGAAGAGTAAGAAGAGGTTGTTGTTGAAGATAGAGCTTGATACGAAGGTGAAGGTGAAGATCGGAAGCTTGAAGAGTAAAAAGGTGCCGATTAGAGTTGTTTGTGACGGAGTTAAGGCGGCACCACCCACCGGAAAAACTGCGACGACGGCGACGACTTCCGATGCGCGATGTAAGGTGGATCTTCGGATCAAGATCTGGAAATGGACGATTTGAGATTTTAATTTTGTTCAGAATTATTGTTGAATATCTTTGGAATTTGGATTAATCCATAATTGGAAATTATTTTTTCTTGTTTTATTTTATTTTATTATTAATACGTTTTCGGTTTGTTTTGTGTTTTTTTTATAAATGTAAATCAGTTATGAAACTAAGATTAAAATGAATATGTCATTATACTTGTTAAAATAGGTACAATAGGTGATGTGTCGACCATATCATTTTTTATGTCTTCGAGTCGGGTCGAGCTGAATACTAGTAGTGTAGTAAACGAAATTGGGAAACGTACAAGTGAAATCAAGCGTAAATCTATGACCATTATGCTACTCAGATTAAATCTATGATGATCATGTTACTTAGATTGTCCTTGGCAACGAAAATGATAATTAAAAATGTTATTTGTTAATTGTCCGTGTTAATTGTTGTCAGTCATATGTTATTGTTTGCATTATTAAAATTTATTGACATTCAAATTTTATATAATATATGTTACTGTTTGAATTATTAAAATTTATTGACATTCAAATTTTATTGACTATAGAGAGAAAATAATAAGAGATAAATAGTCGTTGAATGATGTGAATATCATGTTAACCTGACATGTTAATAAAATAAACCAAGTTTATATCAAGTCAGATTTTATATTATTATAAAAGGCAGGTAGTTCATTGTTAGGCTGTTAGCACTAGTTCGTGAGGGCGTGAAATGGGAGTCATTGTCGGTGGGGTAAACGGCGTCGTGCGGTTCAACTATTGTTGGGCCCAGTGGTTTGTTACGTGATGCAAACTGACCAAACACCCATTCATTGCTTATCAATCGAATTCTAAACGAGTCATATTTCGGTTTGTTATTACAATTTACAATAGCAGTTTATATACATATTTGAAAAATTAAGAGCACAAATATTTCTGTTGGTAAAAGCACAAATAAGAAAAATTAAGAGACCATTAATATTTAATCCTGCTTAGAAATATTTTTAAGACCTTAAAAATAAAGTATTGTCGTTAAGGAAAACTAATGGAGTTAACAAACAATTAGACTGAGATTTTTATTGATACAAAATCGAAAATTAAGATTAATAGTTAGTTGAGATTAATACTAACCAGTAGTTAATAGTTTAGATTATTAAAATCTACATCATTTAACAAAATTATATAATTTTAAACAAGTATGCAAACTTTTAAAGCAAATTCACTATTAACATGATATGGTTGTTTAATTTTTTAAAGATCTAATTATAGCCCTTCATATATATAAATAAACGTTACGTTTATTGGTATATACTTCAGAAATGTATGTAATTCTTTTTTTAAGAAATGTAAATAATTCTTTACATAATTCCGTATTTGACGTTTTCTTTAGTTTGGGTAGAGAGAGAGACAGAGAAGGCGTATGTTAGTAAATAAAACTAGTTACTTTTAACTGAATGGCCCATACTTTCTTTAGTTCTTCTGAATTAAATTAAGCAAATATTATATTACAGATTACATAGTTAGTTTTATAGATTTAACAATTAAAAAAGAAAAGCCGAAAACAAACTATGTAATTGGTGAAGAAAACGAAGCGATAAAAGTAAACGATAATAAGAAAGGTTTGGGAATTAAGAAAAAAAAAACCAATTTATTAGATGAAAAACCAAAAGAAAAAAAAGTAATTAAGAGCTCTCATAATTGTGAGAGAGATACTTATTATTAAAAATGACTGAATAAATAATTAGGAACTGACCCCAAGTCCTCAATTGACAACACATGTGGACACAGATAAATTGTAATCATGTTAGGGTGATGGTTAGATGAGTGGTAAAAGATATTTTCATCCAACCAAAGGTTATGAGTTCAAATCTTGAAAATAACAACTTATTTTGCATTATTTAGATGTGGTCTATTTGGTGTAGTTTAGAGGTGAAGCAGATAGGTGTATGGGTCGTTAAAAAGAGAAATTGAAAACATGGCCTCCAATTACGACCAAAATGTTAATTTTAATATATTCCCCTGATCCCACAGTAATACAATATGCATATGATTTTGATGTATTTGCTTTTTAACTAAAACACACACATACACACTAAGTGACCGAGAAGTCGATAATTTATAATGACAAAATAAATGGTTCTGATTTGAGGTTGCACACAAACTATGTTAAAGCTGCCGTACCTTCAAATGGTTTGAACCGCAAGTGAAGTCCGACTTGTCAACTGAATTAACCACCAACTCAGGTTCAGGACTCTCTAACTCAAGTATCACCTACATAGAGAATGTCAAATTGGTCAATAAAACAGTTCCAGATCCAAGTGGATTGATGTCTCATACATGTCTCAATTCTTGTCATGACATGAAAATAATTAGATTTTGAGTTTGATTGTCTAACGTGGTTAACAAATGGATCGAGCTCACACTGTACAAAGACTAAACGGGTCGAGCTGTCTAAATTAAGAATAAAAAACATATAGCTTATAGTTCAACTCACCAAACTAGTTAAACAGTCTAACATGTATGCGACTTGTTCAGAAAAATGGGCTAACCGGTCATGCTCAGGTTACATGGTTTTAAATGCGCATTGGGTAGGAGTGGCATCTTTGATGTGTATAAATATATGGGTTGTATTTGGGTCCATCAATTTCGACTACAAATCCCTCATACCAAATCTAATAATCTATCAACCGATAACCCAACACGATTGTCACCCCTTTTCATACAAGGATACCACAAGTTGAATAAGACAACTAATAAGATGCAAAGGTCAAACAAGTTGAAGAACACCCTAAGTCTATTTTCAATGCATGCGTCCTCCAAATCTAACTAGATTAATGTTCTTATAATATTTGCCATAATGTTATGTTGTCATATTAGCACATTCAAAGCCTACAAAAAATTGGGCAAAGAATTGTTAGCTAAAAGTTGAGCTGGTCAAACAGGCTGAAAGGCGCCCAGAGTTGTTTCAATAAAAACAATCATACCTCCTAATCTGTTATCCAAAGACTTAGATTGTTGTTGTAATAACATTAGTTCTGTAATCATACCTAACACCGCGATTATTTAATAATAATTTAAATATATACGATAACAGTCACATAGGGGGAGCCTCATACCAAGACGTTATTTCCACGTTGAAGGATTGGAGCGGGGACATAGAGGTTACACTGGGGTCCAAAAGACTGTAAAAAACCAGAAAACAATAGAAATTGTCAGCCCTTCTCCTATAACATTACAGTGTGCAAAAGAGAATTAACAAAATTATCTTTTACCGGCCAGAATCTCCCGATATTGAAGTTATTTACAAATGCTACCCCTTTACCCCAACCATCAAAGGACATGTATGTATCCGTCACTTTGTCAACAACAAAATTACCACTGTAGAAAGCTGGTTCTTTCAAACTTACCCCTGCAAAAGAAACAGAAAATATTATCCTGCAAGTCATTAGAAGTAATGTTAAATAGTGTTATAAGGAGAAGTTTCTTTGTAATTTGAATTTATATCATTTCCATTATATGTATTAATCTTTCCATAGATGGAACATATTGGATTTGGTTCCCTTGTAACTATTTCTTTGTACCCTTTAAAAATATTGATATCAATAATACATGTTTTCTCAGGGTATACAGATAACATGTGTTGGCTTAACATAGTTCGGAAGATGGAATGTACCCGGGCTGCTTTTCAGGGTTTTACGAGCAGAAATTCCAATAAAATTAGAAACCGAATTGTTTAAAGAAAGATAGTTTTGTTGGGCTTCATTTAAATTGCTAAGAGGTATTGGAAGCATTTTCCACTTGAGCAGGGGTTTCCCATCCAAGTAAACAGCTGACAGTATACCCTATAAAATAGAAGACATAATACATGTTATCAACATTATCTTCTATATAACTTATAGGATAAATACCATGTAAACAGTCTACATGGTGCCATGTATGTGCTGAAGGTGCATTTACCATTAATTTCACAGGTTTGTATAACATGATACAACTTTTTCTGTGCAAAAGAAAAATATATGTTTCACTAATTTAAATACGCCCTTTCTATGCATTAGTTTAAAAATAGAGAAAATTTCACCATATACTCGTATAGGAACCGAGTTTTCTAAATGTTCGACATAATCACTGAATGTTTTCTTGTTCTAGTAGTCACTTAAGTTTTCATGTGTCCCAATGTTCTGAATTTTTTTATAAATGTTTGAAAAAATTTAAACTGACCTAAATGAAACATAAATGACTCTTTGTTACTATTAGTGATTATATTTGTTAAAATAACTTGAAGTAGGAGATAATAGTGAAGAAAAAAAGTTCAGTAAACAACAACCAAGTTTTATAATTGTTCAATTTTGAGTCAAATCGGAAAGAATAATCTCTAAATAGCAACCAAGATTCATATATATTCCATTTAGATCACTTAATTTTAAAAAAAGTTCACATATATAAAATATTTTACAAGATTAAGACACCTAATAAGAGTGGCTTTATTGGAACAAAAATACTTTAAGTCACTTTAGTTGAATAGTAGAAAACTTGGTTGCTATTGGGTGGTTTTTTCCCTTTAAAATGCACAGGGTATTATTGCCTTCAAATGGTGTTAAATTAGAAATTTTACCTTGCTGTCATACAAATATTTTCCGTAATTAATACGACCCATGTTCTCAACCTACAAAGAAGGAAAGGCGTATAAAAAATAACGAAAATACATAAATTGAGAGAATATAAAGTAGATTGCAATTTTAGAGACTGTAGAGAAGAGTGCCTAAACAAATTCAAAATATTTTCCAGTGGCATGTATGAATTAGATTATGTCTGTAAAAAGAAAACTTGGCTATACAATATTAGAAAACTCAAGGTTAACTAATTTACCAGAATTAACAATCTACTAGCAGAAGAGCATTCAGCATTAGGAAGGACAACATGCTTATTTGACCATCTATTAATTGTGCCAACATACTGTGGTTTTTCTCTCTTATCTTCAGAAAGGCATGTAACATAAACTTGGGCCCTATCATGCACCTGAAATTTAAGTGAGAAGCGTAATATAACATATTAATAAGTATATTCTCGGGTGGTAAATGGGCAGGTTGGGTAAGAGCATCTACAACCTGCAACCAGCAAATATTTAACTAATTTTGGTGTTAAAAGAAAACGTATATAATTAGAATATGCTAACACCAAAATTTTATTCAACTCCAATATATGCTTGGGACTTATACACTAGTTTTTTACATCAATGATATATTTTTCCTAAATTAACTTTTCATAAATTAACACATACCTTAAGTATATGTGAACTATATAACTAGGTGTGATGAATAGTGATGAATAGTGTTACACTGATAGTACCGGTGATGAATTGTGCTACACCAAAGAGTTACACCAATTTGGTGTTTTGGTGCATACGTTGGGGATGACCCAACAAGTACCAATTCCAATAGGTAAAATTCATACGAGTCAAGGTGACCCAAAACAATTTTAATTTTTTTAATAACAGTAAAATTAAGAGAAGGCACCCTTTCATAGGTTGGCCAAAACATACTTATACACCCGTACCTTTGGTATAGACAAAGTGCTCCCTTTGCCTTTAATTATATAATCCGAAGCATATAATAAAAATCCAAACATCTGAAAATGAGAAACACAAAAGTGCAATGAGTTCAGAAACATTAATGTGATGAAATAAAATTGTGGTTCTTGCGATGAGCACAGGTACCTGGCCTGCAGCCTCCATTGAAATTGGGTTCTCAGATTCAATAGCTTTGGTTGACAAGTCAATGTCCAGTGTACTAAACAATGATGCTGTTTTTTCTAATTGAATACGACCATATCCTGTTCTCTTATTATTTAAAGGAACTGGAGGAAGAGAAGTTGCACTGTACTTAGATATAACCCCCCGTAATGCTGAAAAAAATTCAAAGCATTAACTAATTATTGTCATATCATTGATCCTATGAGATCTTCCAAGAAAGTATAAGATGTTATTATATTATTACCCTTGAATTTTTCCCCATCCACATCACCAGACTCGCTAATAGGAGCATCCTACAAAAAAGATTCCATTTGGGAACATGTGAAGTTAATAGAGATGGCAAAATGGGCAGGTTACAAGGGTTGGGTAACAAGTCAAAAGGGGTAACTTTTTGCACAAGTTAATTCAAGCATTTTGTCCAAAGATTTCTTGATATAATTAGTGTAAAATATGATTACGAAAACTATGTTATTTAAAAAATAAGCTAACCTCCTGCATAAAATCAATTTAGGAGTCATATGTACTCAAATAAACTTTACACCCAAAACAATAATTGTGTTACAAATGAATATACAATTCGAAAACAATGTTATCTCAATAATGCCAATAATGGTCTAACTATTTGCATCAAAAATGATAATCTTGTTGAAAAAGATGATGTTTTCTCCATGGCATGAGCATCCTACAAAATAAAAAAGTTCCCCTTTGGGAGAGAAAATATGCTAGTCGAATAGGTTGGGTAAAAGCTCAACATGTAACCTTTTGCATTGGTTAAAGTGGTTGGGTGGGTTGATTCAAAATGTTTTTTCTCCAAAAACTTTTATATCTTCATAAAGAATTAATGTGTAAAAATTTGATTACCATTTTGTTTCGACAAATAATCTAATTTTTTGGATTGAACAATTTGGCCTGTTTAACATGTTTTGTCTTTAGCTAAATTTTATCACACACGTTTGTCTTTTGAGATAAATATTATCCAAATCAACCCACTAACAAGTAGATATGTTGAAATAGACGCCTCTTAAATAGTTTTTATACAAAAATTGAGAAGCGGATAATGAGGTTCCTCACATAATCATAGGAAGTAAGATCAGCACTGTAATCGGCTTCCTGAGCAGCATTTGCACCACTATAAAACCCAAAATTGGTTCCACCATGAGCCATCTATTTGTAAGAGATCACCACATCATGAAAATATCTTGTAAATAATTCTTTAAAAAATTCATTTTTGTTTTATAGCATACATAAAGCACAGCAGAGCCATTTCTTGACAAAATAGTTTCCAGCGCAGATGCCGTAGAGGTTGCATCCGTTTTAGCAATATTCTCTCCCCAATGGGTAAGCCAACCAGTGTAAAATTCTCTGAAGTAGAGTCTTATGAACATCAACCAATAAAATGATAATAAGGACAAATAATAAAAATTAAAGTGAGATACCTACGCAGAAAGAGGTGGTGATTTTCCTGGGGCATTAAATGCCTTTTGCATCTTAAATATAGGCCAAGGATCCTCTCCAGTTGAAAAATCAACAGCTATAGTTATACTTTGCAATGTTAAAAGCACATATTGCTATTTTTATAATAATAGATGAAGTATGTACTACAACCTTATTCTTACCTGAAAATACAGTATCTCCTTTTATTGTTCCTTTCGTGAGAGTATCTCTAGTGCCTCCATCTGTGGTATATCTGTGATTAAAAGTCAAAACATACAAATGTCAAATAATCACTGAATTTTTATGCGAAAAAAGAACATCTATTAACTGTTACCAAACTACATCAACTTACAAAATTATTTCATCCCCGAGATGCGTCCGAGCTAAGTCTACCAGATGATGCAAATAATTTTTGTCATCTCCATATGAACCAAATTCATTCTCAATCTGTAATCACAATCTAGACATGTTGAAATGTTTGTGAACTGTGAAGACTAAGTGCACAAACAATAACTACTGGAAAACAATTTTTAACTAAGAAAGAGATATATTGATACTCATACCCACCTGAACCATAATTATAGGCCCTCCTTTGTGGTAAAGAAGATGAGAAATTTTAGGAAGTAGTATTCCCCACCAGCTATCAACCTGCAAGAACTCAATTAGAAGTCATAGACGAGTACCATATTACAGTAAAACCTCTTTAAACTGATACTCTCTAGATTAATAGAGACTCTAAAGTCTAAATTAACAATTTTCTCTGCTCTCGTCTTGGGTCTGTTCAGAAAAGCATCAATTCTGATAAATTAAATAAGATAACATATTTTGAAAATATCCTTATACAAATCCATTCCCCAGTAATATCATAAATTAATAATTCATCAGTTTACAAAATCATAGGCAATTCTTCAAAAACCTAAAATATGATTCTATTGTAGTTTTCTTTTCCTTAAAACTCAGATCTAGATGAGCTCATCTCTAACTTTCTCATTGCATTTAAATATTCAGGTGTTTATTCTTGAGCCTTTCTAATGTTATGTAAAATAAATAGAACTTCAACACTAGTTCAGTGAATATGGTACATAAGTTTACAATTCAAGGACTTCTTTTAATACATTTGCATGCTTTAAAAAAGGGAATGAACTCTATAATATGATATTTATCGACAAATTAATATATCTCTAAATTAATAAATTTTCATGGTCACAACTATATTAAACATTTAAACCATGGAGGCTTTACTGTACGTATTACATCAAAATTTATCCAATTAGTCAATTACTAAAACGAAGATTTACCAAAGCAAGGTATCTTGGATCAGAAGATCTTAGTGTGATGGGTGGTTCTTTAGTAAGTAACCAAGCAGGGAAACCGCCAAAATCCCATTCTGCAACAAAAAATGATGCTCACATTGATCCTTTTCACATGATTTGGATGTAAAGTTCAAATAAACCATGAAAGAACTATAACTTCATGATCGTAACTGCTTTAACCTGCACATATGTAAGGCCCAGGCCGTAGCATGACCAACAAATCTAACTTCTGGCATAGCTCAAGATATGAAACAATATCAGCGATACCATCAAAATCTAGTTGACCCTCTTTCGGTTCATGCAGATTCCAAGGAACATAAGTTTGAATTGCATTCAACCCCAAAGCCTTCGCTCTCAACAGCCTATCTTCCCAATACTGTACCAAAAAATGATATGAGGATAGAACAATTAAAGTAACATGCCATTACAGGAGATTGGAGAAAACGGCAAATAAAACCTCTCTAGATATATCCATTCCAAAATACATTACAGAAATCAGAAACATACAGAACATGAATTTCTAAAAATGACTATGATCTACAATCAAATATGTATATACCTGTAATTCGTTCCCTAGTTATCAAAATTATAGCATGCTAGAACCAATTGCTATAAAAGGTAACGGCAATTATAGAACTATTTTTAGCATTAATGATCCAACGAGCTTAGCTATAGACTACCAGAATATCTATTGCATAGATAGTAGCAAGTGCCAGTGAGTGATTCACCGCGAAAACAAAGGGGAAAACTATGAGATCGTACCTCAGGCAGTATACGGAAGTAATGTAAGTCTCCGCCGATGATTCGAAAAGGCTCTCCGTCTTTCCAGAACATATCATCGGCAATTTCAAACTTACGAGCATTAACAACCTGTTAATATTGTAATAGCAGGTAGGAATAGCAAGTCAGAATAACCACCGATAGGGATAAAATGATTTTTAGGGTTTAGAAACTCACTTGATGACGATGGTGATTATGGTGATGATGATGATTGTGTTTGTAGGGTTTGATGGAATTGTGGAGAGGGGAAGGGAGAGGGGCGAAAACAGTGGAGAAAGCAACGAGACATAGAAGAAGAAGGATGATGGTTGTCGTCTTCAAGCTTCGTCGTTTCGCCATCGCCGTTGAGTAGATGGAGTCGCCGTCGTCGTCGTCGGACTTCCAATTTTTCCGACTGTTTGACTATCAGTAGTCAGTTCAGCTAGACACACTCAACCCCGCCAGAATCTCTCAAAGCTACACTCCTCCGCCTGGCATTCCAGTGGAATCGGAAATGGTAGCAAAATTACATCGCAGTGTTATATTAAAAAGATATTTAATATAAAAGTATTGTGAGCCTAACGCATTTTTTTATTATTTTAAAAAGCATGGAATTTTGGTATTGTGTTAAATATACCAACACCAGTTTATTGTTTTTTATACGTTTATCGTGTCATATAAATTTTTACATCATTTGTTATGATCTAGAAAAGAAAAACTATGAGAAGATATAAATGGTTCAACTTTTAAAGTTACTTTCCATTAGTTTTGGTAGAACTATGTATTTTTTATTATTTCCTCGTTTCTCTCTTATTAAATAAGAAGGAGACACATATCACTCTACGACGACTCATCATTTTTATTTTTTTATTTTTGTTTTCTATTAAATAATGATATTGAAAAAATAATAGTATAGATATTTACAAAAGAATTTGAAATCAAAATTTGTTTATCTTCAATTAAATTGTTCAATCGTAAATTTATAAATTACCGTTACTATTTTGCATTCATATCGTGACATACATAAATTTTTAACCTACAACATGCGTAAATAAAAGATACACTACATTTAAAGCATTCAAAAGCTATTCTCCCATTCTTCATCCATACCTCAATATACTTTTTATTATTATTATTTTTTATTTTATTTAGAATCTTAACAATCAACTATTTTTTTATTATCATTAATTTTTAAATTTTGATTTTATTTTTTTTTAAGTTTGATTATCTAATTTATGGTTTATTTGCATAAAATGAGTTTAAGTTAAGGTGGGTTTGAATCAAGATGAATCCATCTCATATGTTGATTTCTTATCACAAACAATACAGAGTCAGACTTCACAAAAAAAAATTCTTTGATGGTACATGGCAACTTTAGAGATAAAGTAATTCCTTAAAATGATTAACGATTAAACAATTCTTCTACCATTGTTGATCTTTCACATGATTGGAAGGTAAAGTAAATCTGAGTTCATTAAAGCTAAAACATTGAATAGATTTAAAGATAATAATTATACTAATAGTATTTTTTTTATTTATTTAATTTTGTTTTCCTGATTGCATGTTTCAGTAAATGCAACAAGATAAATGGTTGTTAGATGGTAGATGGCATCTTTTTGTGTTATTTTTAGTTTTTGTTGAACTTTGTTTTTGTCTTAGTTTTTTGTCTGTTTATGTTTTGGGCACATTTAATTTTTGGCTTGCTTTTTATATTTATGTAAACATTGAAACATGATTAGTTTTGAAGGTTATAAAAGAAAATCATTTTTTCCCTATCAAAAGTGTGTGTTAGTGTGTGAAATGTATGATTATCAGTATTTTTTATGAATTAGCGATAGTTAGAAAAGTTGTTCATGGTATTATTTGTGAATAAACATGCTTAATTGGTTATCTTGTTTATCGGTCTACATCAACTTTAATGTTTTTAATGTCTTTTCCCACTAAAATACATTAGATTTTTTGTAACTACTTGCTCATGTCATAATGAATTTAATTTCACTGGTTATACTAAACCCTTGACATATTATCCAGGTGCATTAAGACGACTTAAAGCCCAGTATATACATCTTATAAACATTTAATGTCATGGTGTGTTTTTTCTCAAACTAATTAATTTATGGCTAATTGGTAAAAATATATTGTATATAAACAACCATTTTATTAGAAGCATTCCTATATCAGTATTATAAAATACTATATTTCAAAAGTATAATTACCATATAATTAAACATCATGAGAGATGAACAGTAACTAATTACAAAGTTACAAGTGATTCAAACATACGTACAATTGATTATGCACAAAATGATATTATACTTTGAGTACAAGTGTTTTAGTTATAAAACATAATTGGTTTTTGCATAGGATAACGTAACAATGTGATGACTTTGAGTTTTTTGTATTGTTATTTTAAAATTTTTAAATTTTATATCTTATACTATATGTATATACACTTTGAATCCGTTTGGCTTTTCTAATAATTTTGTTTTTCTTTAATAAATTTAATTTGGTAAATTTTATGGAAAAAATTGAGTGCGCGAGAGTATTTTAGCTATATTATTCAAAACCGAGTGTTTTTATTTTATCGTAGCCTATAGCGAATGACATTAACATTGCGCTACCGTGACAGATGCAATGGTTTATGAGTGAGCACCATTATTGACATTTTTTTTGGATTATCAAAAGCGGTATTGGTCTTCGTTTTATGGTTTTTATAGAGCGAACCGATGATGGCCAAACATTTTGTAGCGTAACGTGGAGAAACGACGTCTAGATTCCCGCCACGAAGCGCAGTGAGAAAAAAACTAGTGTATATGCGTGCATATAAGTATGCATGGCCGGCCCTGAGGGTGGGCGGGGTGGGCGACCGCCCACGGTCCGATATCCTAAGGGACCCGAATAGTTTTATGCCCCTTTTATTATTTTAGCCTATTGAACCTTAGGGTCCATTAACATGTTAATTAGTTTGGTTTACTATCCTTTATCCCATCTAAATTCATTTAAAAAACACAAGGAAGAGTCTCACGATTCTCATAAGTAAATTAGATTAATTTTGCTACAATACTTTTGTTTATTTGTTAAACAATTATTGTTGTATTATATACTTTTAACATACGGATTATTGATTATATATTATAAGGGCCTATTTTTTCCACTCGTCCAACACCCAAAGTTTTTTCCGTTTCTCGGGGCCAGCCCTGTAAATATGCATCCGGATTTGAATATGCAATTTGGCATGTGTCCGTTTTCTTAACAACCATTTTTCCTTTTAATTTCATTAAACCTTTCGACTTAAAATCATTAAAAACTTAAGGGCGACATTTGTCATAGATAATATAACTTTTCATGCACCATTTCAGGAATCTTTCAATTCAGAGGGACTGATTAAGAATCCAATGTGACCCCATACGTGCATATGTTTTTTGTTTTGAAAACATAATTACTTAAATCCAAAATCCAATCGTATTTAGAGAAAAACCACGCTAGGATTGCTTATTTAAATATATATATTTGCTTATTTCAAATAAATATTTTAACATAAACAAACATGTAAATGATTATTCCACTTATAAATAATGAGATACAAAAGTATATATAAACAATCTCAATAAAACACTCGATTTATATGTAACTTTATAATGTATTAAAACACGACAAATTAATAAGCATTACATAATAAATAGTTTGGCTAACAGGTGAACATAAGTTATGACCAAATGGGGTTTATAGGATTAGTGGTAGTGATGGAGATAAGTAGGTGTAGGTGACGGCGACTAACAATAGTACTGGGTGGGTTAACCTTCTGGATCGTTTTTACTTTTAAGTTACAAAGTTTTATAAGAGTGATTTGTGATCCGAATTGAGTTGACTCAAATGTATTCATGTAATATTTTGGTGCGATGCGATTATGAACCTAGTTTTTGTAAGAAAAGGTTATATTTGCCACCTCTTTTTGTGCATATATAGCTAGTATTACATGTTTGAAACTAAGAGAAGATTATATGAATCATTGGAGTCTTAAAAGTTTCTTCATTTGGAATACAAAAAAGAACATGAAAGATCATCAAGATGCAAGAACCCTAAATTGATTAATTAATCTATTGATTACTTTGCATGCCATAGTTTTAGTGTTTGATTTATGCTTACAATATCACTACCATTGTTATGTGAGGGAGCTTTAAGCCCTAAGAAATCCCTTGTCATTCCCTCATTGCCCATGGCTCCAACTCCAATATTACCACTATTGCCACTCTTGGAATCATGCATCATCATCATCATCATATGACTCTCATGCATATTTTCATGGTCATGATCATCATCTCCTTTCTTTGCATCCAAGATTTGACCAAATGCATCTTCAAAAGTTGACACATCACTAAAACTATCTTGATTCATCATCATCATCATGCTCATGTTCATGGGATGAAGAAAAGATGATGATGATGATGGATGATGGGCTAAGGATGATGGTCCACCTGCACATGCACCATCTCCAAGCAAACCGCTTGAACCACTTGTACCACAAGTGTTGTTACCAGCTGCAGCAGAGTTAGCAGACACCTGAGCTATGTATGGTTGGTGGTGGGGTCTCAAAGATGTTGTACATGGTGCTTGTATACTTGTACCCTTGCTTAGATGACTTGTACCCATCTGAGCTGCTTTTTGCAGTAATGCAGTAGCTGACATGTAAGCAGATGGTGCTGGTTGGTGGGCTTTCACTGTGGGCCCATGACTTGTAGTAGTACTGCTAGGGCTGCAATCTTGATCTTGGGATTGGGTTTGTAGTAACCATGATGGAAATGGGTTGTCTTCTTTTTTCAAGAAAGATGTGTGGATCGGGTCAAGAAGATGAAGATGATCAGTGAAACGGGTTGGTATTTGACCCGGAAGTGTTGTTGGGTCTATTCCAGTGATTGCACGTGCACTCTCTTCTGCTAGTGCATCACAGAAAGCTCTATGTGTGATGAAGCTATCCCTCCTGTACATTTTGAAGATTAAAATAACTAAAAAGAGAGAATATTCATGAACAAGAACACTCCAAAACACAAAAAAACAAAAAACTTTCTGAAAAAAGCATAAAAAATCCATTTATTATACATGTTGCTAAACCAGAAATGTGAAAACACAGACATCCACAAAGGAAAAATGAGTTCTTTATTGAATAAATGAACTTTTAATATTAAAAAACCGGTTAGAGAATCAAATTTGTCAATAATTGTGAAAAGGAACTACATTTACTATAGGGTTATAAGATTCTTTAACACAAAGACTTTCATGATTTAGTGTGTACACAACTCACTTCCTTGCTACCATGCTGATTGAAGTTTTATGTCTAGTGCCGAACAATATTCTAGATTTAGAAGTATGATTATGTGTGTTTGTCGTTTTAAAATAAAGTAAAAAAAGAACATGAGTTTTGTTAAATCATACCCATATTATTTTACTAAATACACCATGCATCTTGTCACGTCACAAAAGTTATTTAATCTTTTCAAAACTTAAATGCGTATAGCAGGTTGAATGCAAGCATATACACGTTTATTTAAAAAATCTAGATCATTTAAATTAGAAGGGTGCATTAACAGTGGTACATTAAACAACCCTAAACAACACATTTACATGAGATTAAAAAAATACACATGATGTTGGACTCAGCTCTGGTTGATATGATATGACCACTTTTTTAAAACACCTTTATTAGTTATACAGATTCATTCGATACCAAAGACAAATTTACATGAAATATGACATGGATCGAATCTTGGTTACTTTTAAGACGTAACATGTTGAACTTTGACTGAACTGTTATACTGGTTTTTTAAGTTATTTGTAGTTTAAATGCATTGTGATATAGTGATGATAAATCATAAATGAAGGAATTTGTACCTTGAAAAAATGGTACCACAGTCGCATTTGTACTCTCTGGTGCCACAGGTTTTGGAATGAGCTTTCCAATCTGATTGAACTGCATAACTCTTTGAACACTTATCGCATTTCCACTTCTTTTCACCATGTTTTCTGCAAAAGTGTTTCTTGATTCCAGTCAAATCGCCTAGAGCCCTAGATGGTTCATGGTGCACACAGTTCACTTCTGGACACACATACACTTTCTTCCTCACCACTTCATTCTTGTTCCTCTGCTTCAACTTCCATGGCAGATTGTGTCCTCTTCTGTGAAGTTGCAGGTTTTGATCTCTTTGAAACCCTTTGTTGCATATCTCACACACGAATCGATTTGTCGCCATTAGGGTCTTGGGTGATAAAGATATCACTTCTGCTTCTGGATCTACAACACATAAACAACATGATAATGGGTACTTTATCTATTGGTTATAGTTTTGTTAGAGATGGGAATTGTTTCATTTGTCATTTTATTGAAAAGAGCATGATCGATTTTCATTTCAAAGTAATGAAATAAGGAGTACCCACTTTTTTTTGTTGAAAATGGTGAAAACCAATGGAAAAGATTAAAGATTTAAGTGATTGTGAACCAGGGTCAACTGCTAGCTAGTACATGGTTGACTCTTTAAAAACCATGCTTTTCGTTTCAAAATAAAGCAAACTTGAAAAACCCTTTGTTGTTTTATGAAAATGATGAAAACACATGAACAAGACTGAAGATATAATAGATTTTGAACCTGGGTTGCCTGGAAGACTTCTTTTTTTCTTGATTAATGGTTGACTTTGACTTGGAGGAGGATGTTCAGAAAAGTGTTGGTGATTGAAATGGTGATCGCTTCCATTTTCTTGAGCTTTAATATTCTCAGAACAAGAATCAACAGTATTTGCATGAAGATCACCAGATGCAGAATTCAAATTATCTTCCAACATCACTTTCTGCTGTCTCAACATCTTCTTCAATTCTCTCACTAGTTGTCAATATGTGTGTTAAAACTTATGTGTAGTAGAAGTGTAACTACAGATATGATATGAGGGTATGTTGCATCATCATGAAAAGATAAAGATACGCAGAAGACAAAAGAAAGAATTAAGCTTGTAAAGAACCTAAAGGTTTTGTTTGAACCCTAGTTTACTTCTTGAAATCTCAATTGTTTTCCCAAGATTTTTCCTCTGGAAATTTGGCATCAACCAAAAAGACAATGTTTAGTTTTTTTTAGGAAGAAACTGAAGCAGACCCTCTAACATTATATGATCAACTTTTGTTTCATCAATCACACAAACACATACAAACACAGTTCTTGATTTTTGATATAGAGAGAGAGAGGGGGAGGGGGATGCATGTGGATGAAAATTGAAAAGAAAAATGGGAATGAACCTAAAAAGATGAGAGAGAGAGGTTAGGGTTGATGTCTGACTTAGAGTACAGCTTTCTGTCTTCTTTCTATCTCTTCTGTATCCCAATCTCTCTCTTTTTTTTCCTTCTTTTTGCATATTACTGTAGTAATTTTCTACTTTTGACAATGTTGGTTTCAAGTATGTCCTGATTGTTACTTGCCTATATTCCACCACCCCTAGCCCTGGCTTCAATATATAATCCTCATCCTGATAAATATCTAAGCGGCTTTGCCGGTTGATTTTGTGTGTTATGAGTTGTATTGTATCACTTCCATAATGTACTCGGAAAAAGTGAGAAAAAACAAAACGATATCCTATAAAACAGGGAAAGGCTACGAAAAAAAATAAAAATAAATGTCACTGCCCTTGGACATAGGGGAAGGACGACACCCTCTCTTCTTACTAGTGTAACATGTATACTTTATAAATATTTGTACATATCAACAACTTAATAAATACTATTAATTAATTATTGTATTGACACTTTTATTTTACCTTTTAAAAAGAAGCCATATATTTTCAAGAAACGCAGATTGGTTTAGTGATTATGTAGCTAGTGCTTAATGCATCATTCCCCAACTTTCTTTTTCATTACTTGCTTCATCTTTCATGTTTGAATGATTAGGAACTCATTGTCTTATAGAAACAAATCTCAATTATAACCTATTTCACAACACCACTTAATTGGTGTAATTAACCTAACTTTAATAAGTTTGTATCACTTTTCATAGTAAACATAATAATTTATATATAATAATACTTATTATATACTTAATTATATATTATATATGTTGAACAAACATTATTACATTTATAAAGATGATATTCGTTTAAACTCGCAAGCCTAATTTAGTCGGTTACTCAAGCTCATTTATTATTTCGATTCAAATTATTTGAGCTTGCTAAATCTCGTTTAAACTCGATTTGATTCAAGTTATTAACGAGTAAATTTAAATAACATCAAAAGAAATGAAATGACGACTCATTTACACCCTTAACTTCAAAGATTAAAAGATGATTCACGGATCATGCCCCACTAATTAAGATTAATTAATACCATAAGGCTTGTTTTCTTTGTTATACTATCTGTAAATATTATACTACATGCATGATCACATGATGAACATTTTTTATATGGCATTATGTGAATCGTGTGTAAAGTTATTTTAAAAAGTGTATAAAGCACTGATTCTTAAATTGGTAACACCTGATTTGTTTTATCAAATTTATAACCTCTAATAAAACAAGGTTTTTTTATCACTTGTCATTCTCTTAAGTCATGTTTTTGACATTTGTCATATTTTTAGATATCCACATATCAATTTCCTACCAAAAGGGTATTATGATAATTTAAATACTTTTATAAGTTTCTCTCTCTTATTAAATATAAATTTTATTAATTGTTATGTTTCTCTCTCTTATCTAATTTTTTTGTTAAAATCAAACTATCTTTTTCTTTATATTTTATGAAAAAAATTATTAATCACATCTTTTAATTAAAATCTAAATAACAAAAAACTAAAGTTTTATATAATATGAAATTTTCTAAAACACTAAACATTTTTTAAACAAAATATTATATCGTTTTGTTTTAAAACAAAAATTATAAACAGGTAAAATATTTTAAAACAATCTTTTTAAAACAACCATAATAATTACAAACCGGATTTTTTTTAAAATAATATTTTTATAAAAAATATTTATTATAAAAAAATCTTAAAACGATTGTTTAAAAATGAAATTATTTACATAAGAGAGTTAAAAAATGTTATAATTGTTTTATTTCTTGAACTATTACACATATATAATTTTAATTATATTTTATATTAAATATAACACTGTAACTATTCATGTTCATTTTATATATATACATTTTATATTAAAATTTAATCTGTTTATTTAATGAGTTTTTAGCCTATCTATCTATCTATATAAAAACCAAAGTAAGCGTGAAATAATCGTAAACCTCATTATACTTACTTTCACATTTTTCTACATTATTAATAATAATATTGAATACTAATATTATTACTCATACCATTTTCAAATTAAAAAATATATAATTTAATAAATTAAAAACCTATTTTTTATTAAAAACATACTTTTTAAAAACAAAAAATTTATAAAAAACAGAATACAACGAAATTAAAAAAAATCATTTCTCTTAAAACAATATATTTAAAAATCACAAATTTTTTATATAAACAAAAGTTTAAGAAAAATACATCATTATTTATTTACTTAAAGTGGTTATTTATACGTAATTATAATCATATTTTATCTTCAAGCATGATTTATAATGCATAAGTTTTTATTAATAATTATTTAATTTTTTATTTATTCAATCCGTGTATTACACAGGGACTAACCTAGTATAGTATAAGTAAAAAAATAAATAAATGATTTATAACTAAAAATACTGTATATCGAATTTTTATTTAAAATGGCGCGCATTTTTAACCCATGAAATTATATTACAATAATTTCAGACTGTTTACTATATAAATATATATTTAAAAATTCAAATTAAAATTATGTCTGAATTTTCGAAAATTAAAAACTAAAGGACATGGAATATGTTTATTTTAATATCTTAAAATATAATTAAATCTTGCAATAAATTCCGTGCGTTGTTTATTCTTTCACACTGCATATGTTTGTGTTTGGATCCATTAATAAATAGATTATGATATTTGTTTTGTCACCATATACACTTTATATATATCTTCAATAATTTATTTATTGAAATGGGATCTTGCTCAACCGGAAAGCTATCAAGATGCTCTCAAATGACTCACCTTTATCTTTAAAAAATTCACATTATTATGTCTGAATATTTAAAAAATAGTTCCAAATATCGAGTGAAATGCACAACACACATTTCTCATATAAGTTTATATGTTGTTATTTCACTTACTATAGCAACAAATTTTAAGTTTTCATCCATTTGATTTCCATCTTATGGTCTGTTTTTGCTAAGATTAGCTAGTCACAACTAGTTTAGTGATAAAATTGTCTAGAACTTATATACCACATGCAACCAGAATTTTAAAGACCAGTAATTGCAAATAATGTTTCAAAATGAGTTCTTGTTTATGATAAATGCTATAAGTTCACGTGTGATATGTTTGGTGAGCATACTAGAAAAAGAATGCAAATGCACGAGAAAAATCTAAATATTCAATACATGTATATAATTATTTTTTCCACAGGTTTGAAATGGGCATAATATTAGCGATAAATTAATTCCCCGGCTCCCAAATATGTTTACCCGCATAGAAACCAAATTTATTAGTATATAATACCATTTTAATAAATATAATAAATATTATATTAATTTTTTTTTAAAAACTTGCATTTTTTTAAAATATTATATTATAAAAGTGCATGTAGTTGAGTATTTGATATTATTCGGTTTTTATAAATGAGTTTAATAAAGATTGAGTTTAAGATATTTTAACCATATAAATAAACTACAAACAACTTTATTATCAGACTAGCTTAGTAAACCTGTGTGTTAGACGAGTTGAATAAATAAAATATTAATGTAATAAAGTTTACTAATTATAAAATAATATTGACCGAAATTACGTATGAGAAATAACTATAAGTAATAAAACAATGATATAAACTTTTTAAAATTTTATTAGTTTTTCTTTTCCAAAAAAATAAACATTTTGTTTTAAATCAAAACGTATAAAAATTGTCATTTTTATAAATTTTCTTATTATAAGTCCCAAATTTAATTATTTTTTGTTTTAAAAAATTGTCTTTTTAAAGATACCAATTTTAATATTAGTATTTTTTAAAAAGTTTTATGCTTTAGAAAATTTTATTATTTTATAAAAAAATTATTTATTTAGAAATAGCATTAATAAATAGATATATTTCTTAACTTATTAAATTTAAAAAAATACTAAAAATATTATTAGTAATTAAAGTAATTATTTAATAAGAGAGATGTGGGAAAATTTTGATGAGAATGATTGTGGTGTTGACACGTGTCATCTCAAAATACCTTTTTTATTAGAGTAGGAAAATATAAGAATCGGATAACCGAACCATGTCGCATACCCCACATATTGTCATTTCTACTGCTCACATGTGTGTTGAAGTGAAATTTCAACAAACTTTTGCTTACAAAATATATTACATCATGTATGCATTTGTATGTTTGTGTGTTCTTTTATATATTTGATGATGTTCGTGTATATTGTATGTACTAGACTAAAAACCCGTGTAATACACGGGTTCAATCATTAAAAATTACTTTTAATTAAATTATACATAAGCCATAATATTATTGTTAATATTTTGTATATCGATTTTTATGTTTAACTTTTAAACTCATCTATGTCTAATATTATTAGTTTTTATTTATCAATGCTTATAAATCTATATAGTGTATATTATGAAATGAAATAAAATTATAAATAAGAACTTTAGGAAATAAACAAATTATATCGAACATGAGAACATGACTAATAATAAAGATAAATACATTTTTAGGTGGGAAATCAAATAAATAAAGACCTAAGAAAATGAGACGTGACACTAAATATATTATTTTATTAATAAGGATAAATTGTTTATTACATTTATAGTTGGAAAGATATAAAAAAACCATTAACTTTTTTTTTGTTTCATCATAATATTTATATTAAACATTTTTAAAGAATGCACTTTTTATTAAAATTATTTATTCTTATTACATCCTTTAAGCTACTTAAAAATATTTTCAAAAAATATATATGTTTAAAAAGATAAAAAAAATGTGTCTAATTTTGTGTGAAACTGAAACAAAATTATAGTGAAAAAAATTCAACTTTTCTACATGAAAAGACGTTTTAAAATTAAGTCTTAGTCAATTACAAAAACAAACATAAGTTTTAGAAAAATTTATGTTTTTAATTACGACATGTGAACCAAATGGTTTAACAATTTTATTAATCTTTGTACTTGACTATTTTTAAATAATATTATTTTAAAGTAAAATAAATTTCACCAAAAGCATTACACTGAGAAAAAAACATTTTTTAAACATCTATTTTGTTAAATAAATTTTCTATATACATTATTTAAGGTAAAAAAACTCCATTTGTAATTATAGCAATAGTTGATTTTATTCAAATGAACTATGACTAATAATAAGGATACAAACATTTTTAGGCAGGAAATCAAATAAATGAAGGTTTAACAAAATAATATGGAGCACTAAAGATATTGTTTTATTAATAAGTATAGATATATATAAAAGATAAAATAAACATAATATACATCGACGCTAGTTTCATCTTGCGAGTCGGCTTGATCTCGACATATGAAGCTTGATCTCGACATATTAGTCGTAAAATGAGTTCGAGCTTGTTTAAGCTCAACTTATTTAAAGCTTTTAGCGAGTCGGTCCCGAATGGCTCACAAGACAATGTTACTCGTTTCTCCGAACATTTTCTTAAACATCTATTTTGTTAAATAATTTTTCTATATACACTATTAAAGAAAAAAAACTTCATTTATACTTATATCAATAGTTAATTTTATTCAAATAAACTATTACTAAGAATAATGATAGATACATTTTTAGGCAGGAAATCAAATAAATGGAGACCTAAAAAAATGACATGTGACACTAAAGATATTGTTTATTAATAAGTTAGATATACATAAAAGATAAAATAACATAATATGCATACAACGCTAGTTTCGTTTTGCGAGTCCGCTAGATCTCGACATATGAGTTGTAAAATGAGTTCAAGCTTGTTTAAGCTCAGCTTATTTAGAGCTTTTAGCGAGTCGGTCCCGAGTGACTCACGAGACGACGTTACCCGTTTCTCCCCTTATTGTTGTTGGGAGTCTATTATCAAAATACATGCACTCAGTAATTGAGTATTACATTTATAGTTTTGTAAAATTAAAAAATAAATCATTGATTTTTTTTTGTTTCGTCATGATATTTATATAAAATATTTTTAAAAAGATATATTTTTTTTTGTTAAAAATAGTTTTTCTTATTACATCCTTTAAGCTACTTAAAAAAATTTTCAAAAAAAATACATATTTTTAAAAAGAATAAAAAAACAAATGTGCCTACTTTTGTGTGTAATTGAAACTAAATTTGATGAAAATTTAAATCTAAGTAAAATACATATATGTAAAGACGATTTAAAATAAAGTCTGAGTAAAAAAACAAAAATAAGTTTTAGAAAAACTTTTTGTATTTAATTACGGCATATGAACCAAATAGTTTTATAACTTTATTAATTAACCTTTGTATTTAAATTTTTTTAAATGATATTATTTTAAAGTGAAATAAATTTAACCAATAACATTATAGTAAAAAAAGAAACATTTTTTTAAACAACTCTTTTGGTAATAAATTTTCTATATACATTATTTTAGGAAAAAAAACACCCTCTTAATTATAGTAATAATTGATTTTATTCTAATGAATTATGACTAAAAATAAGGATAGATACATTTTTAGGCGGGAAATCAAAAGAATGAAGGCATAAGAGAATGACACGTGTCACTAAAGATATTGTTTTATTAATAAGTATAGATATTTGTGTGGGGTACATTATATAGGATAAGAAATTTTGGATGATATGATGGTGAATTTGAACGCAAAATTGGTATTTCGGCAATAAAGATAGACCAAATCTTTCCTCCGACTTGAAGATTCAATCTACACGTCATTCACAAGTTTAGTTTGACCAAGACGTTAATTAACTTTGTTCAAATTCTTGATTAATGAAGGTATGATCGATGCATTTAGCGGGTCATGAGAAAGGGAATGAAAATCCCCTCAAGTTAATGGTTAGATAACCTCACTTGCTTAATATATTCTTATACAACCATCACAAAATGTCAATTGGTAAGACAGCTGAAAGACTACTGATCAAGAGACAAAAGTTCAAATCGCATGAAGATGGGCATCACCTTTCTCCTAGGGCCTGCTCTTGTGGACATTGGCGGAGGATTATTGTGTTTTTTTTTTCCGTCAGTAGTGTTGACTTTTAGTACAGTAGTGTAAAATGTTGACTCGGTAATGTAAGTTGTTATATAAATATCTTGTTTGCCCTTCATAAAAAAATCAATTTCGCATGTCTTCACTCCTAGAATGACAAATTGCCCAGCCTCATGCCGGAGTAGACACTTTTCTAGCCTATAGAGTAAATATTGTTGTTGTCGTCAGACTATATACTGCTAAGTCGATCGGTTCTCAAATCTCAAATTATGTATTTTTAGAACTCTTTATTTGTTTGATTCAGCATGCTTTAGTATTTTGAATTTTGATAATTATATAATTATCTTTATACAATTACTTGTTATCGTTATGCTTTAGTGTTATATTAAATTTTTTATTTGTTATCGTTATATGGTTTTCAAAAATTGTCTTTATACAATTACTTGTTAGTAAAAAATGTAAAACATATAAGTTTCTATTTAACGTGCCCATTTTTATTTGTGGCACAAGCACAACGCCTCCCAGACTTGTGGGCAGACACTGGTTTCTCCTCTACATCGGCTTCTCTTTTATCCCTTCACGGGGTGCCTTTCTCATAATCCCCGCTTGACCCCACTCGTACAAGCTGATTATTCATTCCCTCTCCTTGCCATGTCGTCTCTAGCCGTCTCTCTTCCACATCAGCCCATGGGCATCCCTTTTAGATATGTATCTTGTTATCTATAAATGATACAAGATATTCAAAAAGTATATGTAAAATAGTTCAAAGGTGGTGATCGATTTCTTTTCAACAGCCAGCTCATATACTAATGATCAAATGTAGGCCCATCTACTTTTGATATTTGGGTACCGGTGAATTGTATGCTGCACAAATAATGAGTATATATAGATCAACGTCAACTAGATGGACCATAGTAAACGAATAAAACCACTCGTATAATTAGCATGAATGACTAATGGGACCGCGTTCACGGGTGTTTACACCAAGAACTTAAAAGCCCCGACTTTTAGCAGTACTAGACTATCAATCCAAATGGCTTAAATTCGATTATCAAATGGAAACAACATTTGAATATTTGACGTATTTAGTGAGTGATGGATACACAAAATTTATTAAAGCAGAGTTGTAAACCTTAATACATGATTTCAAAATACCACAGTCACACAAATGTTAGCACAATTCATAAGTCACAACTGGTTTATACCATTCTAAATTCGGTTCAAATCCACAGACCCATAGGCCCGAATAAGTTTAGTAACGGTACTTGGTGGAGTAATCTTTGGGTGCAATGACCAATCCACGGCCCTTCCGGGCCCCACGATAGACAGTTTCAACAATGTCTATGAACTCCTGTTTGTCCTTCATGGCCCAGTTGATCTTATTGTTGTTACCGGTACCAAGATCAATCATGATATGTTTGTTCCTGAAAAAAAACATTACAGTTGACGGGTCGTAAAGTTCATACATTGTATTGAAGTCAGGTACTTCTGTTATGTCCACCAAGTATATTACAGCAAAGTTCTTTATCGTCTCTGCAACTGAAGCAAGCACTTCATCCATCTGGAAATTACCAAAATGGGTTGAATTTGTTAGATTTCAGAAGATCAGTACAGTATACAGGGTTCATCCCCTAGAATATCACATATTCATAGAGGTGGCAAAATAGGTGGGTCAGCGGGCCAAAATGGGTCAGTCAGCTTGAGCCAAACCCCTTTCGTCTGAAGTTTTTAAGTTACTTGTGAAATAAAAAGTAGTGTGTAAAATATGATTAGAGGGATCATCTTATTTCGATGATAATCTAACTTTTTAAATAAAATGATTAAGAGGTATAGCACGTTTAAAAATACTCTGGGCGAATTTTAATCAGTTCCCACTGAAAGATGTTATTGTTTTAATTTTTTTTTCATATTACAAAGTAACCCAAATCAATCCAAGCATAAGTAAACGAGTCAATTTTGTCACCTCACTGTATTAGTACTGAAACGGGATGGGTTGAGCCATACCACTTTTGTCAAAAGCTTCAAAATTAATCTCAGAAAAAAAAATTACTGTATCAGATATGATTAGGAACACTATATTTCATTGATGAATATTTTGAAAAAATGCTATAGGATTTCATAGGCATTAAAAATACACTTTCAGACAGATTTTACAGGTAAAACGTAACACAAATTGACCCACCATCAGTAAATAAGTCAATTCTGTCACCTCTATATATTAGCATTTGTTTGCAGAAGACCATGAAACACAAATGATATGGTTTCCTACTACTACTTTTGTTTATATTCTTCTTAAGTGCTTTCCTATTTCTAATAAAAGGTCTTACAAATGAACATAACCAATGTTTCTATTATCAAAATGACAAGATTTAGTAACTTTCAGTTAAGAAAAGTAAGTTGATGAAGATTTGACTTTTACCACAACAATTATAATAAACCATCTTCAATCTGGATACATGGTTTCATAAGAACAAGTAGTCATTGGATTCAACTCCATGTACCATCATATGAGTTCTTCACTCACAAACTTGCACAATAACGATGCCATTGTATGGCTAACATTGACTGCATGATGATGTCCGTAAATTGGTCATCTGCACGGTCTAAATGTTTTATGAACTCATAAACCAATCCCAACCCTAGATAAGTACACACTTTAGGATGCAGGAATATCCGGATGTATGGTTTTTGCACCAGCGATGGCATTCAATCTTAATGTATAAAAACGTGACAATCAAGAACACATTCTAAGGCCTTAGAAAACTAAACTCTCATCGTAAGTTTACGAAGAACATGATTTAAATCCTTCATTACATAAAATGGCATAGACTTCACCACCACAAGTAATCCCAATAAGCTTATAGTGATACATCATTGTAGCAAGAGCTAAGCCCCATATTCATATCTAAAGCAGAAAAGTAAAAATTTTTGCTAAATGCAAGCAGCATGTAGTCTCTGTGAATCAAAATCTAACCTTGGACTAATTTCAACCCTAGGAATAAACAGCAATCCCAACTTATCACAACAAAAAGAAAAAGCCTAACATATATTCTTTCGACTCTGTTCCACAATTACACTCCAATATTGCACAAAAAAGATCCTTTTTTTTTAATCTTTACAGCCTCAATTTTGCATCAGAATCAGATACAATCAAGAACCTTAGAAAACTAAACTCTGATTGTATAAGTTATAAATAGTAGAATGAACCTAGGGTAGAGACATCAGGGATTTAAAAATCGGGCATCAGACGTAATGTATAGAAGAATAATAAGATGGATGAAATGATAGGGTGTGGTTTTATTACCTGCATACATGTTTCGTCCCAATCATGACCGAAGCGTATGACTACGAGACGCTCTTCCTCGGCTAGAATCGCCTGATCGACGGCCCACCCGGAGTGCAGGTGTGGTAGCAAGTACGACATCTCTCTTCTTTTGTCTTTCGGGAAACTCCAAACACGATGGTTATCGAACCTCGCACGCGGTTTTTGTTGTAGCCTTTGCTTTTGTATTCATCAATAACGATTTCAATTACTCAATTAGTATTATAAAGACGGAAGCTTTAAGTTTTTGAGTTTTCATGATTAAAATCTTGTAATTTCTTTTATTACGATCGACGTGAAAATAAAGATTGGTTTTTTTTTGTTTTTAAAAGAATAATGGATGTGTTTGATTTTTATATTCAAAAATTCGCATGTATTGATTTTTTTTGTTTTGTTGTTTTTTATGACCATCTTGAGTTAAGACAGAATGAGTTATTTTAATAACAATATAGAACACCATTTAAGACATGTGAAAACAGTTTTTAAAGGTCCTAAATAAACAATCAAACAGGAGTATATCATAACTAAATTTCCCACACAAAACACAAAACCAACCTACGTTGGATAAGGGTCTGCACTCATTTCGTTCGCATCGAGGCATAGAGAGTTGTTTTTTTGTTTTTGATTTATCTATATTTCATCGAAATACCTCACGGTAGTAGAAATGCTAACTAGAAGGAACATGTGTAGCAAAGGAAGGGGGCTTCCTGATATTACATTTATTTTTACTCAACTTGTTTGTAATGATGATTATAAACAATATTAAAAAAACACAAGCCATGTTTTCGCATATGATAAATATATTACTAAGATTGCTATGTAACAAAAATAAATTGAAGTGTCATTGACCTTACTAAATAGAGTAACATATAATTGTTCTACACAAGCTTTATAAACTTGAGACTTGAATTACTCGTTTTAACAAAAATTTACTTTTTATTTTTTCATTCATTGGTTAAAATGAAAATTACAAGGCTTAGGAAACACGGAGTGAGAGCAACACGCTAGTCGCTAGGCAACACGGACATGGACACATGGGATCAACCGGTCAAAGGAACACCGTCTCACCCTCTTGTGCCGTCCTAAAATTCACCCCGCCTACTCGCCCAGTGCAACAGGAACAGTCATACCATGTAAAAGTTGACGACTTTTTTTTTCTTGTTATATATCAAAACAAGATAAACAGATGTTTTTACAGACAATCTCAAACACTTGCTTATATATGATAACAACAAAATACGACAGATATAAAAACACAAAACTAGAACAATAGATATATTTCATAAGTTCTTTTTGAGAATCTAGAATTTAAAGAAAAATGGACATCTCAATAGACGAATAGAACTCTCATCATACACAAAAGAACAAGAGATCAAAGTGAAAATATATAAATAAAAAACAGACAAATAAATGAACCCAAAAGACCACCACAACCACCACCAGAGCACCAAGTTTGTGCACCCATAAAACCTACTGTTGCTTGCACTCAGGTGGCCGCTCACCCTGCTCACCACCAGCATGCACGATGCCACCCTTCTGCAATTCACAATAACACTCGCAATAAATCACATGTTTTAAAAAAATAACTTAAAAGGAAAAAATTAAACCATGTTATATTACCTTTTGTCCAGAAGACTGCAAGATTACATGAAACAAAATAGAAACAAAAAAGTTAGAATATTCCTAATAAACGAAACTAAGAAAAAAAGAACTAACACACACTCATTTTCACATGAAAAATCCTTCAACTAGATTTTTACATATCAAATCCTTGAACTAATTAAGTTAATAAAACATGTGAAATAAAGTCTCATTGTCGGTCACATGGCTAGTAAAGTCAGCATAGGTATGTGTTTTTTGGTCGTGGATGACATGTAAACTCTTGCGCTAATTTCACAAGTGAACTTAACATACATAGGTATGTGTTTTTTTTGGTTGTGGATGATAGCAGCAAAAGTCTGAGAAAAAACCTTACGTGCTGGCCTTTTGCCATTAATTTGACAAGTTTGTATGAAACTAATACTTTAACATCTCAAAACCAGGTTGTAAGAGACCGATTCTTCCATGCAAAAAGAGAGTATAAATTAACCTTATATTTAATTAAGTAATGTGAAAAAATCTACCTTCTTTTTGCTTTTGCCCTTAGTCTCCTCTTCATCTTCGTCATCATCATCCTCGTCATCCTCATCTTCATCCTCATCATCGTCCTCGTCATCATCAATTTCTTCATCATCTTCGTCGTCGTCATCTTCAATACCTTCAAACTCATCGTCTTGAACAGCTTCACCAGTAAACCAAGAGACTGCATGAGGGATTATTTTGTCCCTTATGGTTGAACTGAGTAAAACAAACAATATCATATTTAGGTGATTTTCTGAAATAGAATTTTTCATTGGTGAAACAATTAACAATGTAAAAAAGGGTGAACCGCATAAAACTGAAACAAACTTTATACTTTAGATGCCACACATGCAATAATAATGTTCTTGTGAAAAAATACATTCATTTATAATTTAACATTATCAAATATATCAGATGACAGTAGGCATATACACTAAAATGGCAAAAGAGACGTTCAATAAAGGGACCCAATATATACCTGCAACAGTTAAACAAGTCATTTGTGGCTAAAACTTGTTTCAAAAAATAATTTGGTTGCTAAAATCTGTAATAAAATGTAAGCTGGCTCAAATAGTGTAAGGTTCGTTTTGTACTTCTTGCAGTTTGCCAAATATAACACTCACCCAATGTCATAGTCTTGTTCCATTTGATTCTGAAGTTCCTCAGCCTGCCATAATTACATAATTGCCACAGTTATGAAAATATTGACAAGCAAAAACTCATAAACAACCATTTTGCCAAAGGATTTTACCAGTTCTTCATCAATCTCATCCTCATCTTCTGGCACTTGTGGAGGATTAAAAAAGTTGAAAAAACTATCACAGTTTTCTGTTTTAGTTATAGGTTTGGTATTTTTTGATCCCTTTTTCGGCTTCTTTTTAAGTATCTTTTGTGTCAAGCATTTTCCAGGTAACCACTCGATTTCAGTCCTGCAAAGTGCCATACGTAACATAAAATTAAGAGAAAATCATAATAGATATTGTCTAGTGAGATATGTAAATAACGACTTACCCTATAGCCTTCTCTAAAATAGGCTCATCGTCATCAATCATATGATATACTTTAGTCAAAACAGAGTTCTTAAAAAATGGATTGGTGTCGAAGAAGAACTCGAGCTTAAAACCCTTAGGATCATCAATGCGGCACCACTTAATATCCTTCAGATATTTAAGAGCTTCCTCATCTCGTTCTGAAATCTAGTGATATTGCACAAGGAATCAAAATAAAATAAACTCCAGCATAAATAACGATTCCTATATAATTAACTTCAACAAAAATACAAGCAAACTACACAGTTTATACCTCCTCAGCCAAAACTTCATTGGTCTTCATTGCATTTAACCAAAAATTGGGCACACCCTTTTCTGTAAGTAACAAACAACTATCATTTAGATAAATATAAAAAATAAAGAGAAAATAAGAACATCTTCATGCATATCCACTTAATATTCAAAACTTCATATATGCACTTCTAAGTAAAATCATAATTAACCTGTCAAAACACTAAAGATGACAGTACTGCACATTTCCTTCTAATTACTAAATTAAAAAGAATTAGTTACTATAACAGTCTTTTTCATTGAGTGAATCACCTTGGCACATAGTGTTTTCTCCAATTACTCAGTAATGCATACTATTATAAGTAACTAGCTTTAAATTTAAAATGAAAAATGGTTAAATATGTTTAGTGTTTTTAATGAGTAACCATGATATCATAAAACTTTAAAGGATATATGAAATTGCCCCAAAGAAAGTAAAATAAAAGGTACCTTCTTTGGCTTTATCATCCATAACATCCATGGCGGCTTCATCAGTCACTCCGTCAACTTCAACAACACCATTCACTATATCATATCTCTGCAGTTTAAGAGCAAGTTAAGTACACTAGTTTAAGTATAAAGTATTAATAAATTTTTTTCATAAACACCTATATCAATGTGCATTATCTTTTCTAATTTTTTAAATTCTCCCTTCATATATGTAAGTTAGTTTAGAAAACACAATTAACAAAAGTAGAAAAAAAAATCATTGCCCAAACCTTTGCATATAAAGGAGCATAGAGTTTCTGGTATTTTGCTTCCAGGGCAGCTCTTTCTTCAAAAAACTTCGCCTCAAGCTCATCATGTTCACTCTGCATGTAGATATACTTATATCAGCGTTTAGCATTGCACAAAGCAAATACGTAGGTGTATTTGGTTTGTAAGTGGGATAGAGAGTGAGTATAGGAAATAAGATGAGATTGAAAATGAGGAACTTAAGTTCTCATAAACCTGCCATACTAGAAGTGTTTTATCAGACCTTGCTTTATGGGTTTTTTCAAGCCCATTTAACTAAAATAAACAACATCAATGACTTTCATTGCTATTCAATTATCCAAAACCCTCCAACTAAACAAAGAGTAAATAATAAAACACTGAAGAGTGTGTCATCAAATAGAAATTATCATAGTGATGAAGGATTAACAGGCATGCATTTAAACCATAATAAAAATCTAATTATAACCCAATCCTTTACTCACTTTCTAGAACTTTTTTTATCATTACCAGTCACCCTTATTCCAGAATAAAAGGAGCATCTGGATGTGCATTTTAGAAGTACTTACAGAGACTCGATTATCAAATAATTTAACAACTCCACTAAAGCTACAATATTTAACATTTATGTCAATTATGCATTTATTTTGTCACTAAATGAATCAATAAACCTTGTACAGAACCATTCATAACTGATTATAACAACTCCAATCAGAAAAAAACAGCAGTTTCAATGCACATACAACACTCTCTAATTTACACATGCTCAATAAACAAGAACAAAACATATCCTCCCATCATAAATTAAAAAAAAAACCTGGTCATTTTACCTGAATTTCCCTTAAAACCTCAACTCTCTTCCTAACTGCAGGGCTCAAATTCTCAAGAACATCCGAGTGTTGCCCAGCCAGGTTCTGAAGCTTATCCTGCACACAAAAACACCAATCAAACATAACCCAAAACAACAACACAACAAACCCTATAAAGATGGTGCACAAGTATCAAAACCACAAATCAGAAGCCATAAAAAAGAACCTTTAAGGCGTTTACAAGCCCAGCCCTATCCTCCGCACTAAGAGCTGCAAGATTAACAAACCCACAACCACAAAGTTCAAATCAATTTACCACAACAGTAAAGATTTGATTTTGAGATAAGATATGAAGTTATGAGGATACCTGCAGCGGCGGCCGGTAGAGAGGCGCTAAGATCAGAGACATCAAACTGCTCTTTCTTGTTGTTGCCCATGGGGACAAATTTGTACGTCTGAAAACCTAAGGAAACCCTAGAAATACGAATGAAGAAGAAGAGAAAGAGAGGGAAAGTGAAAGTGAAAGATAGATGAGGGCGAGTGGGGTGTTTGATCTACGCTCGCGTTGTGAGTTGTGACCTAATGGAAATTTAGGGTTTATATAGTCTTGAAGGTGGGGATTGAGTTGAGTTTCAACCGCAGTTGGTGGCGCGTGATGTAAAGTAGGAGTTTCGAATTGGGCTGAAATTGTGTTGAGTTGGGTTGAAATCGTATTTGGGCCGAGGGTGACAGGGTGAACAGAATTGGTGTTGGGCCGATTTTGATGTTCAAAAATCAAAACTCTCGAATGGACTTTTGGGAGTTTGGGTTGTTAATTTGTTAATATGGATTTTAACGAACCGAATGTTCAGCGTACAGTTCGTGAAGCGTTCGGCGAGAAATTTATTTATGTTCATTCGTTAAATAAATAAACGAACGTAAACAATAAAAATTTGCTCGTTTGGTTAAACGAACGAACACGAACAGAAACCACATTCATTCATTTATGTTAGTGAAAGTTTGATAATGTGTTCGTTAACATTCGTTTGTCTTCGTTCATTTAAAAGTTATGTTTAAGAAAATGATGTTAAGTACTTATATATATTTGATGGATATTGCTTAATATTTATGATTTTAATTATAAAATCAATATATAATGGTTTGTATTTGTTTGTTCAAGAAAACTTCGTTTGTGTTTATTAATGTTCATGAATATTTATGTGCGTTCGTTTGCGTTCGTTTATGTTCGTGAACAGTTCATGAACATATTCATTTCCTTAATAGACGAACACGAACAAAAAATCTTATTCGGTAAGCGTTCGTGAACAGTCCATGAACAGATTATTTTCTTTATGAACAAACACGAACAAGGCAATGTTCGTGTTCGTTAAATTTGTTTACAGCCCAACTTGTTAAAAAAATTCCTTTGTTAAGCACCCTTGTGCGTTTGGGAGTTTTTTTTATAAAGGGAGTAGTTCATTTGTTTTACGAAGCAATAGGTTTTGTGAAGTGATTTATAAAACTAGTAGTTTTCATTTTTTTTTCTCTTGTATAAATGTAGATTTACAGTTTGCAAACACAAGATCATTTGTAGCGAGCTTGACGAACTCATTGAATCGGTTTTGGCAGGTGAATGATTTGCTATAAAAATATTGAATTTATAGTTTAAAAGTTAAAACCACAGATGTAATGCATTGTTGCCTCAATGTTGGACGCTTTTGTTTGCTTGTAACTTTGAATTAAAAACAAAGAAAGGCAAATCAATCAAGAAATCTTGTCTTGTCAAATTTTGATATCCTTATCACAATTCACGTGTTAAGGACTTTTATTTATTAAATAAAAATATGAAAGTTTTAGATTTTAATTTTAGCGATGGTTCTTTTTAATTGGGGTTTTTTTCTTCTGAGAGGGTCGGAGTGTGGTCCAAGTTGAAAAAAATAAATGAACCTGATTAAAATGATGACTATCCTTCGAAACATGTTTTTACATTTACCAAACAAATGATAATAATAATATTAAAGTTGTATCATATGAAGAAGGGAAAACAGTTTTTTTTTGTTTGGCAAATGTAAGAGCATTTGTTTTTACAATTATCTTTATGTTTATAAAACAATTTTAAAAATTTATAAATAAACATAAAGTTTTTTTGTTAAGTTGGATCATATTGCTCAACAAACCTTATTATTATTATTATGATAATACCGTTTCATACTGGGTGCTAATGTTTAACGCACCCTAAAAAAACACCTCCGATGGCTTACTATGAAAACCATTCATTATCGTTATGATCTTTTACCCGTACACTCATCTTACTTTTGTCTTCATTTCATCTTTCGTTACGATATGTTAGAAGATTTAATACATTTCGCTAGTCACATATTCCAATTTCGCTAGTCACATAATCCACTAGTAATAAGCATTTTAGCCCAAACTAGTATTAAGCCACCTGTGTTGCGGTGGGAGGCGTAAATCATGTCAAGTAGCAAAACTGTCATACTACTGTTAGCAACCACCAACACCCGAAAAGCTCGTATTAAAAAAGAAATCAACACGAAAAATATAAAACCGAAAGGAAAAATAAATGTAAAAACGTTAAACCACACACGTGACCATAAAACATTAAAAAAATAACTAAGTTGATCAAATATAGGCGCGTGTGACATGCCGTTAAAGGGGAAAAATAAGCCTAAACCTAAAATCACACGCGCACGTTGCAGTGTATAACTCGTAAAATTTAGGCTGAAATGTAAAACGAAAAACTTGTAAAAATATGAAAATTATAAGGGTAAAGTGGAATGTGGAAATTCATATGGGTTAAATTGTAAAAGATGTAAAAGTATTGGGGTTAAAAGTAAAAAAAAATTAAAGATTAAAAAACCCAAAAATGGGTACAACCTATTAAGCTTAAAGTACAAACTTTAATGCATACAAAACTTGATAATTAGTATATTATAAATTTATAAATATAATTATTATAGTTTTTAAGGTAACGAGAGCTACGGATTTAAAAGACCGCGGCGTCTATCTTCTTCGACCTCAACCACCTAGGGTTTTCTTTTTCTTTTTCATCGAATCACAAACCATCAAAACCTAAATTCTTCCATCAGCATAACAATCCAAAGATATTTATTATCGTTCTTCAGGTTTGTTATTGTTCTTCAGGTTTCGTTCTTTTGTGTCTATCAATGGCTTATTTTCTTCCACAATATCGTAACCCTAAAGTATATTGAGCTTAAATGAAATAACGGTTTTTTTTTCTTTTGCAGGGATCTTCCATAGGCAGGATACAAAGAAAGAGGGAACAGTGGTATCCAGTTAGCTGGAAATGGATGGACCGTATGTTAATGGAGAAGAAGAGCAACTGCAGTTCGACAATAGCCATCAAAATCACGAAGAATATGATGATATTGGAGATGATGGTGGTGGAGACAATGGGATGAGGCATTCAATCAATGACAATAGTCGTGATTCTTCAGCAGGGTTAGTTTGTTGTTGTTGTTGTATGGGTTGTGTGTTAAGTTCTAATTAGGGTTTAGAAATATTTGTTTGTTTAGTATTATAGAGTTATAGTTTGCTTTAGAAAATACATGTCATTTCTGGTTTCAAAGGTGGGAGAGATAGTAAGTAGTATGTTTGGTTGCACTATATCCCTCCGGTGTTCATCCAAGACATGAAAAAAAAGATGAAGATTGTGTTATGAGTTTGAGAAGTAATGTTTGAATTTTTATTTGTGATAGAAAACTGTTTGTTGGAGGCATTGCTTGGGAGACATCTGAAGGTATGGTAACCCAACTTAATTTCTTGATGACAAGCCTTTAAATTTGTTTAGATGGATTATAGTTTGAGACATACAAAACAGCTTAGGGGGTTTGGGATTTGCTTATTGTAGCAGAAGCATATATTCATTTTTATTGAAAACGTCTTATTTCACTTTAATAATTTTGAACACGCCCAGAATATTAAGTTTGATACAAGCAATCTCAAATTGCTAACTGAAAACAACTTATTTTGCACTAAAACACAAATAAATGTAAGCACTCTTTTTATTGAAACACCCAAAAATGGTTAATTGCTTTTAAAACACCATAAGCAGATAAGCCGTTCACTAAGCAATCCGAGTATTAGGCCCAAATTTGTTTGTCTCACTGCTTATATTTTGTAACTGCTTCAGTAATGCTAGTGGGTATTTCCTTGCTGTAACTGTATGATGATCTTGATGATTTCTTGAAGCAATAGCGTCAAACACTTTGTTCATTTTCGTTGTTTTTACATATTCAGATAGTATGATGATATAAATTATAAAAGCATGGGCTATAACATAAATTATATGCTCAACAGTTAAGACAACAAGTCACAATTGTATGCATTGCTTTTTGCTCATAATTATGAAGTCTTATGTTCTATCTATTGTTTCCAGAGTCTTTCAGCAATTACTTCAGCAACTATGGAGAATTAACAGATTCTGTTATAATGATGGATAAGATTACTGGTCGACCACGTGGGTTTGGATTTGTAACATTTGCTAATCCAGCAGATGCTAATAAAGTCTTGGAGCAAGATCATGTCATAGATGGCAGACCAGTAAGACACATCTATGATATTATCACATGAAATGACGCATAATATTAGAGGTTTTATAATGGACAGTCTGGTAATGGGTCAAAAGGGGAGCTATTAGCGGCTTAGCGCGGGTTAAAACTGGACATGTGGGCTGATTTTTCTTCATCTTTTGGAATGAAAAACTAATTACGTATTAAATATGATAGCAAGAATATATTTTCAAAATAAAGGGATAATGTATGTGTTGGCCAAAAAGTTATCACCCTTTTTCTTCATTAAGGCCACTTAAATGTGTATCTGTATTCATTCACGCCAATTCAGGCTTAAAACATGACAGCTGACAGAAACGCCCTTAAATTTATTTATACACACAACACATTTGCTTATAACATGGTGACAATCCATTAAATGTAAGTTTAAGGGTGTTTTAGTCACATGACATCTTTTTGGTAATTGATATAATTAGTATAAAATGATAAGAGATACATACGTGAGTGGTTTTCACAACAGTTTCAGTATATGGCTGACTGTACTGAAAAGTGTTGAATATTTGGGTAATTATACCTTACAATAACAACTTAATATTTGATCATAACAAATTAGGGAGTTACAAGCTTATGAATACACTTTGTGCAGACTTTTGAGTTTAGACATGTTTCATTCCTAACAACTTTTCTAGTTTGGCAGTTTGAGATAAAATATAAATAAAACATCACCCATTTTGACAAAGTGGTCAAAATTGCTGTCTTGATAGTTGATTTGACTTGTATATGTTAGTTAATCTTTATGCTTTTTAATGTGTTCTTGATATAGGTTGAAGTGAAGAGAACAGTCCCTAGAGAGAATGCTCAGGGTAGTAGAAGTGTATCAAGAACAAAGAAAATATTTGTTGGTGGTATACCGTTGACTTTAACCGAAGGTAGATCATGTTATATTCTATGAGTTAATTAAAATGGAGTCGTGATAATAAATTTTGTAACTCCATTGTGCAGATGAATTAAGGGAGTATTTCTCTAAATATGGTGATGTAATTGAGCATCAAATTATGCTAGATCATGTCACGGGCCGATCACGAGGCTTTGGCTTTGTTACATTCGATAGTGAAGAAGCCGTGGATAAGATATTTGCTGACGGTCAAATACATGAACTTGGAGGGAAACAAGTAAGTATTAATCTTAACATTTTTTTAATATATATTTTTGCATAGAAAATTTGGGAAATCTGCACAAAATAGATACAAACTTTCTCAGATTATAGCAATCAACTTAAGTTAGGTGTGAAATAAAAACCATTTTACAATCTATTACTGATTTTTTGCTACAAAGTTATATTTTATTATTGATTTTAGCAAATCATAAATTTTATTACGAAACAAATGACATGTTCAAAGTTACGTATTTGATTGTTGACATTTAATAATCATTTAAATATATTTTTTAAGCTGATGTTTTTGAACCTATAAATACTTTTCTACATAAGCATGTTTTTTTGCATATGTGGCAGTGGTGACACCAGCTGATGCACATTAGCTTACAGTTCAATCAGTTAAAATGGTGGTGGTTGCTAAAATCAAGTAACAATTTTTTAACTTACGTATATCTTGCACCTAACCTAAAGCTGGTTGCTAAGACAAAAAAAAACTGAAGGTCATGCAATCTGGCCAATTTTAACTTTGTATTTTAGAGAAACAGAAAATTGATAAGATGTGAATTATGTTAGGTGGAGATAAAGAGGGCTGAACCAAAAAGAGGTGGTGGTGATTTCTCATACGACAACCGGTCACGTCATGGTGGTGGTTCCAAGTCATATGGTGGTGGTTTTGGTAGGGGTTCAGGTTATGGCAGTGGTTATGGTGGAAAAGTGGACAGAGCGTATGATGATTATGGGAGTGGGTATAGTGGTTATGACAGTTATGGGGGAGGCTATGGAGGTGGTTCTGCTGGTTTCTATGGTGGTTATGGTGGATATGGGTATGGGTTTGGGTTTGGTGGTCCAATGTATGGTGGTGCTGGGTATGCAGGTGCTGGGTATGGTGGTTATGGCGGGCCTGCTGGGTATGGTGGAGGTAGGGGTTATGGAAGTGGTAGCGGAGGTGTTGGTGACGGTTATGGTGGTAAGGGATTTGGTAGGGGAGGCGGAGGCGGTGGTGGTGCTGGTGGTGGATATGGGTATGGGTATGGATATGATGGTAGTAAAGGTTATGATAATGGCAATGGCAATGGAAATGGCGGCAATGATGGTGGTGGCGGAGGGGGAAGGTATCATCCATATAGAAAATGAGATGATATGATAATAGCTAAATGACATCCAATTTGGACTCTGCAGTTTTTTGTTATTCGTTCTGTTCTATGTGAATTTTCTTAAATTGTATGGTATTAGCAACTTAGAAATCGAGTCATGGAAGCCGAGTTGTATCTTACACAGAAACTATGTTTCCTGACAAACAAATCTACTGTGTTTCTTTATCAATATCATGAAACTGTGTTTGGTCTTTGTTAACCTTTTTTTTTAATAAATTATGTTAACCCGTTACTGGAAAAAAAAATTCACAGGACCCGTCAGCGCCAACCTTTTATCATTCTTAGTATGGATGAGTTCAATGCTTCTACTAGATGTTGGGTAGCTGGGTTCTGGCCTGCACTGCTTTGCAAATCCACCAACACCACACTTTGGTGGGCTGCTTCTCTTCTTTTCTAGGTTTTACAAAGTGTGGTATTGATGGATTTGCCAGTGGATTGGAATTGAAGAGAAAGGTTTGGGCAATTTGGGCTGAAGCCCAGCTCGGTCGCTTGGCCCACCCATGGAAGACATGGACCAGGTTGTCCAAACTCCAAAGCCTGTAGCCCACCAAGCTTGGTCAGATGTGACTATGTGAGTCATGTGACTGATGTGCATCTTTGCCTCATATCATGAGCCAATCATTGCCTGGTTTATCTTTGAACGCCCGGCTATCTGGCTCTTTAACGAGCACAAACACATACGATTGTAAATGGTCGTAACAAAAACGCCTTGTTTATGTTTTGTTGTTCATTTAAGTTCAAATATTTAAACAAACATGTCTTTGTATGCGTGTTCCTTTGTTGATAGGTGAACATACGATCTATGAAATGATAACATATCATCAAATGTGAAAAAGGATTGTACAAATTACAAATCACATACAATTGTACAATTTACATGCATGCTCCACCATGTTCATGTACATCCTTCTCAAAACTTACAAAAACTCATGTATTCACTGATATATCCGGTTTATTTATCATAGACAAGTAAATACAATATTATAAAATCTTGAGGTACATAACTACATACATAGAATTGTAACTAAAGGATAAATATGAAACCATTCCTTTCAGATTTGAAGCATAAACAACAGAGCATTATCTATAGCTGAAAGTAAACAACAAACTATTTCAAACAACATTGTCCCAAAAACATGAAAACAAGAAGCAGATGAAAACCAACTCTATGAACTATTACATAATATATTTACAACTGATTTTTTTTTAAATTACACTATTACAGTATAAAAAAGGCCATACCAGTCTGCGATAAAGGCAATCACAACTTAGTTTAGTTAAAAAAACATTCCTATCACAAATTATTCTCATCACTAACCTTGATTATAACAAGATTCTCTTTCTTTATTATTCATGAAATCACTCCAAAATATAATCTCAAACAGATTCAAGATGCAGGCTTCATGGCCTTTCTTTGACATTTTGGTCCAAAAGCATTAACTGATGTATAATATCCCTTATAAGAACACCTCTCATCAAAAACCAGATCTTCAACATCAATCATATACACATTTTCTGGTCCAGGTGTACTAAAATCAGCCGGGTTTCGGTTAATTGTGCAAATCTCAGTTCTTGACGAGTCAAACCTTGATCCAAACGCTCCGTTGACAAGTTTATTGTGACCTTCACTTGCATGCCATGGAAGAGGAAAAACATAAGAATCATCTGGTCTACATCTTACTGAAGCTAATGATGTACCTCTTTCCTTCTCATCGTGTGGTTTATGATAAACTTGTTGACTGTGACTAGAAGTCAACTTGATATTTTGACCTGTTGGAAACACACTGAAAAATGAACTTCCAATTGGATTGACCGGTGGGTTTGTTTTTTCAGTCACCTTTGAGCTGCAATGACTATAACAAATGGAAACCGGTTTTGGTTTCGGCTTTGTTATAAATGGTTGACCAGTCAAACTGAATGGTTGACTTGACTTCCCTGCATCCATTAGGCTTAACAGTTGCATTGCAGGTATTGTTTCATTTGAATATGAGGAATCAAACGAACACATACGGCTTGAATTTGAATCTAACTGCTCCAAATTGTTATGTTCTTCAACGCTCGGGGCCACAAGATTTAGATCCAAATCCATCATGTTTTTCCCTTTATCTTTTTCCGAGTATTTTGAATATGTTTTACCCAATTGCATGCTAGCTGCTTCATTTTGATTTCCACCATTGTTGTACTCGTTAAAAGTTTCAAGTACCTGCATATTAGTGGGATTATAGAGATGGGTCTGGGTTTTTTTATTAGATGCATAATGATAATGTGAATCATAATGCCTCTGAGATTTAGAATCTGATATCCAAACGCCATGCGACGGTTTCTTCTGATTCATTATAAAGGAAGAAACATGATCTTGATGAAAGAAGCTGCCAGCTGGATTTCTCATGGGAAGCACATTCTCTCTCGTGGCAACTGCAGATGGTCGTCTTATCATGGTGAGATATTCATGATGCGATGGTCTCATTCCTTCATTCGTGTTAAGTTTATGAAAGCCCGATATTATCCCATTGTTAGCTTCAGATAAATTCCTTTCATACTGATTTCTAGCCATAAGTTCTATAATTTCATGTTCATCTGATCTCCCAATTGAAAGCATTTTCTCTTGTCTTTCTTGATTATTAGGCCTTGTAAATTCTGAGTACCCTTTAACTCCAATGTTCCTCTTGTATGGATCAGAAAAATCCTATAAGTTAATAATAAACACTTTAATAGCATTTAATAAAAAAATTAATCATGTTAATGGCAAAATTAAATACAGGATATTTACCAATTTCTGATGTGCAGAGCAACTCCCATATGGAAGCTGTGTATAGAGCCTTTTCTCATGAACTGATGTTTCTTTTGATTTTGAATCTAATGGGATCCTATGTGAAAAGTTACCCGATTCCCCGAAGAAAAAACTGGATTTTCTATTATAATCTTGGCTGGGACGTTGATTCAGAATGGATGGCTGTGATCGAATGTAAGATTGTCTGTCATAATTTAGAGAAAGATCAAGCCCCAACTCTGTGTGTAACTGACTATTATCCTTCAACTTCCTTGAATCCTCTACAAGAACATTACTCTTAATTGGATTGCTTGTGATCTTCTTTGAAGGGTTGACTTTTTTGTCTGACTTTGATGGATTCATGAAGTTAGAGTATGGTTCTGTTCCTCTGCTTTTAGGCACACCGTAAGTAGGTTGAACCTGATTGTCTGGTCTTCCTGTATCATTGAAAATTGATCGCCAAGATATCATTGCATCACTATTGACCTTACCAAAATTTGAACTCCTTTGAATCCCGTGTTTACTCCAATGATCACATTTATTAACATTTTCTCCAAATTCTGCTGCTGGATTTCTAGAATGTTCCACCACACTGGTTTTTGCATTTGCATCCCCTTTGAAAGCTTTTGTCTTTTTATGATAATCATGATCGTGGTCATGATCATGATCATGCAGTGTTTTCCTTTTAACTTGGGAAGAAGGTGTCATTGTTGGAGATGAGTTTTCCTTTTTTTGTTGCTGGATTTCAGTATTTCCACAAAGTAACTCCTTCAACAAACGCACTTTTCGAGCCTTTCGTCTTGGGAGTCCATTTTGGTAATTATCATTCTGTTGACCGGATTCGATAGGCTGAGTTATGGTCTCATTGACTATGCTTCGTTTCTGCGGACGCACACAATCTTTCAATTTGTTGATCTCTTTTTTACCAAGATTAGTGTCAATGGTAGAGCATTTAGTTGGTTCTTGAGAAACCTTGACTTTAGCAGGGATTTCTTGGGAGCTTTGACTATCCTTAGCTCCTAAAGCAGCAAGAATGATTTCATCGTCGTCCATACTATTAAAAGCTTTAAGACCTGACAGATATATGCAGGAGCATTAGTTATACAAAAAAAGAAAAAAAGAATTTTTTTTTTCTTTAATAGTTAATACTCTTTCAAGAGTAATTACCTGAAGTGCCCTCACCAAAAGGGAGCGCTGCTACTCCATTAAAATCTCGTGGAGGGCATGACCTTGCAGGTGGGAATACACACTGATCACATGCAGATATTAAAGTGTTCGCGTTTGAGGCCTTTGCAGTTTCAGTATTCTGCAAACACTTTTGACAAAGCCAATATCTAAAGTTGGGGATATCCATAGGTGGGAGTTCATCAGTGAAAGGTAGCAAGTTGCAGCTACCTTCTTTACGCATTCCAGCAACATAACCTCTGAGTTCAAGAAGATAAATTAAAGATGGTCATACAAAGTAAAATGAAGGTAATTATGTGACTGTTGAATTGTAAGAAAGCAAGAAATTGGGTTCCTATATCTCAAGAGAACATCACATGCATTAATTCTTACAGACAAAGAGCAGTAAATTAAAGTTATATATACATGTAATGAATATTGGGCCATAGACAGTTCACTAGAGATGATAAGATTAAGCTAAAACTAATTCCTTATAAATCCTAAAAAAGAAAAAGATAATAATAGCAAAAGAATCAGAATAGCATATATAATGAATATCAGTATATCTGCTCCAAAATGAGACACTAAGTTGACTAACTGACACAATCACACAATAAATACTCTTCAAGCAGGCATACTCAGAGGTTGAAAAAAAGAGACTAATATATATGACCAGCCGTTGGTGGGAAGAAACGTGCTGTTTCTATTAACAGTAGAGAAAAATATAAAACTTAAAGCCAAAAAAAAGCATTTCATATCAAGATTTAAGAGATATGAATTAATGCAGTGCTTAATAATGGTTTTGGAGAAGATTATATTTGTACATTACCTTCTATTTTTAAAGTTATAATCCTATTTCAAGAAAATTTCCACTTGAGAAAATCATTATTCGAAACTATATAATCGGTGAGCATGCACAACTATGCAACAATAAAGAATGCCTAATTAGATGATCAATAATCAACAACCAACATGCTTCATAGCTTGTGTTAGAAATTAAAATGATAAAACTTACCGTATAGAAAAATGCCTACACTTTTGGGCATCATCTTTCTCCTTCATAGTTATGCCAAGTTTAATGCATAATGAATCAATCTTAACGGTTGAGTGGCTGGAGTTTAATACTGGGACAATGCCCCTCTCATTGTTGCCATTCATGATTGAGCTAGATCTGTGACAAGAGAGGCACCGAGTGTGATCAATTAAACTCTCAAAGAAAATTGCAGTAACTAAAAGAATAACATAAGACAGTACTTTAGATGGTTTGACTTAATCCTTAAAAAACATGCATGAAGAATTTCACTAAGTAGCCTAGCAAATCAGAAAAAATAAGAGAGTCATGCATGATTGCAAGGTTAGCAACAACAATATAGAAACTAAAATGTGGTTATATTTAAGTAGTAAACATGCTCACAACTCAATTTAACCAATTGGTCACATATATATCATAAATGCAAAGTAAACATACTAGTGACATGAATGTTGGAACACTATCAGTCAATGATAAACCAAACTAAAACTTCTAACTTTTACATCCAAATCATAGCACAATCAAAAAATATCAACAACACACAAACTTAACACTATAATCATGCCACACATAAACTACTAATATAACAGTTTGACTAGAGACTTCACACCGCACAATCTAAGCATAAATTGATTCAGACTAGGATAATAATTTAGAATGAAGTTCATACATGTTCCTTACAATTTCATGATAAGCAACACGACATACATATGCAAGCCAAAACTTCATTCTGAAGTTTGATCACAACATTAATGCAGAAACTAAACATTTATTCAAGCTGAAATAAAAAAATCCGTTGAGTTCAACTTAACAGCTGTCACACACACATATATTATAAAGTTGATCAACTGAACTATTACATGTAAAAACAACTCATATTTTGGAACCCTACTGAGTCAAAAGAAACGAAAGATTTCTCACTGCTACACGTTTTTAAACCGTAATCATACCTTAATTCATCATCAATAAATTAACCATAATAATTACCATTTTCCATTCGTCAAAAAGATGAACCACCCTAAAAAATCAACCCATATATTCAAGCATTGATGGCAGCTAAATAGGTAACAAAAAGCATCAAGCAACCCATCAATTAGGGTTACCCCCCCCCCCCCCCACACCCAAACAATCCTCCCACTTAAATAAAGTAAATTAAAATGATAAAGCTTTTACAGCTATCGAGCAAAACCCAACTCAAATTCACGCGATTTATCCCAAATTCACAACTACCACCCTAATTTACCCACACAGATACAAACATACAAGGGTTTTAGGTTAACAATATCGGTCGAATCCAAAATATTAGCTGCTAACAGGTAACAGAAGTTCACACAAACACCTAGCATAATATAAATGGAACACACATCAAAACCCAGAAAAGATATAAACTTGCATTTACAAATCAAACATCAAAATTGAATATACAGACGAACTTGATGAATCACAAGCGAACGAGCTCAGATCATAAGCTTTAACCGATGTACATAACAGCAAAAGCAAAAGTAAATCAAATATACCGACAAACCAAACCACAACAGATCTGAAATCAATTTCTTAACCAAAAACACTAAAACAACAATCATTAGATCCAGAATCAAACAACCAATTCAAAAAACGAAACTTTACTTACAGATTTGCAGGTGAAAGCGAGTAATTAGAGCGCGAATCTCCGAAAACCCTAGTCGTCACCACTTTAGGTTTTGGCGAAATGGAGAGAGAAACATTTAGTGAGAGAATTGTGTGTTTGTAGAGAGAGAAAGAGTGAAGTTTTTTATACACTATTATACACGCAAACTGAGGGACACACACAGTGAACGTGTAAAGTATGTGAAACACAACCAATCAATAATATCCACGTCAGCCAGATGGTGAGTGCTGGTTGTTTGTTATCGCCAATTATCAAAAATCAAAACCCTAATTCTTCCCACGCGCTTTCTTTTCACGCGCCTTGTTCGGTGAGTGGTCAATATTCTAGTCATGGTCTTGTGGAAAGTCCAAAAGATGCCACGCACTTCGCTTTGTGTCTATTGGTTCGTGAGATACACGCGCCGTCGGACGAGTGTGGGATGCTGTTTTGTTAGTGGAAGGTGTAATATAATAAAAATAATTTAGTTCAGGGGATTTAGATTTTTGAGGAGGGCAAATTCGGTAATGTGTTATGGGTAATAATGGAAATAGATAAAAGAGGAAGGAACGATTACGTGAATTAGGGTTTGATTATTCTTAACATTTTGCTTAAAAAAATTAATTTGGTATGTTTAGTTAGTTAAGCTAAATTCAAAACATTGATTGATTTGTTTGAATATAAAAGTTTCTAAATATTACTTTATTTTTGTTCTTTGTTATAATTTATTTGCCTTCGTTAAACATATAAATGAGTGATTAAATATAACAATAAATGGTAAACAAAAAACAAACTTATATATATTTTTAATGAACGATGATAAAATTTGTGTTTGTTTGGCTTAAGTCAAATCAATAAACACAAACATGTCTTTTTCTCTTTGTTTGATGTTGTGTTAATTAGATTCATTTATAATTTTTCTACTAATATAAACATTACATTTATTTTAGCATATCCATGAATTCCTACATGAATAAATTTGATGTAGGTACATTTTTCAGTCGGCATATAAAAGGATCAACCTTGGATGTTACATAAATGCATAGATTCGATGCTAGCTAGTAACAACGGGGATATGCAACTTATTTTGTAGAGCTTATATACATATAAAGATATTAGTTCATATTTGTATAATCTTTACGGTTATTGTATTTACTACTTTAACAATATATAAGACAATTTATAGTAGATTCTCCATCATCATCCCTCTTTAATAATAAAAAAACCATCATCCCTTAAAAATTTTATTCATTTTCTAAAACCACCACACATAAGCTTTCTCATAATTATTATTATTTTAATTAAATAATACTTAATTATTCTTTTCTTCTTTTGTTATTTTTTATATATTTTCCACTCACAACCACGTACTTACAAAAAATATATATAGGGATGGATATTGACCCTCAAATATAAGGGATAATTATGGTTTCTATAAAAATATAGGGGATGGAGATGGGGATGTGAAACTTAATATAGGAATAAAGTATGTTTTTTTATGTTTCTTCTGTAGTTTAGAGTTGGGGGGGGGGGGGGGGGGGTAAAAATGAAGATGTTGATGTGAATGCTTGATAGTAAAAAAAAATTCGATCTCGCATAGTTTTCAAGAAGAGCAAGTATGTTAAAAGCTAAGCTTGTCGAGACTTAATTCTTTGGTATGTCTAGCTAGCTAAATAAACCTTCATGATCACATACATAAGACGTGTTATCGGCTAGTATAATTATATGAATTGTATGATCTGTTTTTCCTGTCATATAAGGTGCTTTTTGTTTTGCAGTACGAGAATTCTTTGGTTATATAAGTTGTATGAATTGAAAAAGGTCATATGGGTCATATAGAGTGTTTAGCTAACACAAAATTGATTGATATGAGGTGACACACCACTCACAAATACAATAGTACCCGTATAAACCTTTTTTGCTATATGTGTGGTTCGTATATGTAAATGGTACGGGTGCTTTGTGGATCTATAGTATTTTTCTTTTTTTCTTTCTCTAGAAGGTATTTTTGTCTACTCTGAAATTATATTTTGAAGTTTATACTATATATGATGTATTGATTATTTTTCTAAATAAATAAATATTTAATATTGTAATAATATTAAATTGTAACTTCCTTACCACTGTAGCTAATTGTATTATAATTTATGCATCATGTACATTGCAGTCTCACGAGTCCACGCGAATAAATAAGTTTCATACAACTTTAATTAATATTGAGTTTCCGATCAAAAATTCCATGTAATATTATATGGTCGCGAACCAATCATCTTTATCACACATAGGAGCATGGTTTCAAGAAATATCCTATAAATCTATCTATACTAATAAAAAAATGTTTTTATATACCACTTGTCAAAATTTTAGGGCTTCTATATTTTATTTTCTCGCTTCTCTCTCCTAATAAATATCACATTAACTACAAATAATATTAGTTAATTCTTGTCATATTAAAAATAATTTCTATTAAATTACAAAAAAAGATCTTCCTACAAATGCAATTTGTAAAAAAATAATTTTTTTTTATAAAATAAGAAACTTTTTCAAAAAAATATCAAACTTTTAAAAAACAAAATATATTTTAAAACCTATATCTTTTAAAAAATAAAATTCTTATGAAACAAAAATATTAAATTTCAAAGTTATCATAAAGAAATTATTAAAAGTGAAACCTTTTTAAAAATGGTTTTTTTAAACAATATGTTTGAAAACCAAATTCTTTTGAAAAAAAACAAAAAAAAACATTAGTTTAAAAAATAATATCGTTCTTCTATCACTCGTATGTAATGTTAATCACATCTTATATCAAAATATCATTTTATAATTCATTAATTTTTATTAATAACTATAATATTTTATTTATTCAACCCGTTTATTAATACACGGGGTATTAACCTAGTTAAAAATAAACAAAATCTTTATATTTTAACAAAAGAGTAACTTAAATAGAAGGACACGTGTCAGCAACACAATACTTCTTATCAAAAGTTTTCCGCTTTTCTCTCACAATAAAATTTTACCTTAATTACTAGTAATATTATTCAACATTTTTTTAGATTGAAAATAATTTTTAATAAATTAATAAAAAGATCTTTTACTAATGTTATTTGTAAAGAAAAAAATATTTTTAAAATAAGAAACATTTTCAAATTTTTTAATAATAATAAATATTTTAAAATGGTGTTTTTATAAAGTACTTTTTTAAAAACAAAAAATAACTAAAATAGGGATTTATGATAAGGACATTTTAAAAATGACATTTATTATATGATTTTTTTAGAACAAATATTTTTTTGTTTATTTTTTAGAAAAAATACATAACAAAAGTTAAAAAGGTTGATATTATTGTTTTATTACCTATAGTTTTTACTCATTTGTAATTTTCAGTCATATAATATCGTAAAATATCATTTTATAACTAATTATTTTTTATTATTTTATTTATTTAACATGTGTATTATACTAATGCTAGTTATACTATACATATATTAACTCATATAGAACCAATCATATTTATCACCTAGGAACATGGTTTCAAGAAATACCCTGTAAGTTAAAAAAAACAAACCAAATTATACTATACATATATTAACTCATGTAGTAAGGAACAATTGACAAAACATGTAAGAATTTTGTAACTAGAAGTGGGGATATGATGATCGCTTACGGTTTGGTCGGTCAAGATTTTTAGGTATATTGATGGATTTACAGTGTTGTATAAATATATATGAACCAAATAGATCGATAGTTTAACTGTTTGTTTTTAACTGTTACGACTGATTGAACCAGCGCTCTTGATAAGACGATCTACGTTTCGAAATTCGTCTATATATTAATTTAAATTTGGTAAAGAAATGAATTGGGTCAAATTTAAAATATTTTCGTGACGCCTTGAGTTGGTATACGTTTTGGCATAAGTTTTGTTTGGAAACTAGGGTAAAATATAATACGTTTTCAGTTAAATGTATAAATCCAAGTTACTTTATGTTTCGACGTAAATTTAGTTTGGAAACGGGTCAGAAAGATTGCAATCTATACCTTATCGCGCCGCATGTGGCGTCGTTATGTGTGTTTTTATGTATGTTTTGAGTTAATCTACGTTTTGACATAGTTTTTCTGAAAAAAAGCCGGATTAAATATAATGTGTTTTCCTTCAACGATAAAAAACTCGAGTTACTCTACGTTTGAACGTATATTTAGTCCGAAACAAGTCAGTTTCAATAGTAGTTTATACTTTATCACACTGCGTACGATGTCACCACAATACGGAGCGGGTAGAAAACCTAATTATATTTATTCATTAAAAATACTTCAGCATACATATATTTCATATTATTTTTAATATTATTAACATGTAGCAACCATTCATGTGTAGAGATGGTGGGATTTCAAAATATTCAATAAGATTGTAGTCTGGTGTTAAAAAAACAAGTATTTCCGCATTCAAACCTAGTGAAAAGTAGTATATATTTAATGTTTAAAAGAAATATTCTTAGTGTTTACAAGAACATATTAAATAAAAATATTTTTAAATTAAAGAAACTAACATTAAACTAAAGAATAATGTATGTGGAAAGTGACAAAAAACGCAGGGAGCCATTATTGTAGTACCATACATCAAGTACCTCTAGAGATTAAGATTCAAAATAATAAACAACTAGAATTAACCTATGTGTATTACAGCATGTTTTTCTTTTTCCTCTAAATTTGGTGTCACGTCCTCTTGGTTTTGACTAAAATTAAAAAAAACATAGAAAAATAAATAAGAATGTAGCAACGATAACAAATTTATATATATATTTTTTAAAAAGTTAAATCTGTGATAATTAAAAACAAAAAAAAATAAAGCAAAAAAAGTTACTATAAAATATCCAGAAAAAAAATGATAAAAAATATAATTTGGTAAATATTAAAATCGCATCTAAAAACCAAATTATGTTAACACAAAAATTAAACAAAGCAAAATTTCTGTAAAAAATGTAAGAAACAAAAAAGAAAACATGCTATAGCTAGAAAAATATTTTGTTAAATATTCCAATCGCATGTAAATTCCATATAATATTTTTAATAAATATTATATATATCAATGCTTATATCAACATTTTATATGTGTAATATATTATTATTCTTCATGTTTTAAATCGAAGTAAAATCAAGAAAACATGATAGAATATCTAGGGTATGGTTTTTAAGAAAAGTATATATTTATACGAAAATAAAAGAAAACAAGAAAACCAATCACATAATTTATACATATATGTTTAAACGTGATAGAAATTTAAATATTCATGAGTAGATTAATCATATTTCATCACTTGATGAATCAAAGGGAGAAAATCATGTAACCTGTATATGCTTTAAATTGATAGAGCCTCGTTTTACCAAGTATAATGTCTTGTTCCATAATAAAGCCCATTTGTTACCTATAAGTGGATTTTATTTATTTATTCGACACCCATACTTTTTAATGGGACAAACGAAGTCTAGTTGTTTACGAAAAAGGAGGTTATATTTCTTCGAAGGACACTATAATTCAACACTAATTAACTGGATTATATTTATATTTAAGGGACATATCTATTATCTATTATGTATTATGTAGTGTTAATCTTTTTATGTTGATGCATTAAGGGCTCGCGGAATGGCGACAGTGAAAGGCCGGGAAACTTAGGAAAAACCGGGGCCAATCGAGAACACTATGCTCTCAGACCCAGGGGAGGCCCGGCCCAGTAAATTTTTATTGGGATCCACTAATATCACCACCAACCTTTTAAAAAAAATTTTAAAAAGAGAAAACTAAAAAACTTGGATAACACACCATGAAAAACAAAGAAAAACTAGAAAACCCGAGGAAAATAAAAAAAGCTGGCATGATACTAATGTATCACACGGAAAAAAAAAAAAAACGAGACAGTTGCCAGTGACCTAACTGTACGCATTTCATAAACATTTGTTACAGTCTAAAAACTGTTAAGGCACTATAACAAAGCAAAATATTGCTATAACAACCATCTGTACACAATGTCATCCAAAGTTGTGCCACAAAGTTCTATTCACAGCCCACAATGTTCACAACTATGTAACAACACCAAACAAAGTAAGTTCAAGATAGACAAACAACAAACATAAAGATGGAAATACTATTTTATTTTTTAGAAATTGTCTCCATGGTGTTGGTTGAAAGGCACATAAGGATCAAGTGAATAATTTTCCCCATATGTGTTAGTGAAACCATGAGAATTGTGAAGACCCCAATCTGTTGCCTGTGCCACCATATGTGTTCCAGAATGTTCATATGTTGGATTATTACCAGTACAGACGACATTGTTGGCTTCTAACTGCATCAAACCATGGTGGTTAGGAATAAGATCACTGCTAAAATGATCGAAAGACGAGTTTCCCACCAAGGGATTTTGATCTTGAGTCCCCAAATGGTCATACACACAGCTGGATTGATCAAGATAATAGGGTTGCTCATGAATCTGGTTACCGGAATAACTTGGGTTTATCCAACTTGATGAATTATCATTATTGAATAAGGTATAATCATAGGCGTCATTTGCTCCAAATTCCAACATAGGTGTATTGACAACTGGGGATGGGAGAGATTCTGGTAAAGGAGCAAGATCATAATTAGTAAGTGATGTTGGTTCAAAACTTTGCGAATTGTGATGATTGAGTGGTGATGTATTGATAACCGGGGATGTAAAAAAGTGTTGATCAGTGAAACCATAGTTGGATGATGGATGATGATGTTGAAAGATCTGTTGAGTGTTGGGTAATGTTGAGGTGCTATATATAGTAGGAAGCTGTTGTTGTTGGTGTTGAAGTGATGGTGGAGATGGTTCTTTACAGTATGCGTTCCAAAAGTTTTTTATGGAATTATCAGATCGTCCCGGTAGAAACTTTGCAATTTCTGACCATCTGCAATGGTGAAAGTAATCAAATAATTAAAAAAATGGTATTTGCTACCGTAATTTATAACCGGCAAATGGGTCATAAATTTTACGACCGTTTTTACAACAGAACGGTCGTTAGAACAACTACCATAATTAGAACGGTGGGTGTTTAGATTTGGTTGAAATATGGTCATAAAATTAATGTAAAAGGGTCATAATAATTAAAAGTGTATATATTCGTCCAATACCGGTCCCAAATTGGTAAAAATATATAATTTTATAATAAAGTATCTCTCGTCACAAAACTGTGCGAGAAAACGGTCGTAAACCGGTCGAAAGAAAAGTCAATCGTAAATTAGTCGTTAGATTTACGACGGAAAATTATATCCCCTGTTGTAAACAGACGTAAAATGAGATTAACCACAGAGGTTTTTGATTTATCATCGTATGTTGGTCAAAAAGGTCCCGAAAGATGAGTTAAACTTTATATGTTCGTGTTTTAGGCTTTTTACAACTAATTTTCAATAGAGCGATGATAAATACCTATTTTTCCTACTAGTGAGAAGAAAAAATAAATAATCTTTTTATTCATGCGAGTAAGTGTAACATTAATTGTCATCTTACTTGTTCCCTATGATTCTGTGTAGGTTACAGATGATTTCGACTTCTTGATTGGAAAAACTTCGACGATCTAAACTTGGACGCAGATAATGCAACCATCGGAACCTGCAACTCTTTCCGCATCTTCTTAAACCTAAAATATGAACATATGAAATTTAATCAAGTGAAAATATTACACGTCAACGAATCCCATAGACGCGCAAATTAACACGATTACGCGCGAGATTTGTAAGTAAATACCAGCCTTTGTAGCGGTGTCTTTCCATGATCTGCTTTCATTGCCATGGGCTTCCATATAAGCAGTGAGAATCGCATCTTCCTCCGGTGTCCAAGCACCCTTATTTACTCTCTGCATGTCACAACACTTGTGTTCATGTAACTCCATCTTTGTTTAATTGAATTCTAATTACCGAAACAAAAAGTAATAAATAGATATTGCAAGATGATCAAATGGTTGTTCACTTTGTTATGAGTTGGGTATGGCCGGTATTTATAATAATTTATATTTTTTGAGTAATTTAATTGCTCTTAAAAACTCAGTTTATATTTTTAATGCTACGTACATATACCAAAAACAAATTAATGTTGGTAAGTTAAATTATTATTTTTCAATTAACAGAAATTTCTCTTATAAAAAAATAATCATCATATCTTCACAGTATATTAGTTAAACAAACAACAATTTAATTGGAAATTACAATATTTACCACCAAGTTATTCTTGTGAGTTGTGATGAGTCCTCACAAAAGTTTTTTCTAATAAAAAAGGCTTTAAGTAAATTAGAAATTCTAAAACCGGTACGAATGTTAGATGATGTATGTTTGGATTTTACGCATTAAATTAGAATTAATTAGGCCTTGACAAAACAAAAGAAAAAAAAAAGAAAAATTGTATGTAAAAAGTAATTATCCTGTGTGTTGAATGGAACACGTGAATGATTTCATTAGGGTGCAAACGAGTCGAATCGAGTTGAGCCGAGCCTGAGTTTGTATAGGTTCGAGCTCGGCTCGTGATTACTTAGGAGAGCTCGAGCTCGGCTCGTTTCTAATTTTATTTTTAAAGCTCGAGTTCGGTTCGGACTTGGCTCGTTTATTTATTTAATATTATTTTTGATATTTTTATATTTAATTTTTATATATATTTATAGAAAAAGGTTATGGTATAAGGTATTTTTTTCGTGCGAAGCGTACAAAGTTATCACGCAAGAATGAAGATTACGGGTGGAAATATAACTCAGGGGTAATAGTTAATCACACACAGATGGAATTATCACGCAAATGTGTAATTATTACGCAGAAGGTATTCTTGCGTGATAATTCCATCTCTGCGTGATAATTTCACGCGAGTGTAATTTGTCTTGCGTAAATATCAATTTGTTCTGGCGTGATTATTATGTTCTTGCGTAATAATTCCACCCCAAAACTTCATACGCTTCGTACGAAAAAACACTTTGTATAGTAATCGGTCCCTATATATATAATTATATATTTTTTATATATTATATTATTTAATTGTTTTTTATCATAACTTTATATATAATAATTATTATTTAAATAATATATTTAATAAATTAAATATAGAAATAAAAAGCTCGTTTAGGCTCGTGAGCAAGCTCAGGTTCGGTAATTAAATGAGCTTTTTTTAAGCTCGAGCTTGTCTCGAACTCGATAAGGTCGGCTCATTTCGAGTTTTTTATCGATCCGATCTCGAGTAGTTCGCGACTCGCGAGCGGCTCAGCTCGTTTGCACCCTTAGATTTCACGTTCTATCTCGGAAATTATTCTCTCGGAAATTATTCTGAATAAAACGTGACTCTTTAATAAATGTTTTCATTGAAGTTATGTTCTAAAACAAAAATCATCAAATTTGTGATAATATAAGCAGTTATATTAACAAAAAAATTAACTATTTATATATATTTAACTAAGTAGAATGTAGTTATTAGACGAGCATTAACTATAAGTGTTAAGTATGAATCTATTATATTAATTAATTAATAACATTTAGATACTTTCTACTTATCATTATTATTAGTGAAGTTTAATGATGAATAGTTATCAATAACATGCATCATTTTAAATACATTTGTTATTATATATGATATCAGATCTTGGTTTTATATTTTCTTTTCGGCTCGCAAGACGTCCTTTCATAATAGAGTTACAAACCTCACCTCGCTCTTGTAAGATGCTATGTTTTTCCTCTCACTCTATTTCCAAGTAAAGGGTGAGACTCTCTATGCTCATAATTGCATACCCCATGTGTCACTATATTTGAATTTATTGATTTTCCTTTTTTAAATCTAATCCCCTACTTATGAGTCTAAATGAGCCGAAATGCTCAAGAGTCGCTTTAAATCGACTCGTTAAATGTTAAAGTGGAGTCAAACTTAAAGGAAATATATTGGAGGTTGTTTGATGAACAATCTTAAACCCAAACTTTATAGTATAAAATAACATAACATCATGTAAATATAATATAATATGACATGATATAATATAATGTAATATACTGTAATTGAATTTTATGTAATGGAATTGAATGTAATATAATATGACATAATTAGTATAATATAACATAACATAATTAGAATAAATTCTATAAAAGAAGTTATATATACACATATTGTGTGTAATAAAATAAGAAAACTAATTATACTTATTTTATATATATATATATATATATATAGTGTAGGCTTATCTTGATAACTAATTTTTTTGTAAGAACTCTATGAAATAATATGAGGCACATATTTTTTATTACATGCAAGTCACATGTCATTTCCTCATTTTTTTTAAAAAAAGTTCATAACTTTTTTTACGACATTATTTTTTTAAAAAAATTTACCATTAATTTCAGTATTTTTTATTTTTTTCAATACCTAACATATCGATATACTTTTAAAAAAAACGTCCACCCATTATTTACATAAGTGTAAATCTGGTTATACATATGTGTAATACTGGATTTACACATGTCTAGATCCAGTATTATGTATGTGTAAAACAAATTTCATAAAAAACGTGAATTCTTTTTATTTTTTATAAAAAAAAAATTTCTGACCACAAATACCACCTCACGCTTTCACTAATCTTGTTGAAATAATATAGTTGTCTTAACGACTTTTGTAATTTTCAATAGAGTAAATTACTATTTTGGCCCATGAGGTTAGGGCCATTTAACCTTATTAGCCCAAAAAGGAATCTTTTGACATATCAACCCCTAACATTTTATTTCTTAACTGTTTTAGCCATTGACACTAACTCTGTTAACTTTTTCTGTTAAGTGTAAGGGTATTTTAGTTATTTTACACCTTAATAACACTTTATGTAAATTTTAAATCTTTAGGCTATTTATGCACATTTGTAAAATGTACCAATACAACCACCAGACACCTACCTCACTCCGGCCATCGTCACCACCGGCACATTGTCGGCTGCCATCGTCGCCAAAACCCACCACCACCGCCACCGCCACCGCAACCACCACCACCACCACCATCATCATATTTCGATTTCTCCTATTTTGATCATCTTCAAGATTAGCTCATGAGTTCTCTAAACTATGATGCAATGAATCTCATCTTCTTCAGGTCCGGCGAGGCCACCACCACATCCACCGCAACCCACCGACCCAAACCCACTGATCGCCACCACCAAGTCTGGCAAGGCAACTACCACATCCACCATTTCCACATGGTTTAATCCACCTCCATCATCGTCACAACTTTCATCAACGCACCATCGACATCATCACTATCAACGTCGATGGCTGCCTACCGGCCTTGCCTACCACCTATTTGGCCAGTGATGGGGACAATTATCATCATCGATGTAAGTTACTCCTTCCATATTGTCACTCCTCTTGGTCAATTTACTGATCACAATGGCTTTCCTCCATTCGCCGCACTTGAAGTCCACAAATCTATTAGAAATATGGTAGTGGTTGCGATGGCGGTGATCGACATCTGTTGTCATTGTCGATTTGGCGATGGTTGCAGTGGTTATGAGGCATGTGTTTGTCAGAGAAAAGGGACACTAGGGTGTGGTTGTCGGAGATCTAGATGGTGTGGTTATCGAAGATGTGGTGGTCGTAGTTCGATTAGGTGTGTCTGCATTTTGATTCCCTTTCCTGTAGATATGAGAGATGTCACACCCCAACCTTGACGGCGGAAACGTCAAGGTGTGAGGGTTAAGATTGTTCACAGCCACATAACGCTATTATTAAATCCCAAATATATTATTCATAAGCTTTCAAAATTACATTACAAGCATAAATCTCAATAATGAAATAACTTTCAACATGAAATAACAAACATAATCATTTTGTTTATTAACTAGGTCCAAGTCCTAGAATATGCCAGCAACATAAGTTCACTTCAAAACTTGGGGGTTTTCCTGAAACATGATAAAAATAAAAGGTCAACTATAAATACTTGGTGAGTTTCCAAGGTTTTCATACATAATATGAAAAAGGTTGCAAGTAGCAATTCATGTCATAGGTTATAAGCTAGTAAGGTTATAGAACACATATCGTTACAACCAAACCTCGACTTGATTACAAGTATAAAAGATTGGCTAAGTGTATTTGGTTCCCTAGTGCACAAGCGTACGGCCCCTAGGAGTCGGCAATACCTCGACTTTAGCACCAAATAGGCTTGTCAGGCCCAAAGATCTAAGACGTCGCCAGGCTAGCAATAGTTAATGATTGTAAACAAACTATGTATCTCATATAAACACTTACAATACACAAATAACCATGACAAATAATAAGTTGAATTGCATGTGATTTACAAGTCTCAAACGTGTATAAGTGTATCAAGTATAAGCAATCATGTTTCACCCCAAAATAGTGTAAAAAATGTAAAAAGGGGACAAGGAAAACTCACATGGATATATGCATTACAAGATGTTATACAAAGTCAAAAGATAATCCAAGGTATCCATCACAAGGCACCTAACATGTATGTTACAAGTTAAGGTTAACAATAAGATTAACGTTTTAATGCTAACTAGGGTTTCAATTGGGATTTGGGGGTTTAAATGATAATGACTCGTTTATGTTTGGTTTAATAATGTTGAAATCGATCAATTGAATATAAGCATTATAGTGAATGATTCATTGATTTTATTTATTGAATTATCATGATGTGTGGAAAAGAAATAATTAATTTAATAATTATTTATAAATTTGATAAAAGGTGCTTAATTAAATATTTATTTAGATAACTTTAAAATTATTTAAAATCGTTTTATTTAGTTTGAACTTCTAAACGGTTTATTATAAAAATCTTACAACTCATATAATATACCGTTTTAGAAGTTTCAAGAGTTTACGTAATGGTATAACCTATAAACTAGTTATTCTATAATATGGTTAAAAGAATAGATAAGCTACTAAATATTTAAATGATTATCCAAATAACTAATTAAATAATCATTCCTCTAACATACTGATTTATTAGATATAAAATCATAATCAATCTATAATTAAAGATAATGTAAAGACTAGAGAAAACTTAGTGATTTTAACTATTTAAAGTTTATTTTTATAAAATAAATTAATTATAACATTGTTATTAATATTTCATATGAAAATTATTAAGATGTTTAAAGAAATAATTTACAGAAATAATTAGATAATCTTTTTAATAACCAAAGTTTATAAACTGATTTTTTTTATAATTTATAAAAGAAATTATATGTCCTAATCATTTAAAAGAAGAAAAGAAAGAAGTAAAAAAAATTAAAGAAAAGTGGGCTGAGGGTCCCCGGGTTCGAACCCGGGACCTCAAGTCCACAATGCACGCAACTTACCAGTGAACCAAGGCATACAGCCGCGAATAGATTTGGTTTTGATTTGTTTTAAATACAACTAATAGGTTTCCCCCATTCCCTTAGAACCCTAGAAACGTTTTCGACCAAATTGAACCCCAATACATTGTTGTTAGGGTCGATTATCATGGGGCTTTGCTTCCCCATATGATTTCGAGCATAAAGATGTGTAAATCTTACATGATTTGAGTTCGATTTGATGACGATGGTGATATGAATAACCGCGACTAAAGCGAAGCTGGTTTGAGATCCAAACGTTGGTGATAATCCAATTAATCAAACTCGAAGCTCCCAAGGATTGCGATGTTCAAAACCCTTTAATCAATTGTGATTATTATTGATTTGATCATGGGTCTCGTATAAGTTGCAGTCGCAGATAATGACGATGGTTGTATGTGATGAGTGTGCATGTTTCAAATGAAATTACGTTGTGTAGGAGTTTAGTTACGATTAAACTATCGTGTATGTGTAATTAATTTGATTATTATTGAGTATAAAGGATTGAACGGCTTGGAGGTTTAATGTGAATCGGTTATACAATGATTCAAGTAGTAACCGATGGTTAAAAACACAATTTAATCATACATTAAAGTTCGAAACTTGCGTAGGAAACGTTCTGGATCGATTTCGGGCTTCGAAGTCGATTATTTGGCCATTTTTTAGTCGCCGGACTCCGGCCGGAGGGTCGCCGGAGTCGCGGCCGGAAACACGAGGGGGGGGGGGAAAGAGTTGGTTTGGGTTTTTAATAATTACACAATAGGTCCCTGCGGTTTAATTCTTATTATTTCCTGCAGAAACCTTAATATTTAAGGTTTCAAAATTGACACAATAACCCCCTGTACTTAAATTAAACTTTTCCAAATGATTGTTATTTATAACAACATTATTATTGTTATTATTATTATTATTATTATTATTATTATTATTATTATTATTATTATTATTATTATTATTATTATTATTATTATTATTATTATTATTATTATTATTAGTACATTAACATTATTGTTATTAAAATAATTTTTAGTAATAGTAATAATATCATTATTATTACTATTATAACAATTATTTTTAAGATTTTTATCCCTTGTTGATAAGTTTTATATTATCAACCAATGTTTTAAACATTATTAATGTTATCTCTATTATTTAATTAATTTGTTAAACCCCAAATTAATTATCAAGCATATTAATTCCACAAAGTTTTAAAATTGACATAAAAGGTCCTTCTAAAACTTAACAAAGTTTACTTTTAATTTAACGGAAATATGAGATGTCACAGTCTCCCCAACTTAAAAGAATTTCGTCCCGAAATTAAAAAATGAACTTAAATGAACAAAGGAATTGTAATGAAAGGTGAGTGTTCAACGAACAGTGTTTGACGTTTGATTACAGGTGGAACGCTTCACTTTATGTAATCTTACAAGATCCTTAACATAATAAACGCGAGACGTTTTGAGATGAAACGTTGAAAAACGATGACGAGCTACCGTGGTACCTTAGATTCATAAGTCACAACTTCTAGAATATAATTTCGTAGTAAAGCGATGTATTGAAATCAATAAAAGACCACAATTGTAAGAAATGTTAACCGTCAGGATTTAAGAATTCCAAACGTCACTATATGAAACGATCTTAACGCATATCTTGTGAATATGTATCTCTCTTTTGACCAATCATCGGTCTAAGAATAATACGATATGCGAAGATTTTGGAATAAGTTCACGACGATGGTTAGGAACATTATTAAAAGCAGGAAATGAACTGATCATCCAAATTAATGATCGATGTTTAACGACATACCACGGTATACGACTATTTGAGATAGATACAAGCCAATTTCTCGACCCATTATCTCACAAGAGTTGATATGCAATTAACCAATCGGTCTATAATGCACCAATTGTCATCATGACAGCTAAGATAAGAGACACTTAGTGAATGAAAAGTTAAACAGAAGATCCATAGGATCACGAATGTTAGGTCTTGTCATATGTGAAGGTAAGACACTTGGATACATACCAAGTTACGTCTTTTCCTTTATGCCAAATCCATGACTACTAGTTACGAAGGTTTATGAACCTTTATATCCGCGTCACAATGTAAATAATAACGAGTCTCGTTGATCGAAGGCAAGATAGTGTTTTAATGATTTTCAATGGTTAAGGATTCAAGACGATTTAAGAAATGTCATGAACAATAGGAAATGTACTTATATTTTGCAAGGTAGCAAATTTCCAAGTATAGTTTGCATACACAGTTCATCAAACCCATGAGCACAGTCGAGAACATACGTATGTCTAGAAAGACATAACCACAAGTTGATAATGTCTTTATTTAGTAGAAAGATCGTTTAAGAAGACTACCATCACACCAACATGTGTTGATGATATCTCAAAATGAAAGTTGATAAGTAAGGAATAAATGGTTCGATATAGCTAGATCATATCAAAACATAAGGATAAAGGAAAAGAAATCAATTTAAGAATTTAAATGCTCCAAACTCGAAATCAAAATCAACCTAGAGTGATCGGGTCTCCTTTCAAGTTCAGAAATCATGTTTTGGCTTGATAGGTCCAAACACTAACATTGGTTCACCCTTCAAGTTACTACATGTTCCTTGTCACTTGATTTAAAACCTTGGTAAGTTGGAGATCAAGAAATGAGAATAGTCATCAAGGTGTGGTTTTCACTCCTAACTTGATGGTGTATTCCCAAGGTATGACCACTAACTTACCAATCAAAAAGTTCGATCCCAACTCCTCGTTGAGGATCCACAAAAATAAGACGAGGTAACTCACCATTTAAGGTAAGGGAAATCACTCCTATCTTAACGGTGAAGTTTTACAAAAACAAAATATGTCAAGATGAACTTCTTCATCAAAATCCAAAATTCACTCCTACTTTGATGAAGTCGTCTCATTTGAACAAATACAATTCATAAAGATGATATTTTCATCAAGGTATGGAATTCACGCCTATCTTGATGATTGAATTTCATAATAGCAAGAAAACAATCGAAGATTGACATTTGTCACCAAAGTACGGGTTTCAATCCTATTTTGGTGAGATCATGTCATTTGTGAAATGTCATTCCATAGAAAATAATTGAAGTCAATCCTCGGGATAAGGAAATCACCCCAATCCAGAGGATGAAATTTTATAAATCATAATTGGAAACCATTTATCGAAACGAATAGAGAATCATCAAAGTAAGGGAATCACCCCTGTTTTGATGAGTTAGAATCATTTAGGAGATACGTGTGTTCTTAGTCATAAGTTGACCTGCAAACACTTGCATCACTCACGGTGCAGACTGTACGGAGTTTGACTTAACGACGAAAGAAAAATAATATCAATTAGAAATTCGGGAAAATTTCAAGTTACATCAATGTAACAAAAGGAAAAATCATGCCTACAAGCTTAAAATCAAAGTTCAAGATAACAGAAGTTGTTGTGATGTTCAAATCTTGGATGGTTTCAATCGGGGAGACGAAATTAAGGGCAGGAAATTATTCAACGCCACAACGAGATGTGAACGTTCTATTCACAATCAAAAGGAATACACGAACTTCTCAAGATATGAGGTCAACCATAGCCTTATTGAAGACACACGTACTTATAAGTGATCACTCATCTCAAGGGTTTCGAGTCACGTAAACGGATTCAATGATCGCGTCAAATCACTATTTACACTTTCCCTAGACAAAGTATCTCGAGACGTAAGAATTCCACCTATAGCATTGCATGTTCTTAGTTATGGGTCACATCCTTAAGGAGACTTGAGAACCATAAGTAGCGGTTTAAAGTTGTTGATGACCATTCGGTTTAGATTCCCAATATCTTTGGGTATATTAAGATTCATGTTCACGTTGGTCAAGATATAGAAATAGTTACATAAAACGCTCGACGTGTAACGATGTTTAAACGTAAATGTTGAAATGTAAGATGGGTTCAATATTAACAGGAACATTATGTATGATAAGAACGAGAAGATATTAAAACTTTGGTGATAAACCAGATCAAAGAATCAAGGACTTTTAAGACACAAAATGGATGGTTCCATTTGGTAACGCATTACCATTTGGAATCGTTGACGCGTCAAGGTAAATTGACCCATTTGCCTTAGAGACTTGTGTATATTGACCATAGTTTATCACTCATCCCAGAAATCCCCAGGTAAGCATAACTGGTCTCACAATGAGATTTATACGATATGCTTGCCTTAGCCCGAAGGCCTTTTGCCAGGAAATCCAGAATACAGGTGTCTATGTGTCACACAAATTTCTTTGGTTTATGAAATCAAAACCTTGATGAGATTTTTTTTATAGATTAGACATAGAGTCTAAGGAACTAAACCCATGACGATAAGTGTAGATTCCACGTGTCGTTGAGAATAAGTTTAGGAAGTTCATTTGTCGGGGAGGGTCAAAGAGTCAAAGTTAAGTTTAGGGAGACAAGTAACTAAGTTTAAGCATACATTAGGCAATCCTATGCTAAGGCATCAAGTTGCACAAAAGGCATAGCATTATGTAGCATGCAAACAACATGTAAGCACAAAGGTATAAGGATCTTTCTATGAGGTTCATGCAACTATAGTCTAGGTCACCATTTCTAATAACCTAAATCCCTATAGTTATGGGCTCTGATACCAATCTGTCACACCCCAACCTTGACGGCGGAAACGTCAAGGTGTGAGGGTTAAGATTGTTCACAGCCACATAACGCTATTATTAAATCCCAAATATATTATTCATAAGCTTTCAAAATTACATTACAAGCATAAATCTCAATAATGAAATAACTTTCAACATGAAATAACAAACATAATCATTTTGTTTATTAACTAGGTCCAAGTCCTAGAATATGCCAGCAACATAAGTTCACTTCAAAACTTGGGGGTTTTCCTGAAACATGATAAAAATAAAAGGTCAACTATAAATAGTTGGTGAGTTTCCAAGGTTTTCATACATAATATGAAAAAGGTTGCAAGTAGCAATTCATGTCATAGGTTATAAGCTAGTAAGGTTATAGAACACATATCGTTACAACCAAACCTCGACTTGATTACAAGTATAAAAGATTGGCTAAGTGTATTTGGTTCCCTAGTGCACAAGCGTACGGCCCCTAGGAGTCGGCAATACCTCGACTTTAGCACCAAATAGGCTTGTCAGGCCCAAAGATCTAAGACGTCGCCAGGCTAGCAATAGTTAATGATTGTAAACAAACTATGTATCTCATATAAACACTTACAATACACAAATAACCATGACAAATAATAAGTTGAATTGCATGTGATTTACAAGTCTCAAACGTGTATAAGTGTATCAAGTATAAGCAATCATGTTTCACCCCAAAATAGTGTAAAAAATGTAAAAAGGGGACAAGGAAAACTCACATGGATATATGCATTACAAGATGTTATACAAAGTCAAAAGATAATCCAAGGTATCCATCACAAGGCACCTAACATGTATGTTACAAGTTAAGGTTAACAATAAGATTAACGTTTTAATGCTAACTAGGGTTTCAATTGGGATTTGGGGGTTTAAATGATAATGACTCGTTTATGTTTGGTTTAATAATGTTGAAATCGATCAATTGAATATAAGCATTATAGTGAATGATTCATTGATTTTATTTATTGAATTATCATGATGTGTGGAAAAGAAATAATTACTTTAATAATTATTTATAAATTTGATAAAAGGTGCTTAATTAAATATTTATTTAGATAACTTTAAAATTATTTAAAATCGTTTTATTTAGTTTGAACTTCTAAACGGTTTATTATAAAAATCTTACAACTCATATAATATATCGTTTTACAAGTTTCAAGAGTTTACGTAATGGTATAACCTATAAACTAGTTATTCTATAATATGGTTAAAAGAATAGATAAGCTACTAAATATTTAAATGATTATCCAAATAACTAATTAAATAATCATTCCTCTAACATACTGATTTATTAGATATAAAATCATAATCAATCTATAATTAAAGATAATGTAAAGACTAGAGAAAACTTAGTGATTTAAACTATTTAAAGTTTATTTTTATAAAATAAATTAATTATAACATTGTTATTAATATTTCATATGAAAATTATTAAGATGTTTAAAGAAATAATTTACAGAAATAATTAGATAATCTTTTTAATAACCAAAGTTTATAAACTGATTTTTTTTATAATTTATAAAAGAAATTATATGTCCTAATCATTTAAAAGAAGAAAAGAAAGAAGTAAAAAAAATTAAAGAAAAGTGGGCTGAGGGTCCCCGGGTTCGAACCCGGGACCTCAAGTCCACAATGCACGCAACTTACCAGTGAACCAAGGCATACAGCCGCGAATAGATTTGGTTTTGATTTGTTTTAAATACAACTAATAGGTTTCCCCCATTCCCTTAGAACCCTAGAAACGTTTTCGACCAAATTGAACCCCAATACATTGTTGTTAGGGTCGATTATCATGGGGCTTTGCTTCCCCATATGATTTCGAGCATAAAGATGTGTAAATCTTACATGATTTGAGTTCGATTTGATGACGATGGTGATATGAATAACCGCGACTAAAGCGAAGCTGGTTTGAGATCCAAACGTTGGTGATAATCCAATTAATCAAACTCGAAGCTCCCAAGGATTGCGATGTTCAAAACCCTTTAATCAATTGTGATTATTATTGATTTGATCATGGGTCTCGTATAAGTTGCAGTCGCAGATAATGACGATGGTTGTATGTGATGAGTGTGCATGTTTCAAATGAAATTACGTTGTGTAGGAGTTTAGTTACGATTAAACTATCGTGTATGTGTAATTAATTTGATTATTATTGAGTATAAAGGATTGAACGGCTTGGAGGTTTAATGTGAATCGGTTATACAATGATTCAAGTAGTAACCGATGGTTAAAAACACAATTTAATCATACATTAAAGTTCGAAACTTGCGTAGGAAACGTTCTGGATCGATTTCGGGCTTCGAAGTCGATTATTTGGCCATTTTTTAGTCGCCGGACTCCGGCCGGAGGGTCGCCGGAGTCGCGGCCGGAAACACGAGGGGGGGGGGGGGGAAAGAGTTGGTTTGGGTTTTTAATAATTACACAAATGGTCCCTGCGGTTTAATTCTTATTATTTCCTGCAGAAACCTTAATATTTAAGGTTTCAAAATTGACACAATAACCCCCTGTACTTAAATTAAACTTTTCGAAATGATTGTTATTTATAACAACATTATTATTGTTATTATTATTATTATTATTATTATTATTATTATTATTATTATTATTATTATTATTATTATTATTATTATTATTATTATTATTATTATTATTATTATTATTATTATTAGTACATTAACATTATTGTTATTAAAATAATTTTTAGTAATAGTAATAATATCATTATTATTACTATTATAACAATTATTTTTAAGATTTTTATCCCTTGTTGATAAGTTTTATATTATCAACCAATGTTTTAAACATTATTAATGTTATCTCTATTATTTAATTAATTTGTTAAACCCCAAATTAATTATCAAGCATATTAATTCCACAAAGTTTTAAAATTGACATAAAAGGTCCTTCTAAAACTTAACAAAGTTTACTTTTAATTTAACGGAAATATGAGATGTCACAAGAGATGGACATGGAAGGAAGTGGTGGCGGAGAACGATGGTGTAACTGCGGTCGATGGAGATCACAACTCTAATCACATGAGATTTGAGGATGGAATGAAGAAGAAAGAGGTTGATTTTGTTGATGATGGTAGTGTTGGTTGTGTTAAGTGGTGGTGGTGTGTGGTGGTTGTATTGGTAATGTTAAAAATATGCATAAATAATCCTAAAGATTTAGCATTTACATAAATAGTCCTTATGATGGAAATTGACAAAAATAACCTTACACTCAACTGAAAAAAGTTAACAAAGTTAGTGTCAAGGGCCAAAATAGTTAAGAAATAAAACGTTAAGGGTTGATATGTCAAAATATTCCTTTTGGGGCTAATAGGGTTAAATGGCCATAGCCCCAGAGGCCGAAATAGTAATTTACTCTTTTCAATAATTTAATTTTGATTTTTAATTTACATCATAACGCATCAAGCCGATACTGACTTATATCGAATTCCTAAAAAAGCACGCGACAGTCGTACCACCGCAAACGCGCGGGCATTTCCACTAGTGTGTGTGTGTATATATATATGTATATATATATATATATATGTATATATATATATATGTATATATATATATATGTATATATATATGTATATATATATATATATATATATATATATATATATATATATATATATATATATATATATATATATATTGTGAGATCTAAACCCCTTAATTAGACTATATGATTAATGGATCAAATTAAACATTTTAGTAAGAGTTAATTGCTATTTTGGCCCCTGGGTTAGGGCCATTTAATCCCATCAGCATAAAAATAAATGTTTTGACATACCAGACCTTAGAGTTGATTTTATAATAATTTTGATCCCTAATACTAACTCTGTTAGTTTATGCTGTTAAGTCTAATGGTATTTTTGTTCATTTACATCTCAGGGGTTATTTGTGTAAATTACAAAGTGATTACTTATGTATTTATTCAAAAATACAAAAACAACCTCACCATATTCGTTTTTTTCCATTATTTGTAAATTTTTATTTGTATATTTTAAAATGTTTTTAATATCATGTTTGAAAAAAAATTTGTACTTTGGTTTTTTTTATTTGAGTATTCTTTTTTATTTTAATAATTATTATTTTAATTAATCACCATGTAAATATAAATAATCATTAAAAATATAGTCGTTTCAAATATATATTATATTGTATTACTTACTTATAGTCGTTAGCAAAAAATGTTCAAATAATGTATGATTTTAGAAATACGTCGTAATTGAAATTAAAACGAATAATTTTAAGCAAATGGATGATTTTAAAAAAGAACAATTTAAAAGATATGTTCATAAAAAAACAAAATCTTTAAGAAAAAAAGTTAAGAAATGAACGGTTCTAAATAAGAGCGAAGTTAACAACGATTGTATAATTTAATGAAAAGTTTTAGAAGGATCAAATTTTTAAAAATATTATAAATTGTATTGTATAATTTAATAAAAAATGTAACAAATGATTTTGAAAAATAAGTTTATAAAAAACGATAGAAAACCAAAATAATAATAAATTTTCTAAGTTGTATTGTATAATGAAACAAAATACATTAAAATGGTTGAAAGATTATTATTTTTTTTTTGAAAACTAATGATTCTAGAGAAGACGTATATGAAAAAACAAAAGATTTAAAAAGTTGTATCTTTTTATAAAAGCACATTTTTTATTGTATATTTTTTAAATATATAATTAAAAACTTATTTAACTTGAAGTTGGTTTTTGTTAATTTAAATAATTACATAAACAGCCCTTCAATGTTAAAAAAAACCTTTAAACTTTCAAAACAGCCCCTGAAGTAAGAAAGACCAAAATACCCTTACACTTAACAGACAAAATTAACAAAGTTAGTGATTAGAGCCAAAACTGTTATAAGATGCAATATCATGATCTGATAAATCAAAAAATTAATTTTTAGGCTAATAGAGTTAAATGACCCATAACCCTAGGGGCCAAAATAGTAATTTATTCTTTTTTCCCCTCCCTTCCTTTTTGATCTTTTAGCTTTTGAAGCTCTACATCGCCACCAAGTAAATCCGGAACCTATGTCCTATTTTATATATGTATTAGTACCAATCAATTAACACATATTTGGCACGGTTTGACCCTGTTAGACGGCTCATATCAAACCTGAATGGTTCATTGTGCCCTGGTTCACTTGTTCTAGTGCTATGTATCAAGACAAAATCCTAGCAGAAGCAAAACTAGTTTGAACCCTAAGAACTTGGTTTTTGGTCTGATTGGTTGGTCCAATATGGTTTCACAACATGATATATGATGTACAAGTACAAGCATTTGTACTCTACTGATACATTTTCTTTTTAAACTTCTGCAAATATGTATATTTTGTTATATTTTACACTTGTATAGTTGTGTACATATAATAATTATTAGCATATATAGGTCCGAACAACAATATCAAGTCCAAAATTTTTTACATATAGTTTGACTTAGAATGAAAAGATTGACTGTGACACCCTGCTACATTATGACACCCTATTACATTATGTACAATCAAAAATTTATTGTTGTATGTACATAGAATGTTTGATGGTTTACGCATCATTTCTTAATTTGTTGAAATGAGTTGGCTATGATGGATTGGACATCTACTCACTTATGAGTTATGACCTAGTCTCGTATGGGACGTTCCCTCATGTTTGAACTTGGAACGAATACGTAATAGTTTGTCTACTCAAGGAAAGAGCTAGATACTTCGCCGAAAGGGTGAATAAGCTAGGCTGAGCGCCTTTGATTAAATCTTGCTCTAGGCAATCTTCATTGATGGTTGTCATAAAGATTATCAAATGACTTGTTAGAAGATATTGGTTTGTGGTTATACGCCCAACATATTCTCGATGGCATATTAGTTTTACTTACTTATAATAATAATTGAAAAAAGGAATCTTAGAGAGTTTGGGTTCATCTCTTGAGAGTTTTAAAATATTGTATAAATAAAAAACAAACAATATGAGTCAAGCTGTTTCTAAGCTATTCTAGTTTAATATTGACTCATCAAAAGTTTTAAATCAAGCTAAGATTTAAATGAGCTTTAACCGAAGGCCGGGCAGGGCGGGGCCGAGCGAGCTCAAGCTTATATCGGAGTTTATTTATTCAATATCTTGTATATCATTGTTACTGGTCTCACGAGCCTAAACATAACTATTATTATATAATTTTTGTTACTATAATTGATATATAATAACTCATTATTATTAAATAAAATTTCTGATAGAAATATGTTATATATAAGTAAAGTTAATATATGTATACAAAAGTAATTATTTATGCATATGAAAAAAGATGTACTCGGTGGTTGAGTTAATTTTCATTTAGCGCGTGGTTCGGGCAGGTGTCAGATTGGGAAACTCTAAACTTTGTTTACAAGGCTATTTACCACGATTAACTTTAAGGTAACAAAGCAGTAACATTACTAGTTGTTTCAAGGCTTGCCCTTATTTATGTATATAACTAGAATTGTCAATAATTAATAAATGAATTTGAGTTGAGCTCGAGTGTGAAAAACTACCCACGAACCAGGATTGAACTTTAAAAATGAAGCTCGAAACGTGCCTGAGCTATCTAAAATTAAACGAGTCGAAATCCAGCTTTGGGCCTTAGGCTTAACTCTAGCAAGGCAAAGTACATCTCAAAATCCAACAAAACACAGAACCGGAATCTATTATAGGATTATTAATGACCCAGAAAAGAATGGCACCATGCTACACGTATGCTGTTAAAGGACATAACTTTATATATAAGCGATGCCAAATTAATATATAATAATAGCGTTGGGTCTTCTGTATCTCAGTTTAAGCACATGCCATTCTTTAATTGCATCTAATTTAGCATCAATGGATAGCCTATGCTCATATGCCTCTTAACTTGTAGCTAAATTTGTTTCCATAGTCCCCACCTAGCTGCTACACCTACTTTTAACATATATACTCACACACCCAACTGTGTGTATGTACCATAAGAGATCATATTACATGATCATCATCATCCTCAAATTTATTATCCACCACACATATATAGAAGCATTCCTCAAGAACATGTGAAGAAACTGCAAATATGTTTTCTTTTTTCATATGGGAATAACATCAGAAACATACCATTGTCCCCTCTGAATTAAAGACCCTAAATCTAGCAATGCTTAGGTTCATTCAATTCAATTCACTCTTGGTCTAACAACATGCTTATATTAACATTGATTAATTACATTATTGTACTACTTACTTTGCTCACCACTAATTGGGGCAACATCGATGATGACGGTGGTGAGGATGAAGATGATGGAAGATTGGTCATGAATGTGTCGAGATACTCCATGTGAGAACTTGCACTCGGGTTGATCGAGCCTAGTGAGTTCATTGATGGTTGGGTGATGTCGGTGGTTGATTCGAAACTATTTGCTTGGTCAAGGATACTGATGTCATAATTCTCAGGTTTGAGGATATTTTGTTCATAATAGTTCAAGGAATCCATTGTGGGAATATGGTTATCAAAAACTGAAGATGAATTGACTACGAATGATGGAGGAAGGGGAGGTAGATTAGCTGTGGGATCGATATTGAACAGTTTATCAAGATTGATCAACAGCGGATGAGCGATGGCTGGTGGTGGTGCATGGAGATGATGATCTTGATCATGGATGATGTGAGGTTGATATGGGCTTATCACATTAGCATTTGAATCAAATAAACCATCATAATATTGATGATCACCACTTAAAGAAACATGAATGTTGGTTGTTTTAGGGTTAGGAAAGGGAGTGACATAATTATGAGTAGATAAGTGGCTGTGAGCAAGAAGCTTCTTCTTTATACTTGAGTTCCAAAAGTTCTTAACCTCATTATCCGTCCTACCTGGTAAATGTTTTGCGATTTGCGCCCATCTATCCAAAACAAACTTACATTAATCAAGAGTCAAAACACACTTCTAATTGACAACCTAATCGACATAAAGAAATATAATTCAAATCCAAAAGTAAAAGGTTTTTTTCTTTCTACCGGTTTCCAAGAATACGGTGTAGGTCGACTATCAGATTGGCTTCTTGGGACGAAAAGCTTCCTCGTTTCAAATCCGGCCTTAAATAATTAATCCATCGCAATCTACAACTCTTGCCGCATCTTTGAAGCCCTGTACATATAAAGATTTACAAGTTATTTTTGCAACAACTTAATGATTATCAAACAATAGTAAACTTCTAAAACTTCTATTTAGAAACCCATCATCAAACCTAACAAATTTATTAAAAAAAAAAAACAACCCATCATCATATCCATCTAGATCTAATCTTTCTTTCATACACAAACACAAACACAAACGCATGCACATCAATATGTAGAATGTACATATATTTGTATGACGAATGAAAAGATTCAACTTTTCATGCCAAGGAGAGAGATGAAATCAAAATATGGTCAACATATAATACATATGTGTATATCAGTATAAGTACATAAATATACGTGTGTCATGATCCACTGAGATTCAGCCTGTGTGATCCCTCCCCTCAATATGCCTCCACAATAAAGTATACCAGTATATGTAGATGTAGAGAGAAAAAGTGGGAAGAGTGAGACCGACCCGCAAGTTTAGGAACGGAGCTCCAGCATCCATGGCCATGGGAGGTAATGTAGTTAATGAGTTTCTCATCTTCTTCAGGCGACCACAACCCTCTTTTAACTTTCTGCTTGTTGCAGCAGGTATGTCCTCCACCATGTCCCATGTTTCGATCTCTTTCAGGTGACACTAGCAATATGTAAGCTCTATGGAGGTAAGAAGATATTGTTAATGGAGGCAATTAAGAAAAAGTCAGCACATACACAAGCAGTAGCAGTTATGTGATAAAAGTCAGATTGATGAAATGATGATATCAGAGTACTGACTGCAATGCAAAAGAGAGCTTCGTAAGCAACCCGATGAGTGAGTGAGAGTGAGAGAGAGATGATCGAAGTGTTGTTTGTAGTAAGAGATCGAGGGATCGTTTATGACCTTATATTTACGGTCCTACTTTTGTCTTCTTTTACACAACAATCGTCTCTACTATTCAATAATTTTAGTTTTAAGATATGAATTAATTTCTTTTAAAATAATATAGCGGTCTCAAAAAGCCCCGGGGTTTCATAAGCTCAACATTTCAGTTTGTTAAAATGAACGGGCCTATTCAGAGCTAGTCTGACAAACAGCTCGGCTCGTTTACTGCAAATTCAACTTGGAGGATTGTAGGTTAGAAAGTAAGTATTTAAGGTAGGAATTACCTCTAATTTCTATGCTCAAACAATGATTGCAAGTATTAATGGAGGAGAAAGATAAGTTAGTTAGAAGAAAAAATTGTTTATATATTGACAATTCAAGTAACTCACTTAAACGCAGTAAAGTTCTATGTTTCTTTAAACACACCCCTTATTGTTAAAATATTGTGTTACAAATTTTCATTTATATCATATCACGATGTGTTTGGAATTGAGTGAAATTTATAATATAAAATTAAAAAACTTGTCATATCGGAGATTGATGAAGACCAAGCGAGGATCACTAACAAAAGTGAAGATTCTTCCATGATAGTCCTTTTTAATCTATGTTATCGTGAACAATATGGTCACGTCATTTCCAAATGCTCTAGATGACGACATATCATACAACATGCATTGAATTAGTTAAATCAGATTTAATATTGCTTTATGAATGTTAATACATATGGATCCGTACGATCCTCATTTTCTCTTTTTTTTCTAACATCAATAGGCAAGCACATCATTGTAATATTTGCTACATTTAACACCTTTTGGTTCAACTTACACATAACGCCTAACACCTTCTTGACTTCAAGCCTACAAGTACATAAACAATAAGAATTTAAGTTTAATTCAGTACATTTTGAAATTGAAAGATATTAAGATGCTACATATATAATTACAATATGTGTAACATTATTTTATTTATATGAACAATTAATTAACGCCAATCTTTATTATATTACGGTATGTTATGTATTTGTTATTAGGGTTATTAAATTTTAATAATCTCAATTTTTATTTATTGGTCTGAACTAATCTCAACCTAGAAAATATTTAAATATATTTCCAACTTTGAGCTTATATTTCTCTAACAATCTATTACTAACTGAGAATTAACTCACATTAGTTCTTTTTATAAAATGGAGACACCTTTGAGTCATTTTTTATCTTTGTCGCTACTCAGTCTCCACCATGTCCATTTTTTGGTTAGCCTTTATCGTCATCTGAAATCTACCTTTGACAAATCAAGTGGTTCAAATCAAGAGGTGGATATTAATGGTTTTAGCGGGCAAAAGTTTCCAATTAACATACCTGATGGTAGATTTTAACATTCTATTTAGTGTTTTGGTCACATAAGCAATTCAGGTCATTAGTAAGGGATAACAAGAAGGGAAATAAACTTAAAATTAGGATTAATCCTGACCAATAATAAAAGTTGGAATTATTAAAATTTAATAACTCGTGTTATTATTATCAATATGAGTGGCATACTAATATTATTTTTAGTATTACTACAATAATTATCATTGTTAGTGGTGATATTAAGTTATTAACACTTTGTCATTAGTTGTAGTATTGCTTATACAACAATATTAATAATGTTATGATTATGATTATGTTCATTATTAGCATTATGATTATGATTATTATTATTATTTGTAAAAGTCATGAAAAAGAAATAGAATTATTATATTATGATTAAAATTAAGCAAAATATATGATTTAATAGTTAATTGTAGCAACGTACCATTGTTACAATTTTTGGAATTATATTCTCCAGCAACAATAATGATTGTGGGGTGGGCATGATGCAAGAGTTTCATGACACTACTTAATATTATCATCGAACCCTTTTAACTTCAGTTCGGTAATTGTTTGGTAATTTGATGCATCAATCTCTCTTCTAATAATATTATATTTATATGATTGAGTTTTTATTATTACTTTCCGGTTTATGTGTATCCAATTAGAACTTAAATCAATCAAAATTAATAGACCACATGAAGCATGTAGTTATCATGATTACCTAAATGAATAGTGCATATAGACATATTGGGTGTAGATGATATAACAACACAAAGTATCAATGTTGATACATGTTCGTGTATACATTAAATGAATGATTAAACTTGTAAATCAAAACTTGATTTGATTTCAACACCAAAATATAAATATAATCCATGCAAATATTTGTTAGTATGCAAACCCTAAAACAAGTAGACTTAATTACATCCTAAGGGGATTAGATCACACTAATTTCCTTACTTACATCCAAACATAAATTTAACTTAGTCATAATTTTACACAACATGATCCATGTGTAACCGTTTGCTGCTTAATTATAACTTTCTCAAAACTAAATATAAATTATTGATGTGGAGATGGTGTGAACATTTAGTTATGTAAAATGTTGATATGTGTCTATGTTAATTGACTAAAATCGTAATATTTGACCTCACATATCATTAATATTGTCTTTTTTTACCACTAAAGCTAATTGATTTGCTTTTAGTTGTTTGATCGAAAACTTTTCAAGAGGTCCCGACCATGTTTAAGTGTGAAATTCTCCTTTCATCCACGTACGTATCGTTGGTATTTGAGGCGAATCATTCCTTATAAGCTTAACATCTTTCATGTCCACATCGAATCTGAAATTTGCCTATAGTCTCATAATCATCGCATTATGAACTCATTGTCTTTGATTTTTTTTTGTTCCACTATATCTATCACGGATGTAACATTTCTCTAAAGTGTCGTTTTGAACACCACATGAGACTCAACACTACCAATAAATTGGTCGATTGGCCAACAATTTAAAAATTATAAAAATTTCATATAAACTAACAACCTGGTCAAACACACAACCCAGGTCACAAACCTATGGTTTTTTATACCCATTTTCATTTTTAATTGGTTATATAAATTTTTCTAATTAAACTTGTTATTAAAAAACTTTGATATTATCTAAATCAAAAAAATATAATAAAGACACTTAAAATCATAATTTTTCTCTCTATAAATATAGAATTATATAATTAATATACTTTCATATCCACTCCGGATTCTTTCATCCTTAATCTCTTTTTTATTCGTATTTCTACCATGGTTCATTTGTTTTTAAGCTTTTACTTAAATTGTACATATTCTAAAAATTATTCAAGTACTCAATAGTATGAAAGCTTCCTAAAAATAATTATTTTTAATATTATCTAAATAAGCACACACCATATTTGTTTAATACAAACATGATTGGATTGGATTATGAATGAGTGTGAAAATATTAGATTTGGTTAGGTTGTTTAGTAGGAAGAGAAAAATTAATTGATTAATAAAATGTTAGATTGGTTGGGTTGTAAACGAGGATGGTATATAAACACCGAATGCACTAATTGTATTGCAATATAATAAAGGATCATGCATCCCATAAACACAACATAATACAGAATACAGTGATTAGTGGAAGTACCAATTGTTATCCTTTTTATCACTTCAACATGTAATATTGACAACCTGCATGTGGTAACTCTTCAATCAAGTTACCGCTAACGGTCGAATGATTGCGTATTCCACACATATTACTAACTAGTTTATTCTTATATCGATCTCTATGCATCAATTAACTAAAATAATGTTAATAACACTAAAATCAAAAACATAAATATATATAATATACAGTAAATGATCGAATAGTTAATATTTGTGAATTGACAAAGTTGTCCCGTACGTCTCTCATAGGGGTCTGCGTGCATGCATGATTCCATGTGATTAAATATCCATTTTAGAATAAAAGGCCAAAATATAGAAATGTCACATCGGGGGTCACTGAAGGATCACAATACTTACAATGGGGCCTGATGCACTTGATTGCATGCATGTTTAAGCACCAAAATGAAGGCATACAGTTTGGTGATGGTGATCAACGGTGCATTCGCCATTGATGCCAATTTCACACCCTTTTTTGGAAAGGACCACTGCCGTATAAGGTGGGACTTAGTACATCGTATCCCCTCTCCACCAATCAAATACGTCGTTGACCACTTTGCTCTTTATAAGTATTTGACCTCGAACTTGTCAACTAGGCCCACCAAAAGTAAGTACGACTCTTTCAATGTGACAAGGAAGGCATATATAATTGTAAGCTTCAATTCTCTTTGTTTTTCAATCCTATTTAGTTTTTATCTGTGTTACATTATATAATTATATTATTTTATTTACAAATCAAGTTGAATGTATGAAATTTGGACTAAGACCACGTTCATTAGATGAATTCAAATAAGGTTTTGTTTCAACTCGAGCTTGTTTAAAGGTTAAGCCACAACGCATTGAGAAGCCCTTATGATAATATGTTCACTAATGGCCGTTAATGGGGTAAAGTCGTGTTCGTGAGTTTTCTTTGGTTGATATAAAGTCACATTAGGTTATAACAATTCATTTTGATTTAATGACCAATGTATGATGATAAATCCACTACGTGTCTTGATTGGACATAGTCATGCATTAATGAGTTGTTTTAGGTTACATAAAGTTATGTTAGGTTATTACAAGTTATTTTGGAGTTAATGACGTGTGTATGATGATATGAAGACTTATTAATGGGTCATTAAGGACGTTTTCATGTGTTACGGAGTTGTTTTAGGTTACACCAAGTTACATTTGGTTATAACAAATCATTTGGTGTTGACATGTGTATGCTAATAGATCCATTAGTGAGATTTTTAATGTGTTAGTGAGTAAGTTCAAGTTACACAAACTCGCATTATGTTATAACAAATGTTATTTGATCATAATACATATTTATATCATACATATATATACAACTATTTTTTATACTACATACATTTCTAGGTCTTATAGCTATATACATCTTAATATACTAAATTACAGAGAACCATATACCACGTGCATCTTTAATTTCCATCATACATCGACATGTAAAATTTGTATTTTGATAATAACATTCATGAAAACCGAAGTGGTGTTGCCTAGTGTATTTCTCACTAATCATGAATGTGAAAATCAAAGAAGAGATAAAACTACTTATATAATAAAGTTTCAGCAGATCACCAACAGCTATTTTTTGTAGCAACTTTGGTCAACCGAAACAACTAAAAAATCTGGTACGAAATCTCATACCCATAAAAAGTCTTTATTTTCTATTTTTTGGATTTTTATCATGATCAATCACTGATTCATCGATAATTATATAAGGACAAAAGCACGCCGTCGGTTATGTTTGTCGATAACAGTCAATTTTTAGATAGTTTTTAATTTCAATCCGAAAGCATGTTGAACAAACAGAAATTATGTCATAAGATCTTGATTAGTATAAATTTATCTTTAGAGCATATATTTAGTTAGACACACGTATATTGAGATAACTATGTTGTAATCGTGGTATTCAACCAAATTTGTTAAATTGTGCGGTTGTACTCATCAAATTTAAGGTAGTAGTTGATCCTTTTAGGGTTCATTATATTTTGTTTTATATATCGAAATTGGCAGACAAACAGCCTATGATTTCTAACAGTTCTCATTGTTCATGAATATGAGTTAAATTTCTAATGAGTGGCAAGTTTGTGTATAAGTTATATCATCTATCTTGGTGGGTTTTTGGCTTAAGCTACTACTTATAGTTGCATACTGCTTACTAACATATATGATCAATTTTGTCATTATGGTTTTCTTGAAAACATATATGTACGTATGATAGGTACGTATCATCACTTTGGAGGGTTGAAGAGTGTAGAAGACCATTTTTACAGCGATAAAAAGAAAATCTATTTGTTTGTTGGCAAGTGGGCCATACGCATTAAATACATCATAAAAATAGATATGTAAAACATATGTCGTAATAAAGTAGTCTTAGCTAGAATGTTAAAAAGCAAAAGAAAATTATATATCTTTTATAATTTTATATCTTTTAAAAAACAATGATAAAAATAAAACATTGAATTATCTTGGACACTATGAGTTTTAAAAAATACATTTGTGAAAGTATATTATTGTATATTTGTAGTTGTAAAAAATAATGATAGATAACAAGTGTATATAATTTATAGAAACAATAATAAAAATAACATATAATAATCTAAAACATCAAACACAATGATTAATACATATACGATATAATATAAAATATATTACATAATAAACTGATATTTGACACATTGAACATGTAACACACAATGAGCTGACGTATTTGACATTATTACCCAAATGTTCTACTCTTTAAAATAATAAAATAACATATAATAAGTCCATAATTTTTCTTAGACTTTTTGGATTAAATCCCCTTTTTAGTATACCCCTACCCTTTAAAATATTCATTATCTTCTAACCACTCTTGTTGCAAAAGAGAAATTAAAACAGCTAAATTCAAGAAGTCGTATGTTCTATAATATTTCTTCTTTACATTTTTAAGAGTATGTAGACTCTAAGCATTTGGAAATGCCAAAAACTATAGATGAAAATATATAAATATATTAAAAATTAAAAACAATAATGTATAATCAGTAAGATTAGCTGAAAGATATAGTTTGATCTAAAAAAAATAACATTCGACGGGTTAAATAAATACTTTTCTTTGGCTTCGACTTATTATCATTCTTGTTATGTTATGATTATAAACATATAAACAAGCTCACAAGCTCACTATACATGGCATAAATCGAAAAGGGTATATGTTTAAATCCAACTTCATGTACTTTAAACTCCACTTTCGCGCTTCAAGAACGACTAAACAACGTTTCGAGTTAGGATGGTACTACCATTTCAAGAAAAAGGTGACCAAGGATTTGAGGTTCGAGACTTGCTATTGAACATGGATGTGTGGTTGTGATTAAAGAAAAAGGACCAAACAAGATTCTTAGACATTAATGTAGGCACATGGAACAATTAATGACACAAGAGGCTCATATTTCTTGTTTTGATGAACATTCAAAGGACAGAGACCATGGCATAGCTTTTGTTTTTATAATGGAATCACAAAAAGCTCATAAAGAGATTGGATTGAATTGTTTTAAATAAAGTGACATCTTTATTCATTCATAGGGATGATAGGCTTTCATTGGTATAGCTTTTTTAGTAATATTTTTTTATAGTTTTTGGGATAAAGGGTTAATCTCACTTTGTCTCTACATGAAGAGTGGAGTAGATCCCTGTCCTTTTTAGCAACTCACAAATGGAGAAGCGACCCACAAAAAAACGCAACTGGATCTTTTTAGCAGTTGTATGTTGATATATCAGTGATGATAAACTAAGTATTCATGATAAGTCGCGCGTATTGTTAAATGTGACACAATTTAACCTATATATGAATAAAACTTCAACTAAAATGAGAAGGGTAATCGAGAATCACCAACATATGGTATACTCTAGTACTGAAGACAACCTCAACACTTTGTTAAGGTAGTTATATATTTTCATCGTATTTTATCTAACAATTAATAAGTTAAAAGATAGGAATATGTTTACGGGTCTCAAAGTTCTCAACCCGACCGAGTAGACCTGCTCATTTTGTCAAGAGAATGCGAGAATAGACAAAATATCCAAACAAGATGTCTAAGTATTGAATCAATTAAACATACAAATTAGCCAATTAGGTATGATGGTCATTTATCTTTTGTTACCTCTGCTAAATGTTGGTAAATAAATATTGATAAGTTAGGAGGGCTGAACTACACAGGCATCCAAAAATATTTTAATTTTTGAAAGAAAGTGACATTGGTAACTCAAGGGAGCGAATCCCCCTTAAAAACTCTAGTGTTTGGGGGCAAAGCCCTTAGTAGGAGGGGTTCAAGGGCAACGCCCCTAATGACGATTGAGTAGTAAGTTGCAACTGATCTTCGGTAAAAACTAGAATGTGTTAGGTATACATTAGAAGTTGCGTCATATTTGCTTTATAAATGTAAAATGCATGAATTTGATGATAAACAATTGATAAATTAGTAGTAAACTACCACTAATCATTTCAACAATAACTTTAGCATTCAGTAGTAAATAATGCATCATTATTAACTGTGCATCAGTACTAACCATGATCATCAATAGCAACCAAGGTATCTATTGCAATTACATGGTAACTGATGAATCAGTAGTAATGACGTTGTCATCAACAACAACTTAGATGCCATGTATTTGGTAGTAACTATGTTACTGGTTACTACTAATGGAATTCATGTTGATTGTTGATGTAATTGTTAGACAGTTGATAGTTATACATTTACAACTACTAATAGTCAAGCCATTTCGTGATGAGTTGCAATGGTTATTGTAATGGATCAACCCCTATATAAAGGACTCATTTGGTTTAACTTCAAGATAGTTGTTGTAAGTTTCACATCAGTTGAAGGGAGAACAAAACCTTACTTATAAGGGGTGACAACCTCCTCTACCAGGAAGCATTTTGCCTAGACAAGTAATTCGTCTAGTGAAAACAAAACAATGAGCCACTGGATGGATAACCCATCATGGGGGAAAATGATAATATCTTGACACGATACTTGGATTGTCAAAGATTATATCAGAGCCATGAGTTGGATCGATGTGTTAGCGAGAACAAAGTCATCCTTATAAGATGGTAGAACCTTCTCTAGCAGGAGGCATTTTGTTAAGGCAATCAATTCGTTAGGTGAAAATAAAACCATGAGTCTTCAAATTGGCAACATATTGGAGGCAGAAACAGACAATATCATGTTATGGTTTACTTGGATTGCCACTCCATACACATGAATTCACAAAATTCCCATACTTATATTTTGAAAATTACTTTTTGTTTTCTCCGCATAATGATTTGTATTCCACAAAATACTTTAACCTGAAAGTGAATTCCATACAAGATTTATAAAGTTATCCAGAGCAATTACAAAATCAAATAAACTATAGTAACTCATAATAGTGGTAAATATTTTATGGTTTAACTTTTAAGGTTGTATTAGTATAGGGGTGAAAGTGGATCGTTTCGTTATGAGCCAAAGCTAAACTTATAACTATTGATTTGATTATAAATGATTGTGTATTGAGAAAGATGGTAGGTTAATTTAATTAACCGTCAACCTCATAGTTCACTTTAATCTCTTTTCAATAATAATTTCACTAAGATTTTGGGTTAAATAAAATACTTTGTGTAGAAAATAATGGAAGAGCAAGTAATATATTATTTATAAAAATTTAACAATAACCAAATATAATATGTTTTATATAAAATGTGAAATTACACAAACGCACACATTTTTTTCTTTTATATTAATTATTTTTGTTATTATTATTTTCAATATAACACCATAACATAAATAATATTTTTAACTTGAGTATAATATTTCATATAAAAAATATTTAACTTGTCAAAGTGTAACTATACTAGATATATGCGATATTATCATACTATAATATCATATAAAGTAACTCATATAGAAAGCCTTTTGTAATCACAAAGAAAATAAATCACAAAAATCAGTTAGTATAGTTGAATTATAATCCATTCATCGTCATCAACTTGAAATCATCAAAATGATCAACTTGCCACACTTCTATGATGCACTCTTTTCCCAAATTAACTACCCAAAAGCTTTTGCAACTCGCCTAATTGATTTGTTTTCATCAATATCAAAACCCAAAATACATATATTATAGTTTTTTTTATGGTGTTTAGTCGTTCCTTATAAGATTTCATCAAGTTTTGTTTTGTTTTAAATTCTGAATATGATACATAGTACTATATATATCTAGTATAATAATGCAATATATCATACTACATATGCGCCAACATTAGATTATATGTTTAATACTACGTATACATAGTATCAAAAACTTACAATGTGTTATTATTTTTTATATTGATACTATATTTAAATCAAAGACAAAAAATTTGGTGATTTAATGGTGTAATTTTTTTAAAATAAAACCTACGAAAAAGTTATAAACATTCAAATATATAAAGAGAAGTATTTTTAGTTTGAGAGAGAGAGAGAGAGAGAGAGTTTCTCATGAATAATAGTTGTTGGGTAAATGATGGTTTGTTATTCGTTTGTACACATATAATTATAACCAGAAAATAAAATTCTAATGTTTAAAAACATAATTAAACCATTAGTCTTTTATTGATTGTGTTATTTCTATTCAATTACTAGATTTTTCAATGTTTACATATATTAAGTTTTAGCCCTTAAGGAGCTTATTGGATGAAATGCTAGAAATTCAAGCGTTGGTCACAAATAAATAGAAAGTACAAGTAGGAGCATGTGACTTTGTAAGTTTCAAACATAAGCTAGGTGAGATAAGATCATGGTAAAACACATGACTAGCCATAGGTATCATGCAATAAAAAGGATATGTGAGAAGATATCAATCATTCATAAATCAAACAGCTTCCACATTTACACTCTTATCTCATCACTACCCAAGTCAAATACAAATAAATAAATAAATGTCACTTCTTGGAAAAAAAAATAAATAATATAAAATAAACTACTAATGATATAATCACGATTAACACACATAACATCTTTTGATACCTTCTAATAGAACAAAATATAAGAAAAAGAATTAAACTATTTTTATCTTTATTGCAGTCCCCACAATTGCTCTTTTCTTATATTCATCATAATCCAATGAAAGAAAGTCCTCTTTTCTACTCAAGATTGAAGAGAGAGACTTTTCTTTAACTTACTGCATACATCACCCTCTTTTCTTTTGTTCATTTTCATACTTCTTTTTCATGGGATCTTGAAATTTTTCCCAAATAAGTTGCATAAATAACTCTCCCACATGAAAACCAATCTTCTGTTATATCGTAAATCACGTATGCATGTTGTAAAAGAAATCAGTCAAAAAAGTTTCGCAAACAAATGTATACTTGGCTGCTAAAAGTTCATTTCCTCGTTTCTGAAAATGACCCGCGACCTGTTTCCTCCTGTGACATCATTTTCTTTTCACAATATGATCATTAGGAGTTTGGTTCTATTTTGAACTACAAATAACTATTGACATAGACACAAATAAAAGCAAATGCTGATTTAGTTTAAAAAATTCGACATAACATACCTTAGGAAATGCACTAACAGTTTCACTTCTGTACCTTGCAAGTTCTTTAAAGATCAAGAAGGAAATAAAGACCATATCTCAACAAATCATATGAATCCCCACTTCCCTATCTATATATAAAAACAGAAATCCAAAAAGATTCACATCTTAACTGACTTTCCTGTGAATCTAAGATCCAAATAAGTAACACAACAAGCTGTTGGACTATAAGCATAGAATAATAACCAAATTTGCAATTTTGCTAACTTGTATTTTTCTTATAACCCTTGATACTCTCACTTCATCATATCTATCAATAAACATAGGTGGATACAAATCCTTACCTAACTCCGCTATAGAAAGATCTGCATCAACACTCTTCCTTCTGAAAGTGGAGTTGGTTTTTGACCATGAGATGAGTCATTGTGCACTCACGCAACCCAGTTTGCTTACAGTTTTGCTTAAAAACTTGTTTCAGAAATTGCCTGGAGAATTGGTTGATGATATGGTGTCACCAAACACAAAACAAGAACATGGGTTTGTTAATGATGATTGTGTTATTGGACTTAAGATAACCAAGTTAAAACTAGATTTAGGGGCTGTTTAGCAGCCTTTTAATCAACATCTTAATGGTTCAGCACTTAATGGTTCAGACTGTTTGTTTCGCGAGCAAATGTCTGAATGGTTCAGACATTTGCCTCTGAATGGTTAAGCATTATACTAATGCTGAATGGTTAAGAGGTCTAATGCTGAATGGTTAAGACCTCTTATCTGAATTGGTCAGACATTTGCATTTGAATAGTTAAGCGATATACTAGCTCTTAATGGTTCAGACCTCTTAATGGTTCAGCACTTAATGGTTCAGACCTCTTATTGGTTTAGCACTTCATCATTCAGAAGTTACCAAACAACCAATCTTTAGTGAATCATGCTTGGTAGAATATGAGCAATATTTAACACGACAATCATCAGAATTCTTGACCTTCATAGAAATGTTTATGAAAATCATTGTTTTCCCAAGGTTTAGCAGTTACCTGGCCATTTTAGCCAGCTACAATCAGATTTTTGTTAGGCTGATATTGAAGAATTAGCAATTTTGTCACTTAAATGTTGTTCGATTTGTTCTTTGTTCGCTAAAAGCAGAAGAAAATAATGGACCATGCTACTTAAAAGTTAATTAGATAAGCAAATGACCTCATAGAACAAACATTTAGTTGTGTAATAGTGTTGACATCAAGGATTTAGTCAATTTGTACTGTTGACGATAGTTAATGGGTCTTTTAGTTGTTGTAGTTATAGTTTAGGGGCTAATAATTTCAACTTTGTTGGTTGAATTCCTGGGTTGTAATTAGTTTGTTAATGCTTTGTTATTAGGTGGTTAGGGGAAGTTTTTCAAGTGATCATCTTCTTAACTCTATAATCAATTGAATGTGTTCATCAATTGATTGATTTTTCTTTAGTTCATATTCGTTTGACTGCTTCTTTGATTTCTGGTTTTACTTGTAACGCTTTTTGAAATTGTAATATCCTCACCTGTTGAAAAAGGCATAAGCTTAAGTTGTATCCCTCTTAACGGCACCATCCTGCTTAACTCGCTCTTCTTATCTCACTTACTCTGTTGTTCCATTACTATTGCCTTATTCACCCTATATAGAGCTTGAGCGTTACTCAAGATTGGCTCGCTAAAAGCTCGTATCGAGTCAAATGTAGCGTTTGTTTTTAGTAATTACATTTTTAATACAAAAGTTAGATAGCAAAAGAAGATACTCAGGTGATAGTTTTAGGGATAACATACGTAAAGGCCACCAAAAGTATTTAGCTTTGTTCATCAAGGGCACTCACAAATTGGATTTTCATTTATACCAATTTCGACTAAAACATACCGAATGATTAAAAAATGCCCTAATTAGTAGAGAAAGTTATTTTAATCAGTAAAATATTCACACTTCATCTAAAACATTTCAGACTTTTCAATATTTTTAAAAGTGCTTTCATCACAAGTTTTTGGCCAAAACTGATATCGGGGATACATAGTTGGGTGACCTATAAAATAGTTCTGCAGGACCGTTTAAGGGCTTAAACATAATTACAACACAACAACACAATGAGGAGATTAACTAAACTTTAATCAAACAGTGAACTGGGTAACCAAAGGTGATACAAAGAACACAAGTAAAGCAAGAGACAGAACAAGAGAGTATGGGTTTCAAGGAGGCAGTATATTGCTTTCTCAAGTTCTTTTACAAGTGTTACAAAGCATAAAGAAAAGATACAAGAACTTGGAATACTTATGCTACAACCTACAGCCGGCTATACTTTGAAAGCCAGCTGGATACAATTGACTAGACACTAACAAAATCAATTGTAGGATCAAAAGGCATATCTGCCTTTTGACCTTGTGACTATGACATGCCATAGCTCACATCCTTATAATTACAAAAAGGATAAAGTACATAAAGTGGAAAGTTGAAGACTCAAGACCTCAATGTACAGTTACCAAAAGCAAGGCCCTTTTCACCAACTCATGTAAGTTGGTGACTTTACAGAGATGCAGCGGAAAAGGTGCTTTATGGAACAGTACATCAGATAAAGCATGTGTACTAAAAGTCTTCGGAAGAAATCTGTCTTCATAGGTTGAAGCTTCGGAAGACTTTGTCTTTGAAGCTTCGGAAGACTTCATGTTTGGCTTCGGAAGATATTGGTCTTGGCTTCGGAAGATTTTACACTTAGAGTATTTTCTAATGCTTTGTGTAAAACTTCCGAAGCATTCTTCACTTCAGTACTTAGTGCATGTTGCTGAGACATTTAGGCTGTTTTGGGTTGCATCAGACTTCAGGAATCCTTACAAGTTTCAATATACAAGTGGCCTTACTATGGAGGTTGCCACATATATTATACCACCGTGAATAATTTACCTCTGGATGCCGGCTTGGTTTCAGATGCTACCAGACATTCTATGGTCTGAACAGATCGAGGTCTGGCTGGAGCCTGGGCTCGAACAAGAACCTAAATGCAACTAAGTGTCCTATCGGCTTGTTTTCTATCTAGCAGACCTCTGACTATGGCTTCGAATTTGACCAGTGCTTTTTGTGCCAGTGGATCTTGTTTTGCCTTTAATAGGCAAATCAATTAAAAAAGAAGTTCAATATAACAAGACTTAAACTGCATTTTATTGCACTTTGAGATTTTTGTGCTGCATACATGATTTCATCAATGCTATGATACTATCTATGATCTATCCATAAAAATGGTCTCACCTTCAACCATTAGTAAATAACAGACTACAAAAACAACTCCTAGGTGGCTAGGTTTGATATTTGAAGCATAAGTCAGCACATTACTACTATGCAGATGCCTTTATGCTAGGATACTTTATCATCAAATTTACTAAAAGACAACTGATTTCTACACTAAACAGCTTCAAATCCTATTTCCAATAAAACAACGCAAACTATCGATGCCATTGATTTTGGTTGTTTCTTATCTCTACCATGTCAAATTGGTAAAAAATAAAAAAATATTAAAGTAAAACAAAAAGAACTCTGTGAAAAGAGTCAAGAGTCATTCAAACATATTTATATCAACAAGATTCAGACAGACTTACTTGATCGGGAGCTATTGATATTGGACTTTTGGAAGCCGATTAATTATGTAATCCGTTCCGAAGAAGCTCCAATGTGAGAAAACCCAAACGTGAAACCTGAGATTTTGGTGTTTCTCGTTGTTTTAGGGTTCATTTTCTAGAAATTAAGACTTGGGTTTGAATGAAGGGGGAAAGTGTTTGAACTTTGAGAGGAATTGGTGAAATTAAAGAAGACAAAGTAACGGATAGTTACTTTCCGTACTAAATATTACTAATATCGGACGATTGCTTTGTAACTAGTGGGCGGTCATAATGTTTTGTGGGCTTTGAAGACAAGGGGAAACGAGATTCATCAAATTGGATAACGCATTATTTGAATTTGATTATTCAGATTTAAAAATTTATAATTTTGTCTTAAATCTAATCTGATTTGAATAAGGATATCTCTATCTGATCCGAATTTAGTTCGGATCGGACTCGAATTAATCCGAACTTATCGAATAATCCAAATAAATCAAATAACAATTTTCCTATTTTTTGTTTCTTTTTTTTGGCTAATTTTTATTTTTAACATTCTATAAGTTTAAAACCATAATAAAAGACTAAAAATAACTGTTATTCATTTCCAACGTAAGCAACTCACTAAGCAGAGCCTGTTGGGCTCCTAATATATTCGTAGAATTGGGCTTGACTTGTGATTTGTCAACAAGAGTGGGTCAACTGTTAACCTCAGTCATAGCCCACAGGATTGTCGAGCTCAAACTTAGCTCAGCCCACATTCCCACAACAGGTTTAAACGTGCTTGCATTTTGATTTTTAATTCTTGTGAATTTCGTATGTAAACTCTCTCCATAGGCTATAATTGAACTTTTAATTGCGCTTAAAAGTGCTGAGTTATTCAAAACTTTTCAAAATTCCATAACTTGAGCTTGCATTTTTTAGTAGCCTTGTTAGTTTATTATAAACAATTCACTTCACCCTAAGGTAAGTTTACGATTTGTAACATTTTTATTTGGTGCGAACATTCACTTCTCATATTCGGTTTAGCTCGGTTCCCTTCCTTAGGTCTCATGCTTGTTTATATACTTGGATTCTTTTTAGGCATTTTTTGACAATATTATTATCATAACCTTTTAAAGGTAATTTGCCTAGCGCAAATTATGATTCACACGATTTTATTGTTTAGTAGCATATCGAGTGGGTCCCTTGAGCTTTCGGTAACAGGTTCTCGTGCTTACAAAGAAAACAAATATTCATTGCTCAAGAAAAAGTTGGTCGTATAAGGAATCCAAAACACGCCAAGAATCATAACGTGCTCAAGCTTAGCTCAAAAGAATTAAACAATAAAGTCGGGTTAACTTTGGTTCTATCATGAGACAAACAAATTTATGAGCCGGCTCATCTTGTTTATGGCTTTTGTAGTAGTGATCTTGATTAGACACGTTTGGCAAGAAATTAAAGTTAGATGTGAATAACCAAAGAAAGTTGTCCTTTTCGATGTTAAATAGGTTAAGTAAAATAATACGAATGAAAGATCCCCTACAATCCTACCCATTAAAACCTTTAAGATCACCTCTTATTCCATTATTTAAAGTGGCCCATGAATCTGTCGACACGTTAACTTTAAATTTTTAGAAAGACCACAAGATCTATATGATTTCCATCTCACCCATCCCTTTCATATTTATGAATCCATCCTTCAACAGTTGGGTCTAACCAACTTTTAGACTAATAATAAGTGCTAAAACATGATATCCTATCTTTGATGTTAACTTTTAATTTTAAAAACTAAAATATACATTTAAATAACCCTAGCTAGGTAGCATCTAACCAAATACAAAAATGTTTATTGTTTTTAAGATTTATTTTGGTATGTATTTAAATGTTTATCTGATTAGCTACAAGTGAAATAAGTTTATTTGATAAACGTTTGAATTAGTGACACAAATAATATTTCAAATGCAATCATGCTTGAGCTGGTAAAAAAGTCTTTCTTTCATACATTGAAATATCCTACCTCTACCCCTTCTATATTAAATTCATAGGTCGAAAGGTATAACCCTTTACAAATATTATTGAATCATATGCAAATTAGCATGTAATAAGATAGATAATTACTTGGAGCAATGAAGGGAATTGGGAATCGAGTGGATGAAAAACCCTTTTCCTCAACTATGCTACTTTTACTTTTAATAGAATATATGTGTGTTTGCACTTTGCCCCCTTTTTGAAAAAACAATGTGAAACAAAAGTAAATTGCTTTAATTTAATAAAAGAAAAGTATGGAATGCTAATATCAAGGTTACTTTCATTTGTTTGTTTTGTATGGATCCAATGTGTTTAATATGATTCACTTCTAATTTATTTGGTATATGTATATTTAAATTTTTAATGTGTGAGGTTCCATTGCAACTTTGTCGTTCAAGGTTACCATTATATTTTTCAGGGTATCATCATCGTGGTTATACCATTGAAGATTAGAATCATGTAAGCAAATGCAATCACTCGGGAAAAAGTGATTGTCTAGTTGTCGAATTTATTGTTAATATCAATCAATTATTCTTGTTATTGGTAGCTACAAAGTTTTAGTTTTATAATTTATAATAAAGTAAATGTCAAGACGTGTCGATACGGGAAAAATATACTCAACTAAAAGATTACAATGTTGTTTTAAAATGTCTTTGATAAAAGACAACTTTAGGAACTTTAGTTTCTTTGTTGGATGGCATAGCCACACCACACAATCAACCTTTGAACAAAACTTGTTTGCATCAATGTTTCAACACGATGTGTAAGGTTTTGCCGGGAGGTTTCTTTCGGGGAACAAAGGATGAAATAGAATCGAGTTGGTTATTAACCTCGATGGCTTCTTTGTTAAAGCGGTTCATTATGTCATTTGCTTTGTAACATCAAAAGTTCATTTTAGCTTATTTAAGATTGTGTACTTGACTTTAGTAAGGTGTCGAATTAGGTTAGATGGTATAGATCTTGTGTCTTTACTCGAATTTAATAAGAATTTGTTAAAATTCAGTATTAATTAATATCTTTATTACAAGGTGAAAAAGTTTATAGCTGTTGCTTGAGTATGAGAAAACTTGATTCCATTTTGAATCCTCCCCTAATAATTTAACTATAACAAGGTTATGGAAGGGTAAGGACTTCAATTCAATGTGAGTTAAGAAAGAGCTCACTTTAGACGTTTACAACTAGAAATGTCATTTGTTTGATGACGTATAAGAATTAGATATTACCAATGTATTTATCATGAGAGTCGTCTTATATGCAGTAACTATTTTATATAATGTACAATGATATATGAGAATTAAAGTATTTCAAGATTATGAAAACAACGAAACTTGATTTAACCTCATTAAAGATTTAAAGTTACCAATAAATCCTTTTAGCTTCTAACCCTGTACTCGTTTTTGACTTTTTGTTCCTTGTTATTATAGCACTAGTTTAACGTCCTATTTTTTATATATACTCCGATGATAATCAAAATAAAAACGGCCAATCATGTCAGTTGATCATACGTGTAACTAACACGTTTTGTTTTAACAGGTATCAAAGTCATAGGCAAATGTTTAGGTAAATTGTAAGGATTCCTGAAGTCTGATGCAACTCAAAACAGCTTAAGTGTCTCAGCAAACATGCACTAAGTACTGAAGTGAAGAATGCTTCGGAAGTTTTACACAAAGCATTAGAAAATACTCTAAGTGTAAAATCTTCCGAAGCCAAGACCAATATCTTCCGAAGCCAAACATGAAGTCTTCCGAAGCTTCAGAGACAAAGTCTTCCGAAGCCTCATCCTATGAAGACAGATTTCTTCCGAAGACTTTTAGTACACATGCTTTATCTGATGTACTGTTCCATAAAGCACCTTTTCCGCTGCATCTCTGTAAAGTCACCAACTTACATGAGTTGGTGAAAAGGGTCATGCTTTTGGTAACTGTACATTGAGGTCTTGAGTCTGTAACTTTCCACTTTATGTACTTTATCCTTTTTGTATTGTAAAAGGATGTGAGCTATGGCATGTCATAGTCACAAGGTCAAAAGGCAGATATGCCTTTTGATCCTACAATTGATTTTGTTTGTGTCTAGTCAATTGTATCCAGCTGGCCTTCAAAGTATGGCCGGCTGTAGGTTGTAGTATAAGTATTTCAAGTTCTTGTATCTTTTCTTAATGCTTTGTAACACTTGTAAGAGAACTTGAGAAAGCAATATACTGCCTCCTTGAAACCCAACTCTCTTGTTCTGTCTCTTTACTTACTTGTGTTCTTAGCATCATACTTGGTTACCCAGTTCACTGTTTGATTAGAGATTAGTTATTCTCCTCATTGTGTGATTGTGTTGTAATTGTAGTTAAGCCTTTAAACGATCCTGCAATTGGTATCAGAGCTTTCCAGGCTCTTGATATAAGATCTAACCATCTTAAGATCCCTCACAACACACAAAAACTAAACTCTTCAAATGGCTGCCATCTCTAAGACTGATATGGAGACTGGAACCATGAACAAATCCCCACTGATCACTCTTGATGATTTTGACACCTGGTGCATGAGGATGGAAGGCTTCATCAGGTCTCTTGATTCAAGAATGTGGGAATCTGTTGAGAATGGACCTTTCATACCCAGCACCCCCTCTGCTACTGGTGCTGGTATGATTCCTAAAGATGTGGCCAACTACTCAGATGAAGATAGAAAAAGAGTAGAAATTGATAGGAAGGCCATGACTGCTCTTCAGACTGCTCTCCCAAACTCTGTATACAGAGGCTTCAAGAAGTGCAAGACAGCCAAGCAGCTGTGGGATGCACTGAAGCTGATGTATGAAGGCTCCTCTGAAGCCAAGGAGAACAAGAAAGATCTTCTGAAGCAGCAGTTTGAAAATTTCACCTTCAAGGCAGGTGAGACCATGACTCAACAATACTTCAGGTATGTTGAGATTGTGGATACCCTAGTGGATGGAGGAGTTCCTCTTGAGAACAGGGACATTGTAAGGAAGTTCATGTCATCACTTCCTAGGCAATGGACACACTATTGTGTGGTGATCAAGAGGACTGAGAACCTTAAGACTCTTACTCTTACAGAGTTGTATGGGATTCTCAGTGGATACCAGATGGAGATGAACATGCAAGGTTCATCTGGCAACTCCAACAATCAAATGGGTTCAGCCCTTCATGTGGTTGAAAGGGACAGCATAGAACCTCAGCATCATCTCTTATGCTACCCTGACAACTCACAAAAGGGTCCTTTCATCACCTTCCCGGAGACACCAAGGGAGAACTTTACTCAAGGAAGCCCATTCCAAGAGACAAGTTCTTCTCAAGCCTTTGTGTCTGCAGATGAAAGCTGTGGGAATTATCTCTTCACTCTTGAAGACCTGGACTGTATCCATCCAGATGACCTGGAATACATGGAGATAGTTCAGCAGATGGCTCTCCTCACTCACAGAGCCAAGAAGTTCTACAAGAGGACAGGAAGAAGATTCCCAAGCAATGCTACCAGCAGCAAGTTTGGGCTGGATAAAAGCAAAGTTAAGTGTTACAACTGTAACCTTATGGGTCACTTTGCCAGGGAGTGTAAGGCACCTAAAACAAATGGGGGCCAAACACAACCCAGACCAAACTTTGCTGACAAAGCTCCTCAAGCTGAGAAGACAAAGCAACATGCTGCTGTTGCTGTTGAAGAAGGAGGCTTTGACTGGAGTTTTCAGGTGGAGGATGCTTCTCCAAACCAAGCACTGATGGCTGACCATGATGAAGCCAAGGTATTGGAACATCTCTGCTCCCCTGAATGCATTGCTAAAGTGAATAGATACAGGTCCTATAACCTAGAGATGAGATCTGATCTTGAGTCATTAAACATATTAAAATCTGATTTTAGAAAGTCTGAAAATGATTACAAGTTAAAGATAGAAGACTTGGAGAAAACCATTTCAGTACTAAAACATGAACATACAGATTTCAGAACTCAGATCCAAGATCTCATCACTAAGTTAACTGAGTGCCAGGCTGAGCTTGTGATCAGCAAAGCCAAGGCAGAGAAAAGTGTTCTTGAAGAAGAGACCTTCAAGAACATGATATCCTCATCCCTGCACAACAAAGTTTGTTATCAAAATAGACAGGGACTAGGATCAAATGAGATAGCTCCTCCACACACAATCTTGTCTGTAAGATCTCCTAGGTGTGGAACTTGTGAAGATGAGCTTCCTCTCATAGATCCTGTAAGTGAGGATGATGAAGAAGTGATAGTGAAGAATTCCTCTGAGAAGAGTGAAGAAGAGGATTCTCCCAAGGGCCACTATCCTTCTGAGGAGAAGAAATCAACTGGGATGACCAAGTCCAAAAGAAAGAACTTGATCAGAAAGAGCAAAAGAAAGGCAAAGAAGGCTCAAGAGATCAAGGCTACTTTTGATGCTAAGCAGAAACAAGTTTTTATCTCTGCAGGTTTCAAAGTAGTAAGGACTGAAGACATTAACCAAGACTCCTTAGCTAAGAGTCATGGTTCTTGTTCAAATCATCTCAGTACCAAGAAGAAGACTGATTTGCTGTGTACCACTGCTGCACAGCCTGGACCATCAAACTCCAAGAACAGTTCACAGCCCAAGGGAACTGTCTCAGCATCTACCAAGATGAAGATGGAGAGGGGATGTGACCAAAGTCAGTCTTATTCTCAAAGGGAGACTTCTTTGAAGAAGAAAATGTTATGTGTCATGTGTGAAAGTACTTCTCACACTGCTAAGGATTGCCCATACAATCCTAAAAGTACTGTCCACATGACTAAAACAAAGACTTCAAAGAGTCTCAAGAAATCTCAAGCTTCGGAAGGAAAGTCTGTTTCCTTCGGAAGCTCCAAATCAAAGAAGGAGGTAAGTGGAAAATTACCTTCGGAAGCAAAGTTGGTCTCGGAAGAAAGGAATTCTTCCGAAGCACTAAAGTCTGCTGCAGTGACTGTAGACTCTTCCGAAGGATCAGTCATCAAAACTTATGAAGTTCTAAAAGCTTCTAAGGTTTTGAAGTCAAGTCCAAGACTCCAAAGATGGTATGGAAGTCTAAGAAAGACCAAATGACTGAGGTTTCTCCATCAACAACAGCTGAGGATCCCTATAGTACAACCATAGGATCTATTACTGTTGCATTACCTTCTTTTACTGTTAATGAGCCCAAGACAAGTAAGGCTTGGGTTTCAAAATGTAACTAATCATCTTCTCTGTGCAGGAACAGCTCAAGACCAACAGGAATGTTTGGATAATTGACAGTGGCTGTTCCAGGCACATGACTGGCAATAGGTCTCTACTCCACAATTTTGAGAGGATTGATGGAGGACCAGTTGCTTTTGGAGGAGATGAAGGTGGTTACATTTCTGGAAGGGGCAAGGTCACAAATGGTAAGCTCAGCATTGAGAAGGTAAACTTTGTCAAGGAGCTTGGGTACAATCTTCTGAGTGTATCCCAATTTTGTGATCAGAGTCATAACATGCTCTTTACTGAGCATGAGTGCATTGTTCTCAAACCTGGTGTGGTCATTCCTCATGAGCATATCTGCTCAGAGCCCCCAGGAAAGGGAACATGTACAAGATGGATTTGCAAGAAACATCTCCCTCAGGAGAAGTTTCATGCTTTCTATCTAAAGCAAATAGTGATGAGTCTTTCCTATGGCATAAAAGAATGTGCCATGTAAACTTTAAGAACATGAATAAATTAATTAAACATGATTTGGTAACTGGAATGCCAAAGAAAGAGTTTACTAGTGATGATCATTGTGTGGCATGCCTGAAAGGGAAGCAACACAAAGTATCTCACAAGCCTAAGGAAAAGAACTCCATCACTACTCCCCTACACTTGTTACATATGGATCTCTTTGGCCCCACCAGTGTAATGAGTTTAGGAAGGACCTCTTACTGTCTGGTGATCACAGATGATTTTACAAGATTCACTTGGGTCTTCTTCCTTAGAACTAAGGATGAAACCCCTGAGATTCTGAAGAATTTCATCTTAAAAGTTGAGAATCAATGTGATCACAAGGTCAAAACCATAAGATGTGATCAAGGAACTGAATTCAAGAACCAAATCCTTGATGCATTTTGTGATGAAAAGGGTATTACAAGACAATATAGTGCTCCCAGGACTCCTCAGCAAAATGGAGTTGCTGAAAGGAGAAACAGGACACTTATTGAAGCTGCAAGAACTATGTTGTCTGACTCTAAACTGCCTATCACCTTCTGGGCAGAGGCAGTCAATACTGCTTGCTATGTGCAAAACAGAGTTTTAGTAGTTAAGACACATGGTAAGACTCCTTATGAACTTTGGCACAAGAGGAAACCTTTCATTGGTTTTCTCAGGTCATTTGGATGTCCCTGCACCATCTTGAATACCAAAGATCAAATTGCCAAGTTTGCTGAGAAATCAGATGATGGACATTTCATTGGATACTCTTCTCAAGCTAAAGCTTATAGAGTATACAATCTCAGAACTAGAATTGTTGAGGAGTCAGCCAATGTGACTTTCAATGAGCACACTCCCTGTGTGGCTGGTTCTGGTCCGGATTGGCTGTTTGATCTTGATTTAGTTACCAACTGTTTTAACAAATCTTGTGAGCATGTTTCAGGATCTGCAGAAAATCTAAATACAGGTGATCCTGATCCAAGATTTGAGCTAGGAAGATCCTCAACTCATACATCTTCAGCTCCAGTTGGAACTACTTCAGCAAATGAGGTTTCTATCAGCACAACAATGACCAATTCAGCTGATACATCTGGCATGCCTTCAAATTCCAGCTCAGAGGCCTCTCAACCAGATAAAGATACCTCACTTGTAGAAGACAACAATGGTGATGGTGATAGTGATCAGGAATTTCTTGATGCTAATAACCACACCATAGATGACAACATCAATGATGTCTCACACTCATTGGATCAAGTTAATCTTGATAAGTGTGATAATGTGGAGGGTGAATCTTCAGGACCAGATTTAAATTTTTCAAATTTAGATCTTTCCCAGCAACTTGCTGTGATCCCTCAGCTAAGGATCCACAAGTCTCACCCTACCACAAACATCATTGGAGATGTTGTCACAGGGGTAAGAACAAGAGGACAAACCCATGAAGCAAATGTTTGTCTTCACTCTTGTTTCTTATCCCAGATAGAGCCTAAGAAAGTTGATGAAGCTCTAAAGGATGGAAGTTGGGTTGAAGCTATGCAACAAGAGCTGCTTCAATTCAAAAGGCAGAAAGTTTGGAACCTTTGTCCTCTTCCTCATGGGAAGACTACCATTGGAACCAAATGGGTTTTTAGAAACAAGAAGGATGATAGGGGAATCATCATCAAGAACAAGGCAAGACTAGTTGTTCAAGGATACACACAAGAAGAAGGGATTGACTACACTGATGTCTTTGCTCCTGTAGCAAGACTAGAAGCTGTTAGGATATTCCTGGCATTTGCTGCATCCAAGAACTTCAAGGTCTACCAACTTGATGTAAAGTGTGCTTTCTTATATGGAGTGATTGATGAGGAGGTTTATGTCAAACAGCCACCTGGTTTTGTAGACCCTGATCATCCTGATTATGTCTGCAAGCTTGACAAAGCTCTTTATGGGCTGCATCAGGCACCCAGAAAGTGGTATGAGACACTATCTAAGTATCTCTGCAAGCATGGATACAGAAGAGGTACTATAGATGGAACCCTCTTCATCAAAGGACAGGGAAATGACTTATTGCTGGTTCAAGTATATGTTGATGACATCATCTTTGGTTCAACTAATCCAAAGCTCTGCAAAGACTTTGAGAAGCTGATGAAGGACAGATTTGAGATGAGTTCAATGGGAGAACTCAACTTCTTTCTGGGAATTCAAGTGAAGCAAGTTGAAGATGGCATCTTCATAAGTCAGTCAAAGTATGTTCAAGACATACTAAAGAGGTTCAATATGACTGATTGTAAGATTGCTAAGACACCCATAGCCAGAAACCACTCCCTTGGTCCAGATCTTGAGGGGGAGTGTGTAGATGAACACTTATACAGGGCTATGATTGGGTCTCTTATGTATCTTACAGCTAGCAGGCCTGATATCATGTTTGCCACATGTATTTGTGCAAGATATCAAGCCAACCCTAAGATGTCTCACTTAATCACTGTGAAAAGGATTTTAAGATACCTCAAAGGTGCTTCAACACTTGGTCTATGGTATCCAAAGAATCCAAATTTCAATCTGTATGCCTATACAGACAGTGATTATGGTGGTTGCAATATGACTGCAAAGTCTACATCTGGGGGATGTCAATTCCTTGGTGGAAGGGTAGTCTCATGGCAATGCAAGAAACAATCCTGTGTGTCTGCATCAACTGCTGAGGCTGAATACATTGCTGCTGCAAGCTGCTGTGCTCAAGTGCTTTGGATTCAAAATCAGATGCTGGACTATGGATTTAACTTCAAGGAGACTCCTATCCACATAGACAACAATAGTGCTATCTCTATCACTGAGAACCCTGTGCAGCACTCAAGGACCAAACACATCAACATCAGGTATCATTTAATAAGAGATAACTATGAAAAAGGATTAATCAAACTAGTCAAAGTTCATACAGATGAACAATATGCTGATTTGTTCACCAAAGCTTTTGATGAACAGAGATTTAAGTATCTGATATCAGCTATTGGGATGATTAACTTTGAGTAGACTTTTTATTAAAACTAATTCTAATTATTTCTTCTTAAAATATGTGTGTCCTAAGTTGTCTAGTTCATCACTTTCATAAGCTCATGTTTTCTTTGGATGTAAAATTCTTTTTGAAGACTTTCCTTAGATTCTTGAAAATTTCAGATACTTCGGAAGATAAAGATTTTATCTTCGGAAGAAAAACATGTCTTTAAAATAAATAACTGTCTAAGAGATTTTACCTTCGGAAGAAGTAAAGTTCATCTTCCGAAGCTTAAAATTTCTATCTCAGACACTTATCTATTTTCAAGAACCTTTTCCTTCCGAAGCAAAATTAACCTTCGGAAGCTTTGTTTATTTTCATACAAAGCATTCAAAGGTTTATTTCTCTTCCGAAGCATAAATTATCAAGACTCTCAGGAAAATCTTCCGAAGCCATTTTAGCTTCGGAAGCTTTTTAAAACAAAACTTCCGAAGACAAATAAACTTCGGAAGCTTTTCGAATTCCAAGAAAACTACTTTTTGAGCAAAAGTAAACTACTTTTTCAGAGGTGGGACCGACTTTCGGATTTCAAAGTTTATCCTCTTTCATTAACTTTGGTTCAAATCCCTTTTCATATAAATACCCAACGGTTCCCCCTCTTTCCCACTATCTTCCTCAATTCTACTGTTTCTCTAACCTAATTCTCTAAACCGCCTTTGCTTTCTACCTTTCTTCACCCTTAAGCTTCTAAAATGGCCAACCTTAACCGCAGAAACAACCCTGATTTCTCCATGCAACTACACAGGCAACATAATCAAGTTGCTCTGTTAAGCTCTGAGAAAGATGCAAGTTTCTCAGAGATTTGCCAATTCTTGACTCTATCTAACTACTTCACCTCCCTGACCATTGATCCTCCTCTGTATGAGGATCAGTTGCTTGAATTCTGGAAGACCTGCCAAGAGGTCATTATGGATGGGGAGAAGGCACTGTCTGCCACAGTGCAGGGAAGGACAGTCTTCATCACTCCGGCCATCATTAATCAACATCTACAGCTGGATGATGAAGAAGGTGAGGTGTCCTTTCCAAAAGAAGCTGTAAATCATTCTTTTGAGCAGATGGGCTATGAGGGAGATTTCTCTGTAAAGACCTTTAGGAAAGGGAAGGTCTCATCCCAATGGAAATTCCTGCTCCATGTGGTTATCCACAGCTTGTCAAACAAGCATGGTGGATGGGACCAGATTCCTGAGGATCTCTCCTTCATTGTTCATGGAATGGTTCAAGGGGTCAAGTTCAGGTATTCACAATTTGTATATACTAATTTACTTGCAAACTTAGACTCCTTAGAGTATTACATGTTTCCTAGATATGTTCAACACATTCTCAACTGTGAACTGGGCTCACAGTTGAGGGAAACAGGTAATATTCTAAAATTGGGACAGATGAAGCCCGGCATCTTTAAAATAATGAAGAAGCCAACTGTAGGCTTCTCTGGGGTAGAAACAGCCCTAGTCCCAAAAATGTTAGAGCTCATTGCTCAAGGTGACAACCTAGCAACACAAGCTAGTGTTGAACCCACACCTCTTTTGTCCCTACCACTAAAAAGACCAGAAATCACCCTCACCTACCAAAGAAAATCCAAACGAACCCCTGCTCAGACTATTGAGTCTGTGCAGGCCCCCAAATACTCAACCTTACAGGAAGAAGTGGATACTAGAGCTCCCACTTCTCCTGAGGAGCAAACCACTCCCATTACTTCACCTATCAGGGCTGAGGTTCCTCAAGCTCACCCTGATGAGCTCAATAGCCCAACAACCTTAAGCCTTCACTCTGAGTCTCAACACTCAAGTGGACAACCTTCAGGGGACAGCTACCATCCCCAGCCTTTGGATCTCAACCAACCAATTCCCAACCTATCCTTTTACACTGATGAAGACTTAGGATTCAGTGAGTACCATGAGTCTCTCTTCTCCTCCCCTACTCAAAGAGAGATGAGTACCTCTGACTCTCCTCAGTCTATCCCCCATCAGTCACCTGTCACTGAGGTGGACACTTCTGAACCTGTTCAGGATGTCCATATGGAAGAGGCTCTCACTTTTGAAAGTGATTACATCATTAAGACCTCAACCATGGCAACTCAGCCCATTGGCATCTCAACTGAGGCTGCCAGTGAGCAGAGGAAAACCAGCAGCCAAGAAACTCAAGCTGGTGGTGAGAGAGAGGACTTTGGTCCAATCATCTCATCCCCCAATGAATCTTCTGATGAAGATGAGGGGAATTTGAGGCTAAAGGTGCAAAAACTGTCAAAAACATGCACCTATTTAGTCTCTAAGGTTAGTCACTTGGAATCTCAAGTGACTACCTTACAAAACAGGGTCAATGATCAGCAACTCCAGATTTCATATCTGCAGGAAAAACTAGCTGGGAGACCTTTAAGAAGAGCTCAACCAGGAACACAAGAACCTGTGGAAGTGATTGACTTATCCTCTAGCACACCTATGCAAGTGGGTGATGCTACCAAAAAGGGGGAGAAAGTTGTTACAACCACAGAACCTGGGAGTTCCTCAGAGAGAATGGACATAGAGGACTCACCATCCTCACTTGCTGTTGTGCATTCTCAGCAACTTCCTCAAGTTCACATTAATGTGGACTCTATAGACTCTCTCATCAGGAGTCTATTTGAGGAAGGCATACCAAGGGCTGTTTCATCCCCACCTCTGGGAATTAACAATCAAATCATAAGGTGGAGGTATGATGATGACAGAAGAGCCCTCATACTTCAAAGAGTTCAAGGCCAACAAGAAGTTTTTCAATTCCAAAGCCTGAGCTTCTATGAAAGACTGGATTTAGTCAACCTACCACTTGTCAACCCAAGCAATTCAAGACAAGCTGATAGGTTGGCTCAAAGAATCCAAGACAGGATCATGGCAGAGTTCTCTCTAAGAAGGAGACTTAGGGAATCAGGTAATGTCATCGGTCAACTGGATGTTGAGGTGGACCCTAAGATTAGTTTCATAGGGGAAACCTTGACTGAAGGCCCAGTGACAGAACCTGAGACCCCTGTCTCATCATCAACAACTGCTGCTGAGGTCCAAACTCCAACAGAGACACCTGCTGGTGAAGGTGTTTCTCAGCCTCTCTCTGGCCAGAGCATGGAAGCTACTCCAAGCTGTCACACCCCAACCTTGACGGCGGAAACGTCGAGGTGTGAGGGTTAAGATTGTTCACAGCCACATAACGCTATTATTAAATCCCAAATATATTATTCATAAGCTTTCAAAATTACATTACAAGTATAAGTCTCAAGGATGAAATAAGTTTCAACATGAAATAACAAACATAATCATTTTGTTTATTAACTAGGTCCAAGTCCTAGAATATGCCAGCAACATAAGTTCACTTCAAAACTTGGGGGTTTTCCTGAAACATGATAAAAATAAAAGGTCAACTATAAATAGTTGGTGAGTTTCCAAGTTTTCATACATAATAAGATTACAAGTAGCAATTCATGTCATGGATTATAAGCTAGTAAGGTTATAGAACACATATCGTTACAACCAAACCTCGACTTGATTACAAGTATATAAGATTGGCTAAGTGTATTTGGTTCCCTAGTGCACAAGCGTACGGCCCCTAGGAGTCGGCAATACCTCGACTTTAGCACCAAATAGGCTTGTCAGGCCCAAAGATCTAAGACGTCGCCAGGCTAGCAATAGTTAATGATTGTAAACAAATAATGTATCTCATATAAACACTCACAAAACACAAATAACCATGACCAAAAATAAGTAGAATTGCATGTGCATTACAAGTCTCAAAAGTTTAAACGTGTATGAAATATAAGCATCATGTTTCACCCCAAATATGTGTGAAATTATAAAAAGGGGACAAGGAAAACTCACATGGATATATGCATTACAAGATGTTATACAAAGTCAAAAGATAATCCAAGGTATCCATCACAAGGCACCTAACATGTATGTTACAAGTTAAGGTTAACTATAAGATTAACGTTTTAATGCTAACTAGGGTTTCAATTGGGATTTGGGGGTTTAAATGATAATGACTCGTTTATGTTTGGTTTAATAATGTTGAAATCGATCAATTGAATATAAGCATTATAGTGAATGATTCATTGATTAAATTTATTGAATTATCATGATGTGTGGAAAAGAAATAATTAATTTAATAATTATTTATAAACTTGATAAAAGGTACTTAATTAAATATTTATTTAGATAACTTTAAAATTATTTAAAATCGTTTTATTTAGTTTGAACTTCTAAACGGTTTATTATAAAAATCTTACAACTCATATAATATATCGTTTTACAAGTTTCAAGAGTTTACGTAATGGTATAACCTATAAACTAGTTATTCTATAATATGGTTAAAAAGAATAGATAAGCTACTAAATATTTAAATGATTATCCAAATAACTAATTAAATAATCATTCCTCTAACATACTGATTTATTAGATATAAATAAAATCATAATCAATCTATAATTAAAGATAATGTAAAGACTAGAGAAAACTTAGTGATTTTAACTATTTAAAGTTTATTTTTATAAAATAAATTAATTATAACATTGTTTTTAATATTTCATATGAAAATTATTAAGATGTTTAAAGAAATAATTTACAGAAATATTTAGATAATTTTTTAATAACCAAAGTTTATAAACTGATTTTTTTTATAATTTATAAAAGAAATTATATGTCCTAATAATTCAAAAGAAGAAAAGAAGTAAAAAAAATTAAAGAAAAGTGGGCTGAGGGTCCCCGGGTTCGAACCCGGGACCTCAAGTCCACAATGCACGCAACTTACCAGTGAACCAAGGCATACAGCCGCGAATAGATTTGGTTTTGATTTGTTTTAAATACAACTAATAGGTTTCCCCCATTCCCTTAGAACCCTAGAAACGTTTTCGACCAAATTGAACCCCAATACATTGTTGTTAGGGTCGGTTATCATGGGGCTTTGATTCCCCATATGATTTCGAGCATAAAGATGTGTAAATCTTACATGATTTGATTTCGATTTGATGAAGATGGTGATATGAATAACCGCGACCGCGAAGATGCAGATTCAATATGTAAATGTTGATGTTATTCAAATTAACTTTGCAGATAGCTTTTAGGGTTGAAGTTAATCAAAAGCCCTCTATCAATTCGCTTTAATAGAGTTCGAAACGTAGATCCCCGTTGCGTTGCAGATCGCGAATCGTATGCTGCTCGTTGGTGCTAGAATAGTGTTTTCCAGGTGAAATTGAAAATGGTAATCGATTAGAGGTGCTTAAACGATTGTTTAGGTTCAATTAATTGGATTATTATTGTGTTTTAAAGCTCAAACGGTTAAATGATTATGGTGCTTCGGTTATTCATTTGGATGGAGCTGTAACCGACGTTTAACACAATTAAAGTGGGTGTTTAAAATCGAAACATGTCCAAGAAGCGGTTTAGAACGATTTGGCTTCAAAAACCGGGCGTTTCAAGTGGTTTAGAGGGTTTACCGGCGCCGCGCCGGAGTTGGCCGGCCGGCGGCCGGATTTACGGGGGAAACAGAGAGAAGGTTTTATTTTTTTACACAAATGGTCCCTGTAGTTTGTGTTTTGTTAAGTTGTTTTCAAAGTTTAGTTTTTAGTTTAATCAAAATTACAATTTGGCCCCTGAAGTTTAAAGTGTTAATATTTTATGTAATAAACATATTAATTACAAGTTTAAAGTTATATAACTTTATTATTTTCAATATTATTATCATTTACATTATTGTTACTAATATTATTATCATTAATATTATTATTATTAGCGTCATTATTATAATTGTTATTATTATTGTTATAATAATAATAATTATTATTTTTAAGACTAAAATCACTTTAAGTGTTTAAACAACATTACAACCCTTTTAATGCTATTGTTATTAATTATCAACCATAATAGGTCCTCAAGGTTTCAAAATGACACAAAAGGTCCTCTTAAAACTTAACGAAGTTAAACTTTTAAGTTAACAAAATACGGGATGTTACAGTCTCCCCAACTTAAAAGAATTTCGTCCCGAAATTAAAAATGAACTTAGATGAACAAAGGAATTATAATGAAAAGTGAATGTTCAACAAGCAGTGTCTGACGTTTGATTACAGGTGGAACGCTTCACCTTATGGAATTTTACAAGATTCTCAGCATAATAAACGCGAGACGTTTTGAGATGAAACGTTGGAAAACGATGACGAGTTACCGTGATACCTTAGATTTATAAGTCACGACTTCTAGAATATAATGATGTTTAGAAATCAATAAAAGACCAACAATTTATAAGAAAGGTTAACCGCCAGGATTTAAGAATCCCAAACGTCACCATATGAAACGATCCTAACGCATATCTTGAGAATATGTATCTCTCCGTTGACCAATCATCGGCCTAAGAATAATACGATATGTGAAGATTTTGGAATAAGTTCACAACGATGGTTAGGAACATTATTAAAAGCAGAAAATAAATTGATCATCCACATTAATGATCGATGTTTAACGACATACCACGGTATACGACTATTTGAGATAGATGCAAGCCAATTTCTTGACCCATTATCTCACAAGAGTCGATATGCAATTAACCAATCGGTCTATAATGCACCAATTGTCATCATGACGGCTCAGATAGGAGACACCTAGTGAATGAAAAGTTAAACCGAGGATTCACAGGAACACGGAGGTTAGGTTTTGTCATATGTAAAGATAAGATACTTGGACCATGCCAAGTTATGCCAAACCCATGACTACAAATTACGAAGGTTTATGAACCTTTATATCCGCGTCACAATGTAAATAATAACGAGTCTCGTTGATTGAAATCAAGATAGTGTTTTAAAGATTTCCAAGATTAGGGTTTAAAAGGGATTCAAGAAGTAACGCAAACGGTAAGACATGCATTCGCAAGGTAACTCCAAATATAGTTTTCATACGTAATTCATCAAACCCATAAATACAGTCGAGGACATTCGTATGACTAGAAAGACATATCCACAAATTGATAATGTCTTTATTTAGTAAAAAGATCGTTTAAGAATGCTACCATCACACAAACATGTGTTGATGATATCTCAAATTGAAAGTTGATATGTAGGGAATAAATGGTTCGATATCGCTCGATCGAATCAAAACATGAAGATAAAGGGAAAGAAATCGATTCAAGAATTCAAATGCTCCAAGCTCGGAATCAAAATCAACCTAGAGTGTTCGGGTCTCCTTTCAAGTTCAGAAATCATGCTTTGGCTTGATAGGTCCAAACACTAACATTGGTTCACCCTTCAAGTTACTACATGTTCCTTGTCACTTGATTGAAACCTTGGTAAGTTGGAGATCATGAAATGAGAATAGTCATCAAGGTGCGGTTTTCACTCCTAACTTGATGGTGCATTCCCAAAGTATGACCGTTAGCTTACCAATCAAAAAGTTTGATCCCAACTCCTTGTTGAGGATCCACAGAAATAAGACGAGGTAACTCACCATTAAGGTAAGGGAAAATCACTCCTATCTTAACGGTGAAGTTTTACAAAAACAAAATATAACAAGATAAACTTCTTCATCAAAATCCAGAATTCACTCCTACTTTGATGAATTCGTCTCATTTGAACAAATACAATTCAATAAGATGATATTATCATCAAGGTATGGAATTCACGCCTATCTTGATGATTGAATTTCATAATAGCAAGAAAACAGTCGAAGATTGACATTTGTCACCAAAGTACGGGTTTCAATCCTATTCTGGTGAGATCATGTCATTTGTGAAATGCCAATTCAAAGAAAATAATTTAAGTCAATCCTCGGGATAAGGAAATCACCCCGATCCAGAGGATGAAATTTTATAGATCACAATTGGAACCCATTTATCGAAACGAATAGAGAATCATCAAAGTAAGGGAATCACCCCTGTTTTGATGAATTAGAATCATTTAGGAGATACGTGTGTTCTTAGTCATAAGCTGACTTGCAAACACTTGCATCTCTCACGGTGCAGACGGTACGGAGTTTGACTTAACGACGAGAGGAAAATAATATCAATTGGAAATTCGGTAAATTTCAAGTTACATCAATGTAACAAAAGGAAAAATCATGCTTACAGACTTAAGATCAAAGTTCAAGATAACAGAAGTTGTTGTGGTGTTCAATTCTTGGATGGTTTCAATCGGAAAGACGAAATTAAGGGCAGAAAATTATTCAACACCACCACGAGGTGTGAACATTCGATTCACAATTGAAGAAATACCTGGACTCCTCAAGTCATGAGGTCAACCATAACCTTATTAAAGTCATGCGTACTTATAAGTGATCACTCATCTCAAGGGTTTCGGGTCAACTGAATGGATTCAATGATCGAGTCAAATCACCATTCACACTTTGCCTAGACAAAGTATCTCGAGATGTAAGAATTCCACCTATAGAATTGCATGTTCTTTAGTTATGGGACACATCTTTAAGAAGACTCGAGAACCATAAGTAACGGTTTAAAGTTTTCGATGACCATTCGGTTTAGATTCCCAATATCTTTGGGTATATTAAGATTCATGTTCACGTTGGTCAAGATATAGAAATAGTTATATGAAACGCTCGACGTGTAACGATGTTTAAACGTAAAAGTTGAAATGTCGGTTAGGTTCAATATTAACAGGGACATTATGTATGATAAGAATGGAGGGATACCAGTTCAAGGAATCAAAGATTTTTTTAGATACATAGAGAATGGTTCCATTTGGTAACGCATTACCATTTGGAATCGTTGACACGTCAAGGTAAATTGACTTATTTGCCTTAGAGACTTGTGTATGTTGACCATAGTTTATCACTCATCCCAGAAATCCCCAGGTAAGCATAACTAGTCTCGTAATGAGATTTATACGATATGCTTGCCTTAGCCCGAAGGCCTTTTGCCAGGAAATCCAGAATACAGGTGTCTATGTGTCACACAAATTTCTTAGGTTTATGAAATCAAAACCTTGATGAGATTGTCGTAGATTAGACATAGAGTCTAAGGAATTGAACCCAGATGATAAGTGTAGATTCCACATGTCGTTGAGAATTGGTTTAGGAAGTTCATTTGTCGGGGAGAGTCAAAGAGTCAAAGTTAAGTTTAGGGAGACAAGTAACTAAGTTTAAGCATACATAAAGCAATCCTATGCTAAGGCATCAAGTTGCACAAAAGGCATAGCATTATGTAGCATGCAAACAATAAGTAAGCACAAAGTATAATGATCTTTCTATGAGGTTCATGCAACTATAGTCTAGGTCACCATTTCTAATAACCTAAATCCCTATAGTTATGGGCTCTGATACCAATCTGTCACACCCCAACCTTGACGGCGGAAACGTCGAGGTGTGAGGGTTAAGATTGTTCACAGCCACATAACGCTATTATTAAATCCCAAATATATTATTCATAAGCTTTCAAAATTACATTACAAGTATAAGTCTCAAGGATGAAATAAGTTTCAACATGAAATAACAAACATAATCATTTTGTTTATTAACTAGGTCCAAGTCCTAGAATATGCCAGCAACATAAGTTCACTTCAAAACTTGGGGGTTTTCCTGAAACATGATAAAAATAAAAGGTCAACTATAAATAGTTGGTGAGTTTCCAAGTTTTCATACATAATAAGATTACAAGTAGCAATTCATGTCATGGATTATAAGCTAGTAAGGTTATAGAACACATATCGTTACAACCAAACCTCGACTTGATTACAAGTATATAAGATTGGCTAAGTGTATTTGGTTCCCTAGTGCACAAGCGTACGGCCCCTAGGAGTCGGCAATACCTCGACTTTAGCACCAAATAGGCTTGTCAGGCCCAAAGATCTAAGACGTCGCCAGGCTAGCAATAGTTAATGATTGTAAACAAATAATGTATCTCATATAAACACTCACAAAACACAAATAACCATGACCAAAAATAAGTAGAATTGCATGTGCATTACAAGTCTCAAAAGTTTAAACGTGTATGAAATATAAGCATCATGTTTCACCCCAAATATGTGTGAAATTATAAAAAGGGGACAAGGAAAACTCACATGGATATATGCATTACAAGATGTTATACAAAGTCAAAAGATAATCCAAGGTATCCATCACAAGGCACCTAACATGTATGTTACAAGTTAAGGTTAACTATAAGATTAACGTTTTAATGCTAACTAGGGTTTCAATTGGGATTTGGGGGTTTAAATGATAATGACTCGTTTATGTTTGGTTTAATAATGTTGAAATCGATCAATTGAATATAAGCATTATAGTGAATGATTCATTGATTAAATTTATTGAATTATCATGATGTGTGGAAAAGAAATAATTAATTTAATAATTATTTATAAACTTGATAAAAGGTACTTAATTAAATATTTATTTAGATAACTTTAAAATTATTTAAAATCGTTTTATTTAGTTTGAACTTCTAAACGGTTTATTATAAAAATCTTACAACTCATATAATATATCGTTTTACAAGTTTCAAGAGTTTACGTAATGGTATAACCTATAAACTAGTTATTCTATAATATGGTTAAAAAGAATAGATAAGCTACTAAATATTTAAATGATTATCCAAATAACTAATTAAATAATCATTCCTCTAACATACTGATTTATTAGATATAAATAAAATCATAATCAATCTATAATTAAAGATAATGTAAAGACTAGAGAAAACTTAGTGATTTTAACTATTTAAAGTTTATTTTTATAAAATAAATTAATTATAACATTGTTTTTAATATTTCATATGAAAATTATTAAGATGTTTAAAGAAATAATTTACAGAAATATTTAGATAATTTTTTAATAACCAAAGTTTATAAACTGATTTTTTTTATAATTTATAAAAGAAATTATATGTCCTAATAATTCAAAAGAAGAAAAGAAGTAAAAAAAATTAAAGAAAAGTGGGCTGAGGGTCCCCGGGTTCGAACCCGGGACCTCAAGTCCACAATGCACGCAACTTACCAGTGAACCAAGGCATACAGCCGCGAATAGATTTGGTTTTGATTTGTTTTAAATACAACTAATAGGTTTCCCCCATTCCCTTAGAACCCTAGAAACGTTTTCGACCAAATTGAACCCCAATACATTGTTGTTAGGGTCGGTTATCATGGGGCTTTGATTCCCCATATGATTTCGAGCATAAAGATGTGTAAATCTTACATGATTTGATTTCGATTTGATGAAGATGGTGATATGAATAACCGCGACCGCGAAGATGCAGATTCAATATGTAAATGTTGATGTTATTCAAATTAACTTTGCAGATAGCTTTTAGGGTTGAAGTTAATCAAAAGCCCTCTATCAATTCGCTTTAATAGAGTTCCAAACGTAGATCCCCGTTGCGTTGCAGATCGCGAATCGTATGCTGCTCGTTGGTGCTAGAATAGTGTTTTCCAGGTGAAATTGAAAATGGTAATCGATTAGAGGTGCTTAAACGATTGTTTAGGTTCAATTAATTGGATTATTATTGTGTTTTAAAGCTCAAACGGTTAAATGATTATGGTGCTTCGGTTATTCATTTGGATGGAGCTGTAACCGACGTTTAACACAATTAAAGTGGGTGTTTAAAATCGAAACATGTCCAAGAAGCGGTTTAGAACGATTTGGCTTCAAAAACCGGGCGTTTCAAGTGGTTTAGAGGGTTTACCGGCGCCGCGCCGGAGTTGGCCGGCCGGCGGCCGGATTTACGGGGGAAACAGAGAGAAGGTTTTATTTTTTTACACAAATGGTCCCTGTAGTTTGTGTTTTGTTAAGTTGTTTTCAAAGTTTAGTTTTTAGTTTAATCAAAATTACAATTTGGCCCCTGAAGTTTAAAGTGTTAATATTTTATGTAATAAACATATTAATTACAAGTTTAAAGTTATATAACTTTATTATTTTCAATATTATTATCATTTACATTATTGTTACTAATATTATTATCATTAATATTATTATTATTAGCGTCATTATTATAATTGTTATTATTATTGTTATAATAATAATAATTATTATTTTTAAGACTAAAATCACTTTAAGTGTTTAAACAACATTACAACCCTTTTAATGCTATTGTTATTAATTATCAACCATAATAGGTCCTCAAGGTTTCAAAATGACACAAAAGGTCCTCTTAAAACTTAACGAAGTTAAACTTTTAAGTTAACAAAATACGGGATGTTACACAAGCAATGAAGGCCAAGCCTCAATCCTCCCTGAGTCACAAAGGTCTGTTGGTGACAAAGGGAAAAGGATAATGACTCCTGAGGAAATTGAGGAAGAAGAGAGAGAGAGGAAAAGGAGACTAAGGGGAGAAAGTTCCACTGGGTCATCTAGCTTCATGCAAGCTGCAATCAGGGCTGCCCCCAGACCAAATACTCAGGATGATGAGTTAAGGGCAGTCAGGATAACTTACTTGCAGACCAGGAACTATGATATTGATGATATCATCTCCCTCCCCTTAGAAGAACTGAATGAACTGGCTGACAGAGAAGTGTCAAGAGAGTTGAAGGAGAAAGAGGATGCAATGATACTTCTCCAACTCAAAGAGGAGAAGAGACAGAAAAGACTCTACAAGCATGCTCCTACTCTCTCACCAGTTCAAGAAAGTCCTGCACAAGAAGATGTGGTTCCACAAGAACCTCAGGTAGATAAAGAAGAAGATAGGATCAAAATGATCAACTACCTGAGTGCCACAGGCTTCTATCAGGCAGATGCACTTCTCCCTTTATCCTATGACTTCATTGAGTTTGAGTATTTAAAGCAACTTGAACTTGAGATAGTCAAGGAAAGAAAGACAACCAAAAGGAAACTAAGGGAAGAAGCTGCAAAGTCAAGGGCCACCATTCAAAAGAATGCAAAGAAGTCTGCTGACAGACAAAGAATGGTGAGCTTCTTGAAGCTGTATGGATTCTCCGGAAGGAGACTTGGCCCCATGGCTCTATCCACTATGGATGAGCATATCAGGGTGATCAAGCAGAAGATTAAGAGTGGAGAACTTATTGACTTGCACTCTCTTCCAAGTCAAGTCCCACCTGAAGTGGAGGTCAAGTTTGAGCAACCAGAGACACCTCAACCAGCACCTCCAGCTGAGCCCCAGCAAGCTTCATCTTCTGATCCTAGGCAGGGTCAAACTCCCTCTCCTTCTGAACCTGTGAGGGAGGAACACCCAACTGAGAAAGACACTGATGATCAACCTGGTGCTGCAGACCAGTCTTCTCAGTTAAAGACAACCAAGAGGAAGAAGAGGATGGCTTCTAAACCAAAGACAAAGAAGAAGAAGCCAAAGTCATCTACCTCTGCACCTCAGGCTGAATCAGATCAACCTGAGGAAGTGCATGATGAGGCAGCCCAATCAACTCCTATTCAAGTGGCTCCTCTAACTAGTGAGACACCCATCTTATCCTGGACATACTCTACCAATCCAGAGAGATGGACTGTTATCAGAGATCAAGGTGTTGAGAATGTCTACTCATGGCAAGACATAATCAACTTACCTCTGCATGATCTCTTTGAGATGAGAAGATACTATGAAAGTCTTGATGATCCTGACCATCTCATGAAGAAAGGAATGGTCCTGATTGTACTGAAGACTACTAACATTTGAAGATCTTCCAAGTGTTTTGGTAGCATCAGCCTAGGGGGAGTTTGTAAGGATTCCTGAAGTCTGATGCAACTCAAAACAGCTTAAGTGTCTCAGCAAACATGCACTAAGTACTGAAGTGAAGAATGCTTCGGAAGTTTTACACAAAGCATTAGAAAATACTCTAAGTGTAAAATCTTCCGAAGCCAAGACCAATATCTTCCGAAGCCAAACATGAAGTCTTCCGAAGCTTCAGAGACAAAGTCTTCCGAAGCCTCATCCTATGAAGACAGATTTCTTCCGAAGACTTTTAGTACACATGCTTTATCTGATGTACTGTTCCATAAAGCACCTTTTCCGCTGCATCTCTGTAAAGTCACCAACTTACATGAGTTGGTGAAAAGGGTCATGCTTTTGGTAACTGTACATTGAGGTCTTGAGTCTGTAACTTTCCACTTTATGTACTTTATCCTTTTTGTATTGTAAAAGGATGTGAGCTATGGCATGTCATAGTCACAAGGTCAAAAGGCAGATATGCCTTTTGATCCTACAATTGATTTTGTTTGTGTCTAGTCAATTGTATCCAGCTGGCCTTCAAAGTATGGCCGGCTGTAGGTTGTAGTATAAGTATTTCAAGTTCTTGTATCTTTTCTTAATGCTTTGTAACACTTGTAAGAGAACTTGAGAAAGCAATATACTGCCTCCTTGAAACCCAACTCTCTTGTTCTGTCTCTTTACTTACTTGTGTTCTTAGCATCATACTTGGTTACCCAGTTCACTGTTTGATTAGAGATTAGTTATTCTCCTCATTGTGTGATTGTGTTGTAATTGTAGTTAAGCCCTTAAACGATCCTGCATAAATGTTTATTATGTGTGTGTATATGATATGGATCCGGTGACAAGCATTTTAATTATGGGATATAAATTTTATTTTATTATATGCATGAGATTAAAATAAATAAATAAAAAGTTTAACGTGAGACTAGCCCATTTGATAAAAGCTTAACATCTTAAATAAAAGGTATTAAGTTTAAACCTAAACATGATGTAATTTAGTTTAGTGTAATTTAAGAGTAGGGTAGTTTGTAGTTAACAAAGTAAAAAAAGAAAAACTTAGTCAAACAATTGTTAATTTACGAATATTCTGAAACTCATAATTTGGTTACAATTATATATTAATTATAGTTGTAATATTATAATATTAATGGTGGAGTTGATTATGATCATGGAGTGGGATACCTTATTGCGGGGACTACTGAATATCCCTTCCCCACATGCGAGTAAAAATAAAGAGAAAAATACAAGCTAAATAATTCCTCAAAAACTCTATCTACTTGCTTTTTTAGACAACTTGCAACACTTGACATTGCTGCTTGTGATAATTTATCAATTGAAAGACTATCAGGCTTGAACGCCTGGTGACTACATAGTCTACATACATGATACTAACTCATGCCTATGAGTCATGTGGCATCATCATCTTTACGCGGAGAACACCACGTGGTTCATGATAGTGAGGCACTAGCGTGAGAAGGTCACGACGATGAGGGTTCTCTCACAAACACGTAACATTCAATAATATTAACAAAAGATAATAATAAATGGTAGAGTGAAGAGTGGTGATCAAGAGTGAAAACCATTAACATGATAAAACAGTGAAAGAGTAGAAAATGATGTGATGTTGATATGACTAGGAATGAAATATAGAATGTGATGATCAAGAGTGAAAACCATTAACACTTCTTCTAATCTAAGTTTATGATCTATTTTCATATATGTGATACTTATCAGCTACATGTAAACAATTAAATGATAAATTTTAATTTTACTTATATTCAACTCGTTAATTTTTTAAAACGCCATTGAATTAAGATAAGAGAAATATAATATAGTAAATCTGTGTTGATACCATCAAATTTAAAACAATGAATTTTTCTAGAACGATAACTCATACACTTATATTAGTACTAATTCTATTTTACTGTCCACGGTGAGATTTGAACCCTTACAAAAAGGCATTTTTGTTTATTTTTTGAAAGTTAAAATTTTAATACCATGTCACATAATTTATTTTCCGTCTTTTCTACGTTATTTTTTTATATGCAGAAAAATGCTACAATGACTCTATAACATTTCGTTGGTGTCGTTTCTGAAACACCACTTTAAGTTAGTGATTTAATCTTCGATTATGTTATAAAATATGTTATTAATTGATGCTATGCTCATTTATAGGCATTCCATCCAAAAAATTATAGGTATTAAGTCTGTCCTTTCTGATTTGGGTCTCGTGACCCCCCCCCCCCCCCCCCCCCCCCCCCCCCCCCCCCGGCTAAAAATTTTGTTCAAGCTCCTTCATTGATGCGTAGCAGGGTATGACATAATACTTGCACGTTTTGTATAAGGTGTGGTCTAGTATAACATTGGATTTGACAAAATTAGTTTGAAGCAACCACTATTCGTTACAGGATTAGTTTTTTCCTTAGTCTTTAACAATACATCGTCGGTTACACAACGAGTTAAACCTAACCCACCTTGCCCAAAAGTTTGAGTTCAATGTAAGGTTCTGTTTGGAACCATATTGGTTTAAGTTTTATACTAAACTACCAATGAGTTACTAAACACGGGTTGATCCAAATAACATGAACTATGAAATAAAAAGGAAAATAAATAATAAATAACATATATATAATACATTTATTCTTTAATTAAATATATTTAAATATATTATTCAAATTCGAATATTCAAGGAAACTAAAAATCACAACTTTAAAATCAATTCGAAAACCTAATTCAAAATTTGATCCGAATGCAAACAAAATAAAAAATAAATACCAAATTCGATTTCAGTTTCTTTTAAATTTTAGTGTTTATATATTCAAATATTGATCATCCTAGTATTTAACCCTAAATCAAAGAAGAAATAAGATGAGGGACAAAAAAAAGGAGAAGGTTGGTTTGCGGTGATGGATATAATGTGTTGACACGTAGAAAGAAATGTAAAACAAAAAATGTAGTTGTGGTGTTTTAATAATGACAGATAACAAATACCATATTTGAGATAACGATTGCACCTAACATCTAAATTTAAGCTCTGGTTTTCAAACTCTAGAAGAAATTCAGCTTTCAAATCTAACCCAAGACACCTCAATTAACGGTGTAACTAAACATATTTTTTTTTTCTTTTTAACATTTCTAAATTTCTATTTAAAATTTGAAAAATAAGACAGAAAAAAACAAGTGGACCCATGTGCATAAATATTTCAGCCACGTAGAAGCGAGTGGACCCACATCATGCCGACGAGGGCCGGAGTATGTTGGACCGCTTCAAATTAAACTTCTTCCATAAGCAAAAATACTTCTTTTCATGTTACACAAATTATTATTAAACTTTCTACATTTTTATATAAGTCTATAATAATTTATTGCATGAATAAATTAACAGATGGTTTAGTCAATTGAAGTTTCAAATTTTCAGAACAATATTATTATTATTAATTAATAATAAATTAGAGTGTAGTTTGGAGTTGAAAGCTATAGATTAATTACAGACGACGGAGAAAGAGGGGTTTGTAATTGCAATTGTAATTGTTGTTCCGTTGCCGGAACCCTTTTCTTACTCCGATCTCGCGATCTCGACAACAGTCAACAAGCTGGCATTCTTTGATCTTATCGCCTGCAAATGGGTCTCTTTGCATTTTCGTTATTCTTGATGAAATCTCATGCTTATCAGTTAACAGGTAGGTTGCCTTTTTTTACTTTTGTTTTTTAGTATATAATCTCTTAAATTTGGTTTTCTTTCTTGTTCAAATGGGTATGGAAACTGTCTGAATTACTTCACCTGAATCATTGGGTTTTTGTTGATTCATCTTTGAGCAAGGGATATTCTTTTCTTGACTCTCTGCTTTTGTTTAGCTGATTTGTTCATTTTTGCCGTCAAGATTTTTCATTTTTTTTGTAAATTGATCTTTCGATCATTTGGGTGTGCATCTGTTGAGGTTTGTGGTAAGGGTTTCAATTTGATCTTTGTTTTTTTTCTTCTAATTCGTGTTATCATCGATTAGAACTGAAATTATAGGAGTGTTGTTTTAAGTGAAGGTGGTATTTGAAATCTTAATGTTTTGATATAGTTTTGTTGCATCAGAGAAATGATTTTAGTATGCAGTTTAACTGTTTGATTAAATTCCAAAGCTAAATTTGCAAGTCAAAACATGTTTAGGGCTGTTGACTTCAATTTAAGGTATTGAATCTGTGCAGGATTGTGTAGGCTTTGTATGGTAATGTCAGCATGCTTATGAGTTCATAGTGAACCCACCAAGTTTCTTAGGGGCGTCTTGTATGTGGTGAATCTGCTGTAATATCATAGAATATGGCTGGTGGAAGGATAAGAGCTAGGATAAAAAGAAGCAGTTTATACACATTTGGATGCATACGGCCACCTCGTGAGTCTATAGACGAGCCTCATCAATTTCAAGGGCCAGGGTTTTCAAGGCATGTTTGTTGTAATCAACCCGGATTCCATAGAAAAAAACCTTTCAAATATTGTACTAACTACATATCCACCACAAAGTACAATGTCATCACCTTCTTGCCGAAAGCCCTCTTTGAGCAATTCAGACGTGTTGCTAATTTGTATTTCCTCCTAGCTGCAGCTTTATCCCTCACACCCGTTTCACCTTTCTCTCCTTACAGTATGATTGCACCTCTGATGTTTGTAATTGGGCTTAGTATGGCAAAAGAGGCTGTGGAAAATTGGCATCGGTTTATGCAGGATATGAAGGTGAATATGAGAAAAGTTTTAGTTCATAGTGGAGATGGTGTATTTGTTAGAAAACCTTGGATGAAACTCGAGGTTGGTGATGTGGTAAAAGTGGAAAAAGATCAGTTTTTTCCGGCAGATTTACTGTTCTTATCGTCTAGTTATGAAGATGGAATTTGTTACGTGGAAACTATGAATTTAGACGGTGAGACAAATTTAAAAGTTAAGAGATCTCTAGAGGTAACCTTACCTTTAGATGATGATGCATCTTTTAAAGATTTCAGAGCAACAATCAAATGTGAGGACCCAAACCCTAATTTGTACACATTCGTGGGAAATTTTGAATATGAGCGCCAGATGTATCCCCTTGATCCTAGTCAGATTCTTCTTAGAGATTCCAAGCTTCGCAACACAGGTCATGTATATGGTGTGGTGATATTTTCAGGTCATGATAGCAAAGTTATGCAAAATGCTACTAAACCGCCTTCAAAAAGAAGCACAATTGAGAAACAAATGGATAAAATCATTTACATACTTTTTACTCTTCTTGTGCTGATTTCACTAATAAGCTCAATAGGGTTTGCTATCAAGACCAAATATCAAATGCCCAATTGGTGGTACATCCCTCCTGATAATCAGGGTTTGTATGACCCGAAGAGACCTTTATTGTCAGGCTTTAGTCATCTGATTACTGCCCTTATTCTTTATGGGTATTTGATACCAATTTCACTTTATGTTTCTATTGAGCTTGTTAAGGTTCTACAAGCACTGTTTATAAACCAAGATATACATATGTATGATGAAGAAACATGTACTCCTGCTCAAGCCCGAACATCAAATTTAAATGAGGAGTTAGGTATGGTTGACACAATTCTTTCTGATAAAACTGGTACATTAACATGTAACCAAATGGACTTTTTAAAGTGTTCCATAGCTGGAATCCCATACGGAACCCGTTCTAGTGAAGTTGAACTTGCAGCTGCCAGCCAGATGGCTATGGACCTTGATGGGCACGATCATGAATTTTCAAGAACTGGTGCACGAAGCGGGCCTGAAATCGAATTGGAAGTTGTACCTACTCCAAAAGGTGTAAGTTCTCAAAACCGAATCAAGGGGTTTAGTTTTGAAGATAACCGTCTCATGAATGGAAATTGGGCCCGAGAGCCCAATAAAGATATTATCTTGTTGTTTTTCCGGATTCTTGCTCTTTGTCACACTGCAATTCCCGAGCTAAATGAGGAAACAGGAAATTTTAATTATGAAGCCGAGTCACCAGATGAAGGAGCTTTTCTTGTTGCAGCAAGAGAATTTGGATTTGAATATTGCAAAAGAACTCAGTCAAGTATATATGTTCGTGAAAGACAATTTCCATCTCATGAGCCCATTGAGAGGTATCAATGTGATTTTGTTTTTCTTTTTTTGGTAATCATGATGTTGATATTCTTGCACATTATTGTAAAACAGGGAGTACAAACTTCTAAATATTTTGGATTTCACAAGCAAACGAAAGAGAATGTCAGTTATTGTTCAGGATGAAACCGGGCAGATTTTGTTACTGTGCAAAGGCGCAGACAGGTCAGACCTTTAAAATTTGGTTATTTCTATAGGTGGGAAAAGGGGTGGGTCTGGTAAAGTGTCAAAGCAAGTAATTCTTGAAACGAGTCAATTTGGTTGGGTTGAACCGTAACACTCTTTGTCCAAAAAGTTAAAATTTTAATAAATAGTTAGTGAGTCACACAAGATTATATAAATTATATTATTCCAATAATAACTTCAATAATTTGAATAAAGTGACTTGGAAGGTTTTATGCATAAGAACGCTCCTTCGGTGACTTTTGATCCGCTTCCTTAACGCAACTTTTTGTTTAATTTCCCATTTTAACTCGTTAGATAGAAGTATATAACATAAACCAAGTTGACCCATTCATAAGTAAGTGGGTTGAATTTGTCACTCCTCTAGTTGTTTCATTCCAAAATCTAACAAAATTAGTCCATTTGTTGGTTAACAATACAGCATCATCTTTGACCGTTTATCCAAAAACGGAAGATTATTCGAGGAAGCCACCAAAAAGCATTTAAATGAATATGCAGAAGCTGGATTACGTACACTAGCATTTGCTTACAGAAAGCTTGAAATTTCTGAATATTCTTCTTGGAATGAAGAATTTATGAAAGCCAAAACTTCCATTGGTGGTGATAGAGACACAATGCTTGATCATTTATCTGACATGATGGAAAAAGACCTAATTCTTGTTGGTGCAACCGCAGTGGAGGATAAACTTCAGCCAGGGGTATTCATAATTGATTAGTAGCACCTTATCGAGATTTAATTCTTTACTTTTCCTCTTTTAGTTAATGGCTTTGTTTATAGGTGCCTCAATGTATTGATAAACTGGCGCAAGCTGGTTTAAAGTTATGGGTTCTTACTGGCGATAAGATGGAAACTGCAATCAACATAGGGTATGATCTAACTACCTAATTGGGTTTGTGAAATTTTGTAAAAGAGTCTGAACTTATTTTTTGGGCCGTCCAGATTTGCTTGCAGTTTGCTTCGGCAGGGGATGAAGCAAATAATTATAACAACAAATGTGGACATGGTAACCCACGCTTCAGAGGTACGTGTTCTTATTGGGTCATACAAAGTGGTGGAGAATGGGTGGGTAGAGCGAGTTTGGAAACGGGCCAAATGGGTTCGGGTTAGAATTGGTAGTTTTGATACGGGTCATAGCGGATTAGTTTGTGTTGATACGCAGACAATTAGTTGCCCTTTGTTCTTGAACTTTGTAAATTACTAATGCATTAAACATGATTGCAAAAAGCATAGTAGTAAAAACTAATATAATTTATACATAAAGTGGTTTAAGAGGTCGTTGGCATGTTTAAATTCCCTTTTGTTTACTTCTGCCCATTTGATTTGTTCCGTTTTCTTACTTAAAGATTTACACATTTGATAAGCATAATTAACCCATTTCCAGGTAATTGGGTTGAAATTGCCACCTCTAGTCATACATATTGTAGATAAAGATTAATAAAAAATCTGCGTTCATTTTTATTTGTTGCTAATCAGGTTATAAAGGAGAATATTTTGATGCAAGTTACTAATGCATCTCAAATGGTTAATCTTGAAAAAGATCCACATGCTGCATTTGCATTGATTATTGATGGGAAAACACTAACTTATGCATTGGAGGATGATTTGAAGCATCATTTCTTGAATTTAGCCATCGATTGTGCATCCGTCATATGTTGTCGTGTTTCTCCTAAGCAAAAAGCGTTGGTAATAATATCTTCTTGTTAATAATTGCATGTATAAATGCATTAAAATGAATTAAACAAGTAAATGTATTAATTAGGTTACGAGATTAGTGAAAGAAGGCACTGGAAAAACTACTTTAGCAATTGGAGATGGTGCAAATGATGTTGGAATGATTCAGGAAGCTGACATTGGTGTTGGTATTAGTGGCGTTGAAGGAATGCAGGTTTGTAAATATGTTAGCATTCCCTTTTGAACGAGTTGATTTGGATTCTATTTTATTTCTAGTAGGTTAAATGTGTTAAAGCAAAAAATTAACAAAAAAATGGATTATGATTGTTATAATATATTCAAAGAATTTTGATTGTAATATAACTTTTATATTCATATTTAACACTTGCGTATCTATAAAAAAATTAAAAAAAGAAATGTCGAAAAGTGTTTCGGTCAACCTGGCCTGGTCTTGCCTGCCAAATATGAGTTGTACTAAATAACTTCATTCAAAGTTCATTTATATTTGTAATAGTTTATCTTTTATAATCATATTTAACACAATTATTTATAAGTTTATAAAAAAATTGGGAAAGAGGTATTTCATGTCAACCTGGCCCGGTCCATCCCGTACAAAATTAAACTTTTCATTTGACTTGAACCTGTTCAGCCCTATGTTTCCTCTTGTAATATAGTGCATTAATCGTCAATCATACGCAGCTACTCAACTTTTTTGTTTTCTGCAGGCTGTGATGGCTAGTGATTTCGCTATAGCACAATTTCGATTTCTTGAAAGACTTCTTGTTGTACATGGTCATTGGTGCTATAAGAGAATTGCTCAAATGGTACAAACCCAATCTATCTCGGCATTAATTTAAGATCTAATTTGTAGAGGTGACAGTTTTGTCCTATTTGCTTCTGAAGTGGTTGATCTGATGGGCCATATAAATAAAATTAGTTAAAATGGGAAAAGGTCAATTAAGTCAAACCAAGGTTGAAAGACCCCAAAAGTTTATAAGTAACGCATGCGGTCTCGTTAACTGATTTTCAAGGGTCCTTATAGAAAAAACCCGATAGACTTCCACTAAATGTAGACACGAGTCCTTGTACTTTATTATTGCTTGATTAAATCCCTAGACTTCTAAAATTCATTACAAAAATAATCATGCAAAAAGGATCTTTTCGTTATATTTCAAAAAGTCTAGTATTTAATCATGCACTTTATTGGTCCATGTTCAGCAGAAATACTTAGGTTTTTCTTCGCAATTCCCGTATTCAAAGATTTAATTATTTATAGAACTTTAAAAAATGGAGAAAATTGTTTATAAGAGTCAACACAACCCATCCCACTTTGACATGTAATACAAAATTCTACATTTGAACCTGTTTACCTCTATTAAATTGCTAGCATGTTGATTACCTCTGGACTTTCTTGCAACAGATCTGTTATTTCTTCTACAAGAATATCGCTTTTGGGCTAACTCTTTTCTACTTTGAGGCATTTACGGGCTTTTCTGGACAATCGGTTTATGATGATTGGTATATGTTATTATTCAATGTTGTTCTTACATCGTTGCCCGTAATTTCACTTGGAGTCTTTGAACAAGATGTATCTTCCGAGATCTGCTTGCAGGTTAGTCATCTTGAATTTCATGATCATATCCAAATGCGGCTATATATCGTCCTATTTACTCATAAACAAGCTGATTCGAGCTATGTTTTATGCAACTTCTCAAATGGGTAAAATAAATAGCTTAAAAGAAAATGGTACAAAATAAGTTCAGACTGGTCAAACTTATGGGTCAATTGGGTTAGATTTTAAGTTCTAAGGGGTCAAATTGGTCAAATAAAAAATTATCGTAAAATAAAATGGGTCAAATGGGTAAATAGCAAAATAGCTAAAAAACAAAACGGGTCACTTTGGTTAAGAGTCAATTTCTAACCGGTTAAATGGTTAAAAATGAAAAAAAAAATAGCTTAAGGTATGCACTGAACACTCAAACATGTCAAAAGCCTGCCAAAGTATATTTTAAAACATTAAGCCTCCTAGTTCATTTACTAGGAAAATTCCTATTTTCTTGTAATCATTTTTGACATGATAAATTTTTTTTAAGAAATTCAAACTTTCTCCAAAACTACATGTTTTGAGTTTTGACCCATTACAATTCACACTACCTGCGGTTCCTAGCTTATTGAATGAATTTTACTGGGTACATTTGTTTTACAAACCTGCTTGTTTTCCAGCTCTAAAACTTATTAATGATTTTATGAACAATTACAAACCACTGCAGTTTCCAGCATTATATCAGCAAGGACCAAGAAACCTGTTTTTTGACTGGTATAGAATCTTTGGGTGGATGGGGAACGGTCTCTACTGTTCCTTAATCGTCTTCTTCCTCAACATCATAATCTTTTATGACCAAGCATTCCGGTCAAATGGTCAGACCGCTGACATGGCGGTGGTAGGGACTGTCATGTTTACATGTGTCATCTACTCGGTCAACTGCCAGATCGCTCTCACCATGAGCCACTTCACATGGATTCAACATTTTCTAATCGGGTTTAGCATTGTCACATGGTACATCTTTCTCATATTATATGGCATGCTTTCACCCAATCTCTCAGGAAACGTGTACAAAATCTTTCTAGAAGCTTTAGCTCCTGCACCAATTTACTGGCTTAGCATATTATTAGTGGCGGTTGCTTGTAATCTACCTTATTTGGCTCATATATCCTTCCAAAGATCATTTAATCCGATGGATCATCATGTTATTCAAGAAATTAAATATTATAAAAAAGACGTTGAGGATAGACATATGTGGCGAAGAGAAAAATCAAAAGCAAGACAAAAAACAAAGATCGGGTTTTCAGCAAGAGTCGATGCAAAGATCAGACATTTGAGGTTTAAGTTGCAAAAGAAGTCATCGGTGTTGAGTCCTCGGGCTGTATCAGACCCCACCCATACTTAAATTGTATAAAACCTGACTTTTTTTTTTCTTTTTTTGGTTAACATGCAAAGGGGTGATCATCTGTCTTGAATATTGGATATAGTGACAAATGGAAAGTATGTTATGGTAGGTTGTTTGTAAGTAGTAGAACTGGTTTGTTTGACTGTTGGAAAGCTGATATAGATAGTTTCATATCATGTTTTCAGTTCTTTTTGGAAATCAATTAAATCACATCCCAATTTTCACATTCTTACGAAAATAGTGGGCAATTTAACAAATTTTGTGCCTTGCAATATATGATGTACTTGGATAAGCTAACCTAATGACATGCCTGCTCTCTCCATCACAGTCATGATGTTTGTTTTCTCGTCACTTGGTTAATGGTTTTGTTTTTGATGGTTTGGTGCAGACCTTTCAATGTTCACACATCCTCGTTAACGGATCGAGTCGAGTTCTGAGATATGTTGTTTTGTGTAATGGCATTATATTAGATACCAATTCACTCTATTGTTTATGATTAATATAAAAACATTCAAGGTGTTACAAGCAACACTCCTCTAAGGATACAACAAAAGTACAAGCTATCAATTCTTTTTCTAGATTGGAATCCTTTAGTTGGCCTAGCATTCAGAATGACATAGGACCCGGATGAGTATCCGGGCATTCCAAACACCGACATATGAATTACTCTGATACTGTATTGTAGCATACACATCATGATTTTGATGTCCATTAAACGTTTATTTTGATTTGATATTTTTTTCAAATTTATCTATTAAGAGAATAACAACTTACTTGGTTGATGACTGCCAGTGTTCCAACAGTTACACACTTACACTCAATACCATGACCTTGTAATTATTATTTTTTAAGTAGCCTAATTTAATAATTTAAAAAAAGTGTATTTAAAGGAGATGTGACAAGCCACTTTATAATGAAACAAGCAAATGTGATAATCATACTTTTTGAAAGTTATCAATATGCATGGCACTTTCTTTTGCAATCATTCACAACCAGCCAAAAGAACCATTCATGACATTTTCTTTTGCATACCTAGATAAAATATATAGATTCTCAGAACCACATCTTCCAAATTGACAGATGAAGGTTAAGATTGGGCAAGTTCTATGAGTTGTAGTTTGAAAGGAGGTCATGGTTTCCTGAGTTTAAAACACAGATGAAAACCAACCTCAAATGCATGAAAAAGATGTCTTGATATGGTTAATTCGGCTGGATAGCCAAGGAACACACATGGTGTGGATCGAAGGGCGAGTTTATGTGGAGGGGTAGAGGATTGGTTGGGGTAGCAAAGGCAATCGAACACCCGTAGGTGGTCATATGTAGGGTGGCGTAGGTAGAGGGCAGCAATTGGTGTTTTGTTGTGTAGAACAGATGAAGGTAGGAGATTGTGAAGATAGGTGGAAGTATGAATGGCTTCTACCCAGAGTGTAGGAGGGAGGGATGCATGTGTGAGAAGGGAAAGCATAATTTCGTTTAGACGGCGTATCATGCGCTCTACCTTCCCATTTTGTTGGGACGTGTGTGGGCACGAGAAGCGAAGGTGGATGCCTTGTTTGGCTACAAGGGTGTGAAATTGATGGTTATCAAATTCCCCCCACTTTGTCGCATTGAAAGGCTTTTATGGAGAGGGTGAATTGGGTTTTGATGTAGGTATGGAATGTAGCAAATTTGATGACTGTTTCAGATTTGAATTTAAGTGGATATACCCATGTGTAATTAGTAAAGTCATCAATTAAAATCATATAATATTTACTGGTAATATTTGGTGACTGTTTCAGATTTGAATTTACTGGTAATAGGTGACGTCCACAAGTCACAATGTATTAAATCAAAAGGCAGTAAGATAGTAGAAGTAGATAAAGAAAATGGCAATCTTTTGTGTTTTGCTAGCTGACAAGAATTGCAAAGACTAGAATGTCTTGTTTTATTACAAGAAATAAATTTACTAGAAACAAGGAAATCAAGGACATGAGCGCCGGGGTGACCCAAACGATCATGCCAAACATGTGGAACAGACGATGCAAAGTGAGCAGATGCTGAGGTTGGAGCAGGAGCGGTGACTGGGTACAGGTGGTCGTCACTGTTGTGGCGGGTCAAAATCTTCCCACTCTTGAAGTCCTTCACAGAAAAACCATATGGGTCAAACTCAACAGACGCAATTATCAATGGTAAACTTTTTGACAGAAATAAGGTTTTTAATGATGTTGGGTGTGTAAAGGACATTGTTAAGGTTAAGGGTGGTGGGGGAGTGTGGGAAGGTAGTGTTGCCCAACCCAAGAACCGGCATTTGTTGGCCATTTCCAACGAATATGGACTTAGTAAACTACACATGAGAGGGTTGGAAACTATACCTGGATCCGCACTGAGGTGATCGGTTGATCCTGTATCCATGAACCATTGAGCATCCTTGGTATCCGACGTCATAGCGTTGAGAGCTTCACCCAAATCAGAAGGTTCGAGTGGGCTATAATCAGCAACATGGGCCTGTGAGGGCTGTCGAGTGTTGCCGGACTGCCTGGATGGAGCTGGCATGTTGGAAGGCGGCCACGGGCCTGGTTGCCAAGGGGCAGCCCACCCTTGAGTGGGATATGGGTAGGGTGGTGGTGAGGCCCACCACGGGGCCCAATAAGGCTGCTGATATGGGTTAGATGAAGCAGGCCAAGGCAGTTTGGAGGCAGCTGACGCGGCCCGTGGTGGCTGCTGTGATGAGGCCCGATTGTTGGGTTGTGTTGATGAAGTCTGGGGCCGGTTAGTGCCACTGGGTGGGCCATTCCTGCGTTGTTGGGAGACTCCCCGATTGGGGCCATTGCGAGGGTTAATAGACCGCCGGGTGGTGGGTGAACTCACAGGGTCGAAAGTTGTGGCTGCCGGTGCGGTAGCCTTGAGGCCATCCCTTGCTCTCTGACAATCAAGTTCAAGGTGCAGCATGTTGCAGGCTGTTTCCCAGGAAGGGAGAGTTTGATTAAGGTGAGAAGCAACATTGTCGAATTCCGGGGGCAAGCCACGAACAAGTTGAAGAACAAGTTGATTCTCACTAACCGGACTTTCCACATCTGATAACTGATCTGCAAGAATCTTAAGTTTTTGGCAGTATTCTTCCAAGGAAGGCATCTCTTTCAACGTCAGATTGGTGAAGGCATGTTCCAATGCAGCCGCTCTGGGGCCTTTATATTTAAGAAGAGACTCTTGACCCGTTTCCACGCTTCATATGCAGTTGACTCTTGCTCAAGCACACGTACAAGCAGGTCGTCGGATAACGTACCCTAGATCCACTGAAGGACGATCGCGTCGATCTCGGACCAGGAGGCATACGCGGGGTCTGTTGTAGCAGGCGGTTCAGTCCTGTCGATGTGGTCAAGGACTTTATAGCCACGAGCATGCAAGAGAAACAATTTCACCCACGATGAGTAAGAAAGCTTGGTTCCATCAAGGATACGAACTTTCTTTTGGATGTCTGTCACTGTGTAGATAGGATGAAGAGGCTGAACCGCTGTCGGTTTGGGGCCTGCATGTTCAGGCTTGTTGGTCTGTTCAGGTTTGTCACCCATGTCGATAAGAGGGCTATGTAACAACTGACCAGATCAGGATCGAAGGAGCTCAGGTTGCGGCGGCGGCAAGAGCTATGGCTATCTGCAGCTGCGGCGGAGTTAGGGTATAGAGCAAGATTGCTCTGATACCATGTAATTCTGAGAATACTTGATGAATTCCATTGATACCAATCATGTCTATATATACAACAAGGATCCTAACAAACTATTCTATAATAAAGGAAAACTATCAAACAATATAATTCAAATATATACAAGATATACAACTGATATATACTAAGCATATATATCGGTTAACAGTTGTCAGAAAGTAGTTATATGAACCATAGTAAGGATTGAGGTGTTCAGGCCAAAGAACATTATACCAAGAATCAATTCCGGGCAATGATTCAGCTACTTCTGCTTATATATTTAATGAGATGGACAACCAAAGCAACAATCAACAGAAAGATACATTAGATGAACGAACACTTCCTCTAAATGAATTATGCATTTAAAACACACATCCAATTACCATGAAGAATGGTAGGATCATAAAGTGTATCAAGATGCAATCCAGAATTCAGTATACCAACCTTGCAAACCCTGTGAAAAATAAATAAATTACGAGAACTAAAATCCTTACAAGTTTTTGAATAAGAAGTTTACCAGACAACAAAGATTAATCATTGGATTGCAGAAAGAGAACAAGCACAAAGACTGATGGTCTCAACTCGATGCTCAATTAACCGATAATTATACAGAAAATGGTGAAGCCGTCCATCATCAGGTCCAAATTTCAGCTCCTTCAAGAAAAACTGGTTTTCCATAACATCTAAAGCCGTAAAAACAGCATAACACTTTCTCTTAGCACAGACTATAGAAGAACAAGCCCAAGTTCTGATGGTCTCAATGCTTGATTTAACCGATAATTGTACAAATAGTATTGAAGTTGTCCATCACCCGGCCCAAATTTCAACTCCTTCAAGAATATTTCATTTTCCATAACATCTAAAGCATTAAAAACGTCATAACCCTTTCTCTTAGCCACAATAAGAGCATCATTCATCAACTGAAGCAGTGGAGTTTTTGTAGACACATTGTAGTAAGAATATGCAGCTTTCAAAGTAGAGTAGTTTTGATTACCAATAACTGTTGATGGAAGTGTGTAAAAGCTGCAGAAATCAGTGACATCATGAGTTTCAGAGCTTTCAACTAAATAACTGTCAACTACATCTTCTCTAGGTAGCAACCAATGTTCTACATCATTTTCATCAAAATCAGGTGCTACTATGAATTGTTTCAAGTAACCTCTAAGTAAACGGGTAACTGCAGGAACATCATGGAGCTCCATTTTTCTAAACCCAGGTGTGATTGGTGAATCTGGTAATTTGTAAAGCTTAATGGTTCGGCTCATAGTCATTCTTGCACCAAGCCTAGAAAACCCTACATCTATGAGCTTCTTTGGGTTTAAAGATCTGTGCCAGTATTGACAGGTTGAAATAGGTGTGGGTAAAACCACTCCAGCGGTATAAGCTGCCTGCCATATATTTTCCAGATGAACTCTTCTAGTAACTTCCTTAATCATGACTGGAGCAAGCCTCTTTGACCTTAATTTCTTATGAACACAAAGAAAATTGATCTCAGCCATGTTTACAACAGTGTCTTTAGCCCTGATTCTTGCAGGCACACCGGTTATAAAAGCTACAAGCTTTTTTGAAGTTTTGACTTGAACCCCAATATGCCAACTTCTGTAATAACCTGGAGGACGCAGTGCCCATTGAAGGAAATCTTTTGAATAGTTAAACCTAAACATATTTTCATCATCTTCAACGTAATTGTTAGCAAGGAGATTGTAAACCTCTGAGCACATCTCTTCTTTATCCATGTCGCAAGTAATCCATTCGTATGGGCCAGGAAGATTATAGGGTTCTTGCTTAACTTCTGATAATGGTGTCGGTGGCTCGATCGGTCCTTCAGGTAAGCTAGGGTTTCCAAGATCCCTAAACTGCCCAACAGGTTGTGTTTCCCAAAACTTGTGCTTCTTGGAAAGAGTCATTGCATCCTGAACCTTTTGTGCTATTGCATCAATGGATGTTTCACTCTCGTTGGTGTTAGGATCGATAGTCTCGTCAGAGTTAGGGTTTTGGCTTTCACCAAGTGAAGTGGAACTCACATTGTTATCGGCCATCACAATTCTGAAACAAACAACCTAATAACTGTATCGTTAACCAAAATTAGGTCAATAAAAACACAATAATTAAGTTGATATCTTACAGAATCTAACAAATATCACTTTAGCAGATTCTTGGCTATGTTAACAAATATACAAACACAATTCGCCGATAGAACAAGAAATACACAAATTACCATATGATAAGAAACATTATCAGTTACCCAAATGAAATCGACAACAATAAGTGAGTAATGAAGATCTATAAATCGAAATTAGCAACAAAAGATGGAGATATGTATAAACATATAGGCATAGTTGGATGGCAATTAAAAGATTTACCTCCGATCTGGAAGTGCCGACGGTGAGGAAGGAGCGGCGGAGTAGCGTGCAAAGGAGATCTGACGATTGACGATATGAAAACTAGAGAAAGTTAAAAGCATCGGAGATCAGAATACACAACACACTGCCTTTGTATAGGTGAACAAAGAGTGCAACTGTGGAAGTATCAAATCCTCTGTTTTTTGTTTATCGTATTATGAGGTAAATTAATTAAGGATCATAGTTTTGATTCGATTTAAACTCGATGGATTTCTTTATCATGTATATATTAACTAGGTTAGTATTCGTGTATCACAGTTGGTCTTCGGTTTGATGATAGGACGTAATGGTTTAAGTTTAAGATTTTTAAGGTATCAGATTCAAATCAAATTTAAAAGAGTTTGGGCTTTCTTCTTGATAGTGTTTATGAGTGAGTCAGACTTCAAACATTAAAATCAGTATGAACAGTTGACGGCTCGTTGTAGAAAGACTTACTCGGATATTGGGTAGTTCCAAACACCATTCAAAATAAAATCTTGATCACTCTCCAATATATAGTATAATGTAGATTTATATAGTCCCACTTACTATGCAACTAACATCTCGTATGCGAGGAACGTCCAAAAGTTCTTTAGAATGTCATCTAATAAATAACTCGTTTGGTAGAGAGAAATAAGGAGTTGTGTGAACAAACTTGATTGAAAAGTCATATTTGCATTTTCAAATGTGTTAATCGTGTCCCTTTTGAAAGTAAAATGTGTTGTTTAAATAATGTTTAAGAACAAGATTCCTCTATCCGACAATGTGTGTAGACAAGGAGTTTTGGTTAAATCACTCTTGTTCCTCTTTGCGTTTCTAAGGAAGAGGACGTGGACCATCTTTTTCTTCGATGCAGCTTCTCCGTTAGTGTTAGGAGTTCGGTAATCGATAGCAATTAAGCAAAAATCGAGTGTCTTTTTGTCTCTAATTTTTTAAAACAAATATAATTTATCTCATTCCATTATTGAATGTGGTGGTGGAAAAAAACTCGGGTTGCAGTTAGCAGTAATAAATGTTGTCATTTAGTCTATCTAGAGAGTTTGAAACTCCGTAATTTTCAAGAGGAAGTCTTGATCTCTTTAAAAACAAAAAATGGTGTATGATTCTAATGTTTAATTGGACTAGAAATATATTCTAATGTGTAATTCTCTTGGTAGGGGTGGTGTTTCCCTTTTTATTTTTGTCCTTTTATTATGTTTTTCTAGTGTTTTGTTAGCCTTTTAATGTTATGCCATCCTTCTAAAAAAATAATAGGAATGAAAAGAAAAAAACCAATTCACTTGTATTTTTAAATATAATAACCTTGTGAAATTAGGTGTTATTAAAATTAAGCTCAAAAAAACTTTAAGATTTTGAGGTTAATACTATTCTATCTTTTATAATTAATTTTGTTTTTTGTTTTTTTCACATCAAGTTAATGTTTTTTAAGTTTCGAATGTATCATCATAACCTGTTTTACTACATATGTTTCGTAATATATTTTACTTTAAAGTGAACAGCCACAACAGGCGGGCAAAACCTAATAATTGTTCCATAATTGACATTTTCTTTTTCTAGAGGGTCTTGTTTATCTCTTATTTTACTTCAAAATATATCATTAGTAATAATGATTTTACTTTAATAAGAATATTTTTGTTACTGTTATAAAAGCTCATTTATTATCTTGTATGTTCTTAAAAACTAAAAAAAAAGATTATAAAATGAAGTTTCTTAATATATCGACCATAAAACCATAAATGCAACATTGATAGGATCAAGATAGCATGTAAAAGCGAGTCATATCCTCACTCATCGACTTTTAAGAAATTTGGTTAATAATTTGTAGCAATTTGTTGTTATCTATGAAAGGATTCAAGAGAAGGAGCAAGAGAAGATTTGTGTTTTGTTCATATAATGAGCAAGAGAAGATTTGTGTTTTGGCCATAGAAGGCCCCGAAGAGCTTGAAGCTTGGGTATTGTCATTTGTAAGGTCAAGGCTTTGTAGATAGGCCTCCTAACAAAGGGTACGAGCATTTAGCAACTCTAATACCACTGACGTGTATCTTTTCAATGAGCGAGGAGATAAAAAGATACAAAATTTGATACATATAATCTATCTTTTCATGCATAAAATATTCAACGTATCTGGTTATTTATAGATTACAAGAAAACTAACTACCAATCCACTACGACTACTAACGCTACTACTTGACCATTACGACATTACTTTGACCAATGACTCGAACAAAATTAATCTTAATGATGTCATGATTCAAAGTCAATAACCAACTCATACAAATAACCATAAAAATCTCCCTCCCATGATGCCACTTGTTCCTCTGCGTTATTTATATCTATATTTTATACGTACTACTTTTAATCATATTTTTGCTTGAGGTCGAGTGTAGCCACGGGGGTATTCACGGATTTTAGTATTGAAAATGTAATAGATTAATAACTTTGGTGGCGTTTTGGAAACATATTTAAAAGTAAAACCAAATTTTGATCAACACAAAGAAAATGCACTGAATTATGTTGATAAATGCATCCTATACGTGTCATCAAAGCAGTAAAAGCATTCCCGAGGAAATCTCTCCCTCTGTTTCTCTCTCACACACAGAATACAAACACATCCTCTCTCAAGAATTTCTAGCAGCCATTTACAGGCTTCGAAAGGAATCTCAACAACTCATAGGTTTCTTCTTCACATTTTACTGATCGGTAAGCAGTTAGGAGCTTATTTTGATCTGAATTTTCGGGTGAAACAAAGATTAGAACTCAAAAGTTGGATTTTCTTTAATGTTCTTATTATAAATTTGAGTATATTAGAGTGATGAGAAGAAGGCCCAAATTAGCTTGTGAGGCTGAGAAGGGTTGCCTTAGATCCATGGAACCCGGGTTTCACGTGTTGAAATATTGAAAAAGTATCCACCTTTATAGGGTTTACGCTGCTGATTTTTTGTGGGTTTGGTTTAATTTTAGTTCTTGATGTTTATTGGTGAGAATAGGATTTGGGGTTTTGTATTTTGATTGAAGAACCCTAATTTTGTGTGTTGCTGTAATTCATCTGAAGAATCATTAGATCCTGTAGTGATCACCTTCTGATCTGTTGACTGATTCTTGATTCCCATTTATTTCTTAATTGTTACTTCAATTGCTTTTCAACACTGATCTCAATTAACAAAAGGGGGGCATCTGGTTGGTGTTCTTGATGGTTTATGATGCTATTAGTGATCAGGATTAAGGGATTTTGATGTAGAGTTTGGGGGTTATGTTGATTTAATTAGCAATCTTTGTAATTAGAAAAAGAAGAGGTTAAATGGAAGAGACGCAACCTACAGTTTCCGTTACATTTAGTTTAACCAATCCTGTTTCTGAAAACTCAACACTTCAAGATCATGGTGATCTCACTCAAGTGAATCTATTTACCAAAACTACTGCTCTCAAGGGAAATGGCAACAAACTAACAGAAAATGGAGTTGTTGGTGATGAAATTATGATTCAAGAAAGCGATGCTGATGAAACTATGTCAGTTGGGCATGAACCAATTGAAATCAACAGTGAATTGTTAGCCATGAATACGAATTCGGGTAGTTTAAAAGCATCTGTTACAGCTATTGAGGGTATAGATAACGGTCAAATAGTTGCTAAAGTGATTAGTTTGGAAGCCACAACAAATGAGCATACTTTAAAAGCATCTGTAATGGCAATTGCTGACAAGAATCATAGTAAAGTTGTAGAAAGTGTTCTTCAGTTAGAATATTTACCGCTTTGGGGATGTAATTCGGTGTGTGGTAAGAGGGCAGAGATGGAAGATGCTGTTATTGCTGTTCCTCAGTTTATGAAATTACCGATTAAGATGTTTGTTTCAGATCATATGGTGAATCCAAATTTGAGTGATTTAACAGCTCATTTTTTTGGTGTGTATGATGGGCATGGAGGATCTCAGGTATTTCTTGAAACCCCAAAGTTTATGTTAACAAAAGTTTCATTAATTGAAGTATATTTAGATATGAGTTTGATTATTGCGATGTAGAGGATCGTAATTAGATATATTGTTAATCAGATAATTAGAGATCTCATCGGGTGGTTGAAGCATGTGTAAACTTTTAATTGTGACTTGTGGTTGTAGTAACCTATAGGTACTTGACTAAATGTGATTATGGTCATGGCTTTTGAGTATTTAGGGTAAATTTTTATCAGCTTTGAACAATTTGGTAAGTAGTTACTATAAGAAGCTGACTTTTAAATTTACTGTAAAATTATCTGATTATAGTTGGTTTTAAGTATCTAGTTTTGATTCCCAACTCTTAACATTTCTGATATATAGATAATTCTACAATAATCCATTAGGTTTTTTATTTCACGACAACTCCTTACATGCTTCCTTAAATTTCATTATTTTAAACCTCAGTGCCTGGAAATCAAAATCACGAATCAACTTTTTATCAAAAACTTTTAACTGATTATTGCAACCTGAAGTCATAATTTTCAGTATAAACACACATCCAAACACCCGCTTTAGATTCATCAATGCAGGGTGTCTGCCATACACACCTAATGCTAGATAAGGCAAAATGGGTGTGCTGGCTGGGTTGGGTTAAGACGAGTCATGTCTAAAATGGATACATTTTGGACGCGTCAAAGCTGCTTGTTGGTTGGTGTTATCAAAACACTGGTAAAATACTATCCTTTCCTTGTATAAAGTTAGTTTATCAAATATGATTACAAGAGTCATATTGTTCCAATAATAATGTATTCTCTTAAACTTAATGATTAAGAAGGTTTTATGCATTAAACTACACTAATCATGATAGAACTTGATCAAAATTTAAGACTTTAATATTTCTCGGCATAGGTGGCCAGTTACTGTCGGGATCGTATCCATATTGCTTTAGAAGAGGAAGTAAAGGTCATGAAGCAAGAATTGGACAAAGGGGCGGTCAACGACGGTGTACAAATTGGTTGGGAAAAAGCTTTCACTAATTGCTTTCAGAAGGTAGATGCCGAAGTTGGTGGGACCACAACTTCTGAACCGGTGGCCCCAGAAACCATAGGGTCCACTGCTGTGGTAGCGTTGATCTGTTCATCACATATTGTTGTTGCGAATTGCGGTGATTCTCGAGCTGTCCTTTATCGGGGCAAAGAAGCCATAGCTTTATCAAATGATCATAAAGTAAATACCTTTTCTTTTTTTTTGATAATTTATGTTAACATATTGTTTTTCAGTTTTTTTGCTTTAATTACTAGTGTACTTTTACTATTGTATTGTTTCAGCCATTGCCCCTTCTATTGTATATTTAAGTCGTTAGAAGATGGTTTTGTCCGGTTTAGGTCATTATGTAACGTGTTGTAAAACTTTATGTCCCGTTTGGGTCATTGTTAGAATACCATACAAAATATATAGATGTAAACGAGACAAATATTCACTTTTAACGACTTAAATGCATTAAAAAGGTACAGTTATTAAAACGGGACAAAAAATGTAAAAGTACATGTTAGTGCAGAAAAGAATCTGTTGTTTTTTTTTCTGGATCTAACTTGTTGCTTGGATGCCTAATTATTTAGCCGAACAGGGAAGATGAATATGCAAGAATTGAGGCAGCTGGAGGCAAGGTTATACAATGGAAAGGACACCGTGTCTTTGGCGTACTTGCAATGTCAAGATCTATTGGTGAGTCACAATATATTTAGAGGTGGTAGAATGGGCGGGGCGGGTAAGTGGTCTAAGCAGGAAACTTCTTAATGGGTGGAAATGGATCAATTTGGGTTCCTTTTGACCCTAAACACTTCTTATTCAAAATTTCCAAATAATAATAAGTAGTTTGTCAAATATGATTACAAAAGTGTATTACTTTAGTTATAACGTTTGTTTTTGATAATGTGTTAGTGATTTAGAAGGTTTATGCATTACAAGTACTATTTGGGAATTTTGCATCTATGTTGAATCATTGACTTGTTTTCTTAGCTAAACTTTTCTATATGTTACCATATTTACTTGTTAAAGAAAAATTGTGTTGTGTTGACCTGAAACACCATTAGTCCAAAATTTTATTAATAACTAGTTTGTAAAGTATGACTACTAAAATAATATTATTTCAATAGTGATCTAATTTTTTTTAATATAACAATTTAGAGCTTTTATGCCAAAAATATAATTTAGGCAACTTTAAACTTGTTTTTTTAGCCAACTTCTTCATATGTGACATGTTTAACTGTCTGTAAAACATAACCTAGATTGGTTGAAATTATGCCCTCTGAAATTTACATATATAGCCAATATCTCACGTTGAATCCGTTCCTCGTTTGTTTCTTCTTTTGGTGTGGTTATCAGGTGATAGGTATTTGAAACCATGGATAATACCTGAACCAGAAATCACATTCACAGCTAGAGTCCGAGAAGACGAGGTTCTTATATTAGCAAGTGATGGATTATGGGATGTAATGTCAAACGAAGAAGTATGTGAAGTTGCTAGAAAAAGGATATTAATCTGGCATAAGAAAAATGGTGGGAATAAAGTCGAACGAGATCATAAGGGGGTTGATCCTGCAGCACAAGCAGCAGCAGATTACCTCTCAGCATTGGCTCTACAAAAAGGAAGCAATGATAATATATCAGTTATTGTTGTGGATCTTAAAGCTCAAAGAAAGTTTAAAACAAAATCTTGACTTTGTTTGTTAATTGGTTGGTATTTTATGATGGTATAGTTTTCATAGAAGACAAGTGGGTCTTCTGATTTTCTCATTGTTAGCCCATTCGTTTTTCATATGGGCTTTGAATATGTCTAATGAGAATACTATTACAGTATTATAATATACCGTATGGAGACTGGTTACTACTTCAGTAATATATGCTATTATCTTTTACTTTTGTTTTGTGCTGTGTGCAATGAAAACTGCATATTGTTCTGTAGCTGAAAAAGCAAGAAATAAACCAATATACCTCGATTTCCTTCTTCAAAACCCATCACAAATATTTGCAGAAAGCAGTGTTGTAAAAATCGTTAGGCGCTAGTCGGGCGGTAAGCTGGGGACTAGGGATTAATCGGGATTTATCGGATCAGACTTTTGTGTATAATTTTGCAAATTTATATATAATTTTATACTTTTTTATGAAATAATTTGTAAGTTTGGGAATAATTAGTAAATTTGTGAATATTGAGGGGGTTAAATGTAAAAATTCAAAAATTTAATTAAATAATCTATAACCTTAAAGATATTAAAGATAGAACAGCCCGGTCCCTTCCGTTGTTCCATCACCGCCGGTCACGACTTTCCGTAGTCACCGGAGTCGTACATCCTCGCCAGAATGGGAAAATCCGGCGGTTATCATCGCCGAAACACTGCTGATTAGTATGATTTGGTCCGGCTTTGACCAATTTTGACCGACTACCGCCTAGCACCTCCGATTTGGTGAAATCGAAGCGGCTAACCTCCGATTAGCGACTAATCGAAGGCTAGTGCAGAAAGTAACAAACTTTTCATTATTTTAGCATTAAAAGGTCTTTTATTCATCTTGCAACAATCTTGAAGGTTTTATACTATGATGAATAGTTATGAGAACGTTTTCCACTTTTCCTTATATTCTTCACAGTAATATTTGTTCGAAGAGTTTCTTCTTTTTGTTTTAATAAATCTTTGATTCTTATGGTAATTTGAGATATCATTTAATATCTTTGCAGCATGAGACAATCTCACTGCCATTTATATATTTACCATTGGCAAAGTTGGCATAAATCACAAGATTAATAGGTTGGTAGAAGGAAAGAAGAGAACATCAATCTTCACCAGCCTTGCAGTTTATCATCCAATATCCATAAAAAACATACCAATTTTTATATAAATAAAACTATTTTCATAAAAAGCCAACTTTGTTTGGGGAAAAGTATGCAAACCATACAGAAAAGACCCATTTGAATTCTTGGACTAACATGATGATGCATAGTTTAGTTTCGACAGCATTACTGACCTAATTATAAAGCAACTGAGGTCAGTAACCAAAATACACATAAAAACAGAAGTTCTAGAAACATCAGTAAACACAACTTCCGACAAGAAAAGTTAGAGAAGTATCAGAGTACACAGTTAAGAGACATAGGTACAGCTCCGACAACTACGGTCGGGCTCTTTTGTTGCTGCATGATGGACACTTGTACTGCTTAATGTGCTCAGCTCTTGCTGGGGTGATCTTCACACATTTACCATGAAACCACTTTTCGCAAATGTCACAGCAAATCCAAAACTCGTCTGATGCATAATTCTCACCACATGCCCCGCATAAGGTTTCTCCATGCTCATCCTCGTCATCTTCCTCCAACCCCTCGTCGTCATCTTTCATTGCTGGTGGTGGTGGTGGCTGCTGCTTCGGGTACTTCCCCTGAGATTCTGGGTCCCGCTGTTAATTCACCAAAGAAAAATCATAAGTCCAAATTTAATAGCTAGAGTTGGTCAAATGTTTGCAAATGGGCTGGTCCGAAAGGTTGAGTAACAGATCTAAACAGATCATGTCAGACTGCAAACAATTTATCGTCTTTTTTACAAATAACTAAAGTATTAATTATGATAAAGAAAACTACGTTACCAAACTTCAGATCTGACTTTGAATAAAGCAATTAAAGAGATCATAAGCATTTAAATATATTTCAGGGTTGTTTATATCTTTTTTCTCGTTAGGAAAATATGGGAGTAAGTGAATATTGTGAGCATTAGCACTTCGATTGATAATAAAAGAATGAAACACAAATATATGGCGTCTATGCCTTGCCAGCTTCAGGCAACCAAGCCCGATTTGACTTCCATTTTAACCAAATATTAGAGTTCACCATCTGGACCCTAATCAACCCATTTTTCCATGACACTACTCATTCTAGGGTTAACTCGTTATATTAGACAGCTAGAAATTTGAATTTTTGCAAGCACAATGTATAGTAATAAAATCCCCTTTTACCACTTTGGAGTTTGACTTGGATTTGGTGCTACTGTGATTAGAGACAGCAGTTTTCTCCTTTTGGTTTTTCTTTGCAGTACCACTTACAACCTCAAATATTGTGGGGAGATCATTTATCATGTTGAACAGTCGCTTCCTGCATCATTGGAGAAAAAACAAATTTAAAAAAACTTGGCTTATGGTAATTATCAGCAAAGATAGAAGAAACTGACTAAACTTATGCTGTGCTACAAGATATAATGTGAAATAAAAATAAAAGAACTACTTTGTTAAGAATTAGCTTCAGGGTTAAGAATACAAGAGATTTTGCGGACCATACATGTTCCATAACATGTATAGTATTTCTCAACTTTAAAAGACTAGGACATACTCTAAATATTATTTTCTTAAATAGCAAGCTTCTTGAGTAAAAACTTAGATAAAAGAAAATTGAACATATTTGTGTCATCCTTTTGAGCTAAAAAGCATAATATTTGACTTTCTAATGCAGATATGAAATAGAGTAAAATACAACAACTTGAGGTCAAGATATTTTTGCCAAGAAACATTAAGGCCCCGACACCAACCTTTTTAAACTTAAAATCCATAAACCAAATAAACTATAGATTTCAAGAAGGCTTTACATAAAGTCGACTCTGATCTAGAATTGAAAAGGAAATGCGTCTAAGAAGTAGCCTCATTTTCTTAATAATGTCTGTCTTTCTGATACTTAAGGGAAGAGAAATAGCAAAGTTTCAATAAGTTCAATGTTTCAAATATAAAAAAAATAATAGCAAAAAAATAAGAAAGAAAATTTTCATCCTGAAATCCAATTAGTTAACTGAAAATACTTCTTTTTTGTATAGTAATATAACAGCTATTAAAGAGTTTCACCTATCAGCTTTATCAAATCCAAATCTGGCACCAAAATAGAATGCGACAGAAAGCAACCAAGCATCACTATGAACAGCAACCAAAGATAACCAATCTTTTTCTTGCATTCCATCTCTAGCAAAATTGATACCCAATGCTGGTTCAGGGAGTTCTGGTGGGACCTCTTCAGCAGGCAAATTGACCTCCCATTGCTCACTTGGAAAACCATACAAACACAAATTCTCCTTTTCTGAACAGAAAATTTAAAAACATTCCATATGAAAAAAGGGAACAATAACAATAATAATTAAGTACCATGAATAAGACCAAGAAAACAATGTCACTCTCTATTTAGAAATGAAAACTCATCTCTTTGCATGTAGCAGTAGAGTAAAAGAACAAATGATGACTGCATGATAAATCTTAGAAGAACATTTTATTTGTAATGGGGATACTACATAATGGATTTTGCAAACTGAAGTTCATTAAATCTTGTAGCTTTAAATGCTAAATCTTGTGTAAAAGCACTGAAAACTATATCAAAACATTGAAACAAAGAGAACAGAATCCGGTGGTGATACATTGAAATAAAATCCATATTTATTATGCACTTAGAAAGTAAAACTATGTATGAAATTCGAAAGGTGCTACTTGCGAAGGCTGAAGAGCAAGATAGTCGAAAACAAAATACATGGAGATGTATTTAAGACGTACACGCAAAAAACACAAAGACATGAGATATATTATCAATGTATAGCTTATGAGATCATTACACAAAAACACAATTAACATGATTTTGGAAGCAAAAAAAGGCTTTTAGCTACCAAATTTTCAAGTCAAATGCTAAACAAGTTCAATTCATGATTAGCTTAAACAATAAGATCAAAAAAGATATTGATTCATGCATATCCAGCATATACAGATGTAAAGTACAAATGCATGGACTACACCTCTCGTTATTAAATGAAATAATTTAACTTAAATGGTTCTCATGGGTACCTATGAACATACTTTCATCATAACTTTGTGGTGTGATACCCACAAGGAGATGTGAACGTCTCCAAAAAAATTGTATCCTACTATCTTATATTGCAAATGGTTTTAATTAGAGGATACAAGAAATGAATGCTTTTAAAAGATATAGTTCAAAATCATATGCAATCACTCAAAATGGTTGTCTGAAATTGAAGACAAACGAACTACCGATGAAAGTGACCTAATGATAACAACACTTCTCCATATGGATATTACAAAAAGACTCAAAATTAGAACGTGATCCAAAGTCACTTATGAAATTAAGGAAATATTCAGGAGTTAGGCAATGCAGATTCGGCTAGAAATACTCAAATACTAATTTAGAAACTTACAAAAGTCCAAAACTAACCTAATAAAAAAATTATAGATTTTTATAGAACCACGTGGATCCCACTAGAGCACCTTCCACACTTGAATTTTTTTTACATTCTTCGGTTACATACGGAAAGATAGAAATAAAATGACCACAATTTCAGGAATTCACTTAATCTTGTTAGGTATAGGTGCTTTTCTTCTGGTATTTAAGGCTGCATCTATCACTGCTGGAAGCCGCCCAACTGCGGTTACATTGGTGGAAGTCTACCAAAGCTAGACAGATAGATAGACTGCTTTCTTGCTGCTAAGGGAGAGCAGAAAGAGAAAACTTTTGGTTTTAACCAGTGCCCCTTTTTGGACATGCAGGTACTAACAACAGTCCTCTCACTACCAACCAACAGACGTCATCTGGATGGGACGATGGGTCTTGCCGGTATCAACAAGGAGAAAGAAACTATTAAATGAAAACAGCAAGTAACCATGGCTCTTGGTGGGCCACTTATTGAACAAGGTCGGATGGTATGGTCGGTCCAGAATAACAAAGCATGACAGGGAGAGGACAATGTCGAGCCAAGACTATAGCAAAGTAAACATAGGGTCTGTCTCAGCCATGACTTTGCATGAATGGATGCTCTAGCAAGAAAAAATGAATTTGATTGCCAATCGTCCAGAGACCAAACATCTGTTACGGATATTTGGCGCATACTTATATAACCCGCAGAATTATAAAATAGACTAATTTGTATAAAACCACAGGATTACAAAATTGACAAGTTGGTATATAGAACCCACATGATTCATTACATTATGAAGGTTCGATATATCTGAAGATGCAAGTAATGATGTAACAGTGGGCACTACAAACTGCAAAAAGAATAAAATACCATATGTGGATAAGATGCCAATTCGAAGATGCATCAAACCAATCAATTACAGATGCTTTTAGTAAAACAAGACACTGAAATTTGACCCTTTTTTAATTCACTTTTAGCTAAGCGCATGAAATTGAGATGCAGGAAAAGAGGGGTTATTGAATAAAACAAACAGACGATTGATGAAAAGGATAGAGAACCCTAACCAGGATCACACTGCTGGTAAAATTCTTCAACCTCTGCAACGATAATCAAAAGAGAAAGTGGGTGAGTAATAAAGAGACGAACAGAAAGCAAACGAAATAAGCGTAAAAGAAAGGTAATCAGACCGGTGGTGAGTGCTTTGATCATTCCGGCACGGCGACCCTTGAAATCCCTAAAAACCTCTTCCACCGTGCGAGGATTATACTGTGCCGCTGCTCCTCCTCCCTCCATTTGAAGATTTTGAGAAACGGAGGAGGTGATTGTTGTTCAGTAGCGAATTACAGAGAGATATGGGAATGGCGGATTCGAATGTGATGATAATGCAGGGGTTTAACTACAATTGATTTACGGGTGATGAGTCCGAGACTGAAATCAAAATCCCAATTTTGGAATTTATCTTCCTCTTTCAGTAAACGGTGCCCTAATTTCAGATGAGCCGATGGGTTACCAACATCTTAAATCATGCCTGTTAAACGTACCCATTAACCCGTTTAGCTGATGTATCAAGATTTTAATGATTTTGTTTCTCTAAACCGATAATTTAACATGCGGATAATGACGGACCTAGAAAACTTTTTCATGGGGGTCGGAATTTTTGTAAGGTCATTCGTGTATCACTTAATATTAAATTTTTTTGGTCCATTTCTATTTAGTTCGGTCGGGTCACACAATAAACATATAAGACCGTGTTCAATGTCAAATAAATAATAAAAAAATATGTTAATCATTATATAAATGCAATACAATGTCGTTATAGTTGCTTTCTACAGAGCTTAATTTTTATAAATCTAGTCGTTACACTAAATAAAGAAATATGCCTAAGCTTAAATCTCTAAATTTTAATATTTGATTATATATATGTTATTTCTCATTTATGTAATAGGGGTACAAATTTAACTCAATATACAAACAATTAAACTCATAGATACAAGTAGAAGCTTTATGAGACAAAATATACAAGAAAGCAAAGATGTATTTTCATATTTTGAAGTATTATAATCTAGAAACAAAAGAAATATAAAAACTTTAGTAAAAGAAACAAAACAAAGAAAAGGATTAAAAAGCTAAGCATGACATAGATTCCGTTACTTGACAACTTGATTTTAATTTGACAACCATGAATATAATCTAATATTGTGTAATAATATTAATATAGAAATTAAACAGTTAAAAAGGAATAAAGTATTAGAATCTTCTAATTGAAAAGAATTACCTAGTTAAAATTTACCAGTTTACAGATAAATTGAACTTCCTAATTAATAGCATTAGAAATTACAGTAATTGTCATCACTTTATTAGGAAAGTATAATTAAATTGCCTTAAAAAAGGTACAGTCAAATTGAATTATTTATGTTTATATTTTCTAGTTTTACGTAAATTAATGTATCTCAATCGACAAATTGGCCTAAAATACATAAATCTTATTTCTCTATTTTTTCTTATAATTCTTCAAATTAGACAGCAACCAAACTCTCACATCTCTCAAGTTTGATCCCGGTAAAAATACAGCAATGTAAAAAAAACAACTAAAACTACAACAACATGCTTCATGATTTCATAACTACATCTCATTACTATATGAATTTGTAAATTTCAAAATAACTTTTTTTGTTGTTCATTTTCAAAGAAAATCCATGGGTGTCGATGTCAAAAATTGATGTGGGTAGCTCGAGTTTTGATTACATATATTAAACATAAAAAAAAAGTTCATGGGTGTCGGGTGACCCCCATTTTCCCTTCATAAGTCCGCCCCTACATGTGGGTGAGCACGCGTACAAAAGTAACACTGGCGTGATCAAGTACGTAAGAAGAAACGTATAAAGTTATGATAATCAATTCCGAATATCCACATGTAGCAAAAAAAAGAAAGAAAACGACACATCAATATTTTCAGGATTCATGAAAAAAATAGGTCATTTTGCTTTATTGTAAAATAAATATTAAAAAGCACAAGTAAATAGTATATTATATTTGGCAAGACATATTAAAATTAGTTTGGAATTGAAGATAGTGATTTTTTAGGTTCGGAATCAAAGACATGAATATTAATATGCTCATGAATTTGCTTCATCACAAATTTGGTTTTATCTACTTCAAAGTATCTTGGTTTTTCTGTTGATGCAAACACAAGTCTTTTCAAGAACTGATGTCGCGGTTGAAGCTTTCCAAGCTAGACTCTTGGCTTGGAAAGCGAGGACTCTATCAATTTGTGGTCAACTTACGGTCATCAAGTCGATATTGTCTTCCCGCCCTTTTTGTTTTTTTGATTATTTAGTGTCTGCTGTAGATAATTAATAAGTTGAAAGGTATTTATATGAGGTCTATGGGTCAAGGACAACGATTTATCCAAAATTCAGTGGGTTTGCTGGGATCTTCTTTAGTTCTTATCAAACCGAAGGATTAAGAGGTTTGAGTGTTGGTTTGTTACTTGCTTCCAACATTAGTTTATCATCCACTTGATTGTGGAGGTTTAAAGTGGAATGAAATTGTTTGTGGTGTCATGTTATAATCCACTTTTTATATCATTCTCCATTGCCTTGAATTAACACTCCAATTAGGCACAAGGTTGGTGATACTTAAAAGGCAATCTAGATATTGGATTAGAATCTATTTAAGCTTGAATTGAGTCCTGATAATAGGATCACCAGGGTGATTGGTATATGAGATTCTATTCGCTTTTAACTTGATTTATAATTAGAGGATATTATATTTGGATCCTCTATCTATTTTAAACTTAATATGCTAATGGTATTTGGTTTTTAACCGTTAGTTATCAGTGAATACATTACCTCCATTTATTGTATATGGTTCATTAACCTATCTTATATTGTTTAACGGTGAGAGTTATTCTATTGTTTGGATTTATTGATGGCATTAACATCGTCATTGATGAACCGGGTCGATTGGAATGTTGTAGTCGAATGGAAGCACATTTTATTTTGGGTCGCAATCTTAAAAGGTAAATAAATTGCTTTGAGGCTGTCACCAACTGTTGTGATTACTGATGGTGCCACTTGATTCCCATTAATGTTAATTTTTTTTTATGTTAGATAGCAAACATATATGGAATCATGGCTCTAAAGACTTTGTCTAGAATAAACAAGGTTGTTGCTTCGACTTCGTGTCTAATTTATGGAGTTTTGAAGAGACGTGTGCGTGAACACTAGGATGTTATTTTCATTATGGATAAAATTCCATATTGTTGTATTATGGTTTACGTGATTGATTGATAGTAATCTATTTGATTAATGGAAAAAATCATACACGTTATGTATATGTAATTTATCAAAGACACCAGTGAATTGATTCGTGACACCTTTCTCGTTAATTCAGCACTATCTCAATTACCAACAACTCAAACTATGAATTCTTTTGCATTCAAATTTCAAGACCAGCTAAACTTAATCAGTATCCACTAATCCTTGTGTGTAATTCATGCTCTATCTGCCATTGCTAAACTTAGATAGAAACATGCTCACTTGCTTTTTGACTTATGCCCTGACCTCGTCAAATTTCAACGTTGTAGTTGGGTAGTGAGCGCACTTGATAATTTTATTCGCTTTTGCGGTTTTGTTTAATTGTTTGTCTATAAATAAAAAAATTCGAAAATATTATAAGTTTAACGTGTTTCGCTGTGCTTGGTGTTGATTGGTACACGAAATACCTTTATTGCATGCATACATGGTGTTCGATTAGATATCAACACTGTCATTTGTTCCAAATATAGAAGTGTATAAAAAATCGTTCCATAAATAGAAATATAATAGCTAATGTTTAGATAAAAAAAAGAGTAAATTACTGTTTTCGTCCCTGTGGTTTGACGAAAATTACGCTTTCAGTCCAATACTTCATTTATTACACTGGCGGTCTAATAGTTTTAAGATTTGTTTCAATATCGCCTGAACCATTAACACCGTTATAATTTTCTGTTAAGTTAATTTGAAATGACATCTTTACCCTTATCTCCACCCCATCCTTCCCCACCCCTTTATCTGTTTTCCCCCATCTCCTCTCTTCAAAAAACCCTACACTCACACATACACATTCTACCACCACCTCCACCATCCATCCGGCGGCCACCGGCACCGCCCTCCCCGGCGGCCACCTGCACCGCGCCCCACCTGCACCGCTCGCCACCTACATCGCCCCCACCAGCCCTGTTGTCATCCCCCACAACCTGCAGTCCTGCACTGCCCGTCACCGGCAACTTGCACCGCCCGCCACCTGCACAGCCATTCTCGCCCGCCACCTGTATCGCCTGCCACCTGCATCGCCCTCCTCACCCGCCACCTGCACCGCCCTCATCGCCCGTCACCTGCACCGCCTGCCACCTGCGCCACCATGCTCACCACCATCAACGATTTGAAACCGCCAGCCACCACCCACCACCACAAAAACCCGCCAGATTTTAGATTTTTTAAGTAGATCTGATTTGGGGTGTAGTGGTGTGGTAGTAGTGGTGTCGTCGGCGGGTTTGGTGGTGTTGTCGGCGGGTTTCAGTGGTGGTGGTGGGGTCGCCGGCGGGTTTCAAAGGTGGTGGTGGGGTCGCCGGCGGGTTTCAATGGTGGTGTTGGGGTCGCCGGCGGGTGTCAGTGGAGAGGGTAGTTGGTGGTGGCCGGCGGGTTTCAATGGTGGTGGTAGGGTCGCCGGCGGGTTCAGTGGAGAGGGTAGTTGGTGGTGGCTGGTGGGTTATAAGTGGTGAGGGTGCACGATGGCGGTCCGGTGATGGTGGTCTAGAGGCGTAGGATTTTGTTTGTGTGTGTGAGAGAGAAGAGAGAATAGAGAAAATGGAGAGAAAGAGAGGAGGGATATGGGTTGGGTGGGTATGGGAATAGGTTTTTATTAAATTCAGGGGTAAAAATGTCTTTTTACATCATTTAACAGAACAAACACTAACGGTGTTAACACCTTGGGTGAAATTGAAACAAACCTTAAAACTATTGGACCGCTAGTGTAATAAATAAACTATTGGACTGAACTCGTGATTTTCGTCAAACCTCGGGGACGAAAACTGTAATTTACTCTAAAAAAATGTTTAATGATACACTAATAATCTTGACGTTTTTAGTAAAGTATATTGGAATATAGGTTTATGTAGATGGATACATCTCTCAAGATTTTATATGTTTGAGCCTTTTAATCTTAAATTAAATCTTTCTGTTTAAACCGTTTAACCTATCTATACTAATAAATTAACATCTCTAAAACTTACATGTTATTTTCTTAGAATGTCCATCTAGACTTCACTTAGTATTTAGACACATATCTCCACTACAATTAATGTTACAAATTAATCTATACTAATAACTTGTTATTTTATTAGAATGTCCACCTAGACTCCACTTAGTATTTAGACACATGTCTCCACTACAATTAAAGTTACAAATTAATATATAAATATAGTTTTCTTAATAAATATATATTTACTGTTAATCAAATTAACTTTTTTTCTAAAATTAAACAAAATGTTTCATTAAATAATATTTTAATTGGAGTTAATTTTATTAAAATTTAATTTAATTTCTAAGCTAATCATTGTTAAGATTAAATTATCTATACTAATAAAGTAAAATAACTATCAACTACATGGTTATTTTCTAGCACATTCATATCATCTACAACTAGGCTTTATCTAGGACTGTCCACGTATCCTCACCGCAATAAATTTATAATTTTTGTTAAAAATTTTGACTTCAAAAAGTTTCTTTAATAACTGCTTATTTAATACTATGTTAAAAATTTTGACTTCAAAAAATTTTGACTTCAAAAATAAATAAGGTTTTATTAATTTTTTAAGGATTAATGAATTTAAATACTCCCAACTATTGGGAATTGGCCGCTGCCACCCCAAGTATCATTTTGATGAATATAACTTCCAAGTAAACACTTCGATGTCTGTATCACTCATTGTTTGTTAGAACCCGCACTATTCAGAAGTTTTAATTAACCACGTCAGCTGCCACACAAGCGAGGCATGTACACGTATGCGTGCCACATCATCAGATAGTTAATGTTGTTAAGGTTCTAACAAACGACGGGTGATACAGACACCGAAGTGTTTAGTTGGGAGTTATATTCGCCAAAATGATACTTGGGGTTGACAGCGGCCATTTCCCAATAGTTGGGAGTATTTAAATCCATTAAGTCTTTTTTTAACGAGACTTATATTTGTTAAAATACAATTTAATTTGTAGCCAATCATTGTTAAAATTAAAATAAAATAAATATGTATTATAAAAAAGTTTATTGATATTTATGAATAATGAAACCTTTTTTTCTTTTTATATTATTGTTTATAACTTAAATAGGTTTGTTATATACTCTAATAATATATAATAGTTTTATTGATATGTTATCTATAATATATGTTAGATTATACGTATATATAATTTTTCTATTTCAACCCATGTAACACGACTACATGAGTATATAACATAGTCTATACTAATAAATCAAAATATTTAAAAGCTACATATTATTTTTTTACAATGTCCACCTATGTTCCACTTAACATCTGGACACATATCTTCACTACAATAAAAGTTACAAATTAGTATATAAATATAGTTTTTTTAATAATGTACATTTAATAATCAAATTAACTTTTTCTAAAATTAATAAAAATTTTCACTAAAGATATTTTAATTAGAGTTAATTTTACAAAAATATAATTTAATTTCTAGCTATAATCATTGTAAAAATTATAATACTTTAAACATCATATTCTTTAAAACAAATATTTTTAAAATACCAATATTCACGAAGTCAAACACAATTACAATGAATTATTAATCACTATAAAACAACATCTACGTTTTAATGTATATCACAATTTCATCTTCTCAAATCTAAGTATGTTTTACTAAATCACAATCGCATATTCATAATTCTATGTTCTCACATGCGATGTACACTATTCCCAGTGGCGGAGCTTGAACTCTTTCATAGGGGGGCGGGGGCGAAATTAATTTTTTTTGGGGGGCGAACTCGATATTTATATATAAATTTACACTACCGGGCCAAAAATTACACTATCGGGCTATAATTTAATACTACGGACGAAAAAAAGGGGGCCCTATGATGCCCCACCAGTGACTATTTCAACATGTGTAACACACGAGTATCTAATCTAGTTAAAATACAACACAACCAAAATCACCACATATGCAAATAACTGTGTCGAAAATCACTATCCTTGGCTTTGAAACTATTATACGTTGTATATGTTGACCCATTCGATATAAAAACATTACAAAGAGCTCATATGACACGAGAGGTATGCCAAAAAGTGAAACAAATAAGATATATAAGTAACAGGAATCTTTAACATACGTTTATAAGCCCACCTCCATACTTATCAGCAAGGTAAAACATTTTCTCGATGTTAACAGGTAAGGTTAGTAGGTAATACATGTTTTTTGTAATAATATAAATTTTATTTTGGCTAGCTAGATTGGGTTTTTAATCTTACCCTTATTGCTTCGTAATTTACTTGCATCTAGCGTGTTAGCAGAGTGTTATTCAATAAAATTTAAGCCATTTGAATAACGTTAACTCGTTTAAATAGAATAATTTGATGCATAGTAATTAACTTTGTACGTCATCAAAAATTGAATTATTTTCTTATCGGTATACATATCTCATACTATTTATGTAGAATGCTATCATCCATATATAAAGCGTGATAGAAAGGTTTTTTTTAATAAGATTAATACGAAATTTTTTATACGAATCTAGGAGAGATTAATATGACTCACCGTATGGAAAACGAAAATATATATTCTTTATTTATGTGCGTATATTTTTGAATATGATTTCAAAAGGCAAAGAATCAAGTGCAAATCCTTTCCAAAAACAAAAACAATCAAGTCCAAACAGTGCTATCACCTCATAATTAATTACGATACGGCAGTAATTTTATCGAGAACACAAATAATGATGTAAGCGTAGGAAGATTTCAAATATATTTTCCTTGAGAAACCGTCGAATGTTGCCTTGAGAACTCAACGGTCTTCTTTGCTCTGACGTTCTAGTTCCCACTGGTTATTATTATATATATAATATATATGAGGGTTTGTAGCAACGGTCGATTATACAACGGCTGGTCATTTATATATATATATATAACCAACGTACTGCAGTGTAGTATATTTCAACGATCGATCATAGAAATTATACGAAGGTGAATGGGGAAGCGAAAGAAACGATGGACATTGGAGGAAGAAAGCGCCCTTATGGCCGGAGTGAACAAGTACGGCACCGGAAAATGGAAGGACATCCTCACCGATGAAGACTTTGCTCCTTCACTCATCAATCGATCCAATGTCGACCTCAAGGTTAATTTTAACATAAAATCGTTGTTTTTTAGCTAGCTATATGTTGTTTCTTGATATATTATGTAATGTGATCCTACTAGCTAGCTACTGTTTGCATTTTCAGGATAAGTGGCGTAACTTAAGTTGTAACGCATCAAGCAGCTTTGTGGCTCCCCAAAGATCACAGCATAAGCACACACGTTCTTGGACCATGTATGTTCTTTTTTATCCTTGAGTTTAAAAAATCACAACAAGATTATTGTATATAATATCATTTCTTGATTAATAGCATATAATTTCTTGTTATAAAGCAGTCAACTAGGGAGAGTGGTAACAGCTAAAGGATTAAAGATGCTATCGGAAATAATCATGATCATCTTAATTGTTACAATGCTAGTCATTGGTGTACAAACACATTGGCAGCTGCTTCTTATGCTGACAAATGCAGAGTTTTTAGGGCGGAAATTTTATTACGTTACGTCAAAAGGGCTTGTAAAGAGGTGGAAAAACTTGCAAAAATTTCTCAAGATAGTTTGGAGACTCTACAAATGGCTGGAGATCTTTAACCTACATGTAAATTACATCACGCTCGTTGAATCAGCCATCGATCTTGTTTTAAACGTTACTATATATATTTACTCATTTTTCGCAGGTTAAAGTTCACCTGATGGTATAAGATTGCTGTTTCTGCAAGGTCATATATGCTAGCTAAGGTTGTTCTGCTGTCTGGATAGTTTAGTTATGTAGTTTTTTTTTTGAACGGTCAATTTAAATGAACTCTATGTCTCCGGTGAGACCTGAACATAACATCTTTTGGATAAGGGGCCTACAACTTTTGTCACCAGACTAGCCTAGTGGTTGGTTATGTTGTTAAAACCAACTTTCTGGTTGTAAGTTAACATATATATCATTCTCTTCATGTATCAGTTTTTTGATCCATATTGTCAATATATGCTTTTTAGAATTGCCATTCGTGGATTAGGTGAGACACAGCCATATATTTTTTCAGTTTTATCTTGGTCTTTGGTAGTTCATATACCACTTTAGTGAAACAGTCAATTCTTCTGGCTAGTGAACTGTATGTTGAAAAAACCTTGTATACCATGCTAAATAGTTATATGACTTATATCCATAAACAAATAACATATGTATGTGTATATTTAATAAATATATACATGGATGTTGCTCCAATACACAACTCCTTGTGTTTGCATGGATGTTGCTCCAATACACAACTCCATTAGCATTCAATCTTACGGCCAGCAGGAGAAGGTATCATGCTACATATATATAAAATGTTGTTACGTAAAAAATGAGTATGCTGATCATTCCTTTCCTTTATGCTAATTTGGATGGGTGTATCTTCATGGTGCATCTGAATATTAACGGACCATTTGACATTTTTGGTATCTTGATCATTTGTCTTCCTACTCATTGTCAAAGATGGTAAATGAATTCCTTATGGCTCCCTTCTATGTTACTTATTGAGTAGTACGTGCTTATGGCTAGGAACGTGTTGGTGTTAAGAAAAAGTAGATCCCACACTGCAAAGATCATTGAAGAAATCAATATGAATATCCTTCATGTTCTTGTGAGTTAAGCATAGATTGAGTATGAATAAACACAACTTTTTATTGAGATAAAACGTATTCTAAATGAACTGTTTTTTTAACGACAAAATATTATTAAACACGGAGGTAAAATTCTTAGAATGGTAACAAGACGCATAAAAAGTTAAGCACAAGAAGAATAAAAATTTACAAATTTAATACTTTAACTTGCAAAATTTCATCAAAACCTTAAATGGCAAATTTAAAATAGCGCAAATTACATACTGTTCTCTTCTTCCTTTTAAATCATCTTCCAAAACCCTTGTTCGTCAAACTATAACTCCTGAAATGTTAAGTGCATGTTTGACAACAACTTTTAATAAGTAATTTTGACTTATTAATTTTAAGAAGTTAAAAAAATTGTTTGTCAAACCCAAAAGTATTTTTCAAATTGACTTTTCATATTACGTAAAAAGTAGGTTTTAAAAAGTAAGAAGAGGTTACTTATTAACTTTTAAAACTATGTTTAGTTTAATGTTTTATTATTCTTCTCTACTAACTCCTATTAACTCCCCTATTTTTTAAACTATGTCTTTTTTTATCATTTTACAATGTTTTAGTTTATAAGATAATTCAAATACTTTTTTATAAACCCATTTTGAAAAGTTATAACTTAGTAAGTCCTTTTTGTCAAAAGTCCTTTTCAACCAAAATAACCGTAAATCTTTTCAAAGGTCAGGCTTTGTTAGGAATCGTGTATCTGGTAATGTAGTTTTTGGCTTTCTTTTATACTTGTTAACAAATCTCGCATCTACGTGTTCTTTGGTTTCTTTTTTTGGTCATTATGTGATTTCTTACTTACGTCTTGTTTATGGTTGGAATTTTGCTATTTGCAGTAAGAACAAGACAGTTTCATGTTCTGAGAGAAAACAGAATAAGTGTGAACACTAATGAACCACTAACAAAAACTGTGTCTGAAAGGAGGTAATTATACATTAGTTTTTTTTGGATAATCTTCCCGTTCAAAAACAAGTTGATAATATAATGTCTCCACAGCTAAAACTTTATAACATCATATTTACCCGTCTAAAAGTTCATAATATCATGTTTCTCCAACTAAACTTCATAATATCATATCCACTTTATATAGATTTAATATACATCAAGTGTGGCTGATGCATAATCTAATCATATCTACCCAGTTTATTATTTATTCTATTAAAACTGGTTCTAGACCATTTAAGTCTCATTTTATATCAATCATGTGGTGGGAAAGGGCAGAGGGGTATAATGGTCAATGATATGTTAATTGATAATTGTGTAAGTCTTAGTTATGAGTAAATTATTTATGTAGGTTTGTTTAACTTTTAACATTAACTTAGATTTGGTAATGTGATATATTTTAAGTTTTGATTTTTGGATAGGGTAAGTGTGGTATGATAAAGTTTAGTTTGGAAATTATAATATTATGAACTTTTGAAATTTGGAAGGGAAAATATAAAATCTCCCTGTTTAATTTCTGATTTTTGAAGGCACCATCTTACATAAATTTACTCTCTTATTATCTTGCGTATTACTTGGTCCTGTGCAGTTCAGCTGAGGCTTCCGGGACCCTAAAATCACCTGTGAATCTGCCAATTGATTTTATCTCTCAATAAGTAAAGGGTGTTAGTTTGCGTGGTAGGATGTTGCTCCACCTGTACAGGTATCAACAAAACCACATGATTCAGATACTAGAGCAACCACAAATGTTGGCGCCATAAAATGTGAAGTTGGGCCGGCTGGTGTTCGTCGTCATGTCCAAACAGAAAATTCTACGAAGCTGGCACTCATGCACGCAACTTCTGTATCAAACACCAAAGATCAATTTTAGATCTTTTCCAGCCATATATGTTAAGAGGAGGTGAGTTATAGACTGATTCACATTTCCAATGTAATTACATTATATAATGGGGATCTTATTATATATAGGTAGAAACATCTGAAGGATATTCTTAATCTGCAATCAACATCATACTACATGGCAGGCCAATCGCCTCATGCCACATATCTACCTTCACACGCTAGGCTCTAACCATGCTTCGTTTAATGCAGCAGCACAATCTTCTCATATGCAATTTCCGAGGTTACACTATAGACCATCCTCCACAACCTGCAGCCGTCTAATGAAGCGTTTATATAATTTCTGAAATCGAACCTTGGAAGTTTCCCCTTATCAATGCATCGGTTTTCTTTTTAGAAGAAATTTAGCTGTTGAACTTTATGTTCGTTCTTTTCAAAAAGAAATTAGAATTATGTAAAATTTGAATACATCAAAAGAATTGTAACGTGTAGTGCTTTTACTTGACAAAAAGTGGTGACAATAGTGGAGGAAGGTTAATGCCCTTTGCGTATAAAATTTAAACTTAAAATCAAATTGGCAAAATTGAAGAGTACAGTTTGTGGGTGTAGTGACAAGTGAACATTCAAGTGCTGCAACTCTGACTTTTGGTTTGTGCATTTCTCATTATACCATTATGATACACTCGTACACCTATTCTTTTAGGTTTCTACCACTTTAATATTTACATTTAGTTTCAAAGCAAACCTTTTGGTCCACTTTTATTGATCTTCAATATCATTTAATAATATTAATCACAAAATCAATTATGATTTAACTTTTTAACCGCATATTAATGGTTAGTAAGTTGTTAACGTTAAATTATTAATTATTCGCTTACGTCAGATATTGAATTTAGGACCTTTAAAATAAGCAAACGTGTCACCTCTTCCTTGACCATTAAATCAATGTACAATTGGTCAGTTGTGATTTAACTCTTTTAACATTCTTTTCATCTACTCATTTAACAATAGTAATCAATAATTTCAGACGTGAAATTATAATCAAACGGTGACGTTAATTCTCTTAAAGTATGTGATCAAGGGTAAATGGACCTCCAGACGAGGTAAAGATAATTTGAAAATAGTAAATTATTTGTGTATGTACACATTTAAGTAATGCACCAATAATTTTGTTAGATATGAATCAAAACGGGGAGACAAATTATACACCATTATAATTCATAATGCTACACTTTAATTAATTGGAGTGTGTACACGTCACCTCCTTTTATAAAAAGTGTCCATCTGTCACTCCCACACTCTCCCTCTTGACCCCAAACAACACAAAATCCTCTCAATATTACTGGATGTTAGTCTCCATCAAAGTTAAATGTTGCTACAAATGTGATCATTAAGCAGAAAACTGTGCTTTGATTCACTGTAAAATATCGATAATGGACGCCATTGACAGACATCGATACAGATGCCGTGAAGAACATCCGTCTTTCTCGTCGAGTTTGCTTGACGTCATCTACCGATCGATTGATGAAAGAGACGATGAGAATTACAGAAAATCAATGAGGAATAGACAGAGCACTGATGGTTGTTTCCAGTATGATCGTAAGCAAACTGTTCAACGATCGAAGAATGTCAGCGATGTGGTGGTTCGTCGGAGATCTGCTACAGGTTTCGAATGTAACTCATACATGAGCTCTAGTATCGGCTCTACGGGTTCTAGATATAGCGCAGGGATCTCGTCGTCGGAAGCTGAAACGATATACGGATTTCCGGTGAGGCCTAGACCTATCCGTACCAACATCCATGACGATGAACGTAACACACGAGAAACGAACAGGAGAATAATGTGCGATCAAATGCATCGATCCGATGATCTGCAACCGAGTGAAGGCAAGTTCGTGAAGACGAAATCGAGAGCTATGAAGATCTACGGTTACCTGAAGAAAGGGAAGCATCCGATTTCACCGGGAGGTCGGTTGACGACGTTTTTGATTTCACTGTTCAGGACGCCAAACGTTAAGAAATCGAAGGTTCCATCGGCATACACCGGAGGTCATGAAAACGATGATGCGATGGTTCATGCACATAGGAAACCTAAATCGGCGCCCAATGCTTCAACGTGTTCATCAGCGTCTTCATTTTCACGATCGTGTTTGATGAGCAAAACTCCGTCGTCGGGAAAGTTCGCCACCGACGTGAGAAGGTCGGTGAGGTTTTATCCGGCGAACGTCATCGTCAACGAGTATTCTCAGCCTATTGGACATAAATCGGTAAACGGAGATGGATCTGATTCATCTGCAGTGAAATTTGTAGGGAATTCAAACAACGAAGAGGTTAAAAAGCATTTGACAGAGAAAAACCGCCATAGATTGAAGAAATACCAGAGGAAATTTGAATATGTGTTTAATTCGATGAAAAACAATAATGTTGGTGGTAGTAACGATGATGATGAAGATGAAGTTGGTAGCTACGCGAGTTCTGATCTGTTTGAACTGGAGCATCTTTGTGGCATTGGGATGGATGGATGTATGCAAGAGTTACCACTGTATGAAACGACTAGTGTTGATGCCAATCGAGCCATCGCTAATGGTGTACTCATCTGACAAAGGTTTTGTTTTGTTTGTTCATATTATCATTTAAGAATTTATTTGTAAGGTTGAGTTTATTTCTATTTTTGGTGATTTACAAATCACAATGTGCACTTCCTTCGTAATAACTCATTGCACCACACTTGGTATTTCCATTTCTCTATATGTTTAGTTCATATAATTCTTAGAATTAAATCTTTAGTTACATTCCTAGTGTATCAAATTGATAAATAAATTAGAATATAGAATATAAATTATAGTTAATTTTCTCAAATTCCTTTTGATATAGTATTTCAACATTCCCTTCAACTATCCCGATCGTTCATTGTTGTCGTATCTAGCAACGACAACCCCTCTTGCCCTCGGTGCCACCCTTACTATCACGGTTTCCAACACCCCCACCCCTCACTCCTATTTTGGGGCTAGGAAATTTTAAATTAAAAGGAAATGATGATTGGTAGGTGCAAAAGTGGGACATGTGTAGTGGTAGATATTTACTTATAGTATCAATTCTCATGATGAACCACACCATATGTTAACTTGTGATAAGCCGACTAATTCATTATTACATGTTAATGATATAAAACAAATTGTATCAAACTTAATCTAATTTTGTTGGTTACTATTCATGGTGGCTGATTGGTGTATTCAAAGGCAATATACAGTAAGATTAACAAGACTAATAATAACTTTAGAAAACAAATAATGCATTCATATAGTCTATAGCAATTCTAATAAGTATTATACAGTGTCTAGCTAAGTAACAATACTAATAAGTACTATAAATAATTATATCTAGAAATTTTTTCTTACTTATCTTATTGAATATATGCTCATGGTTAATACTTAATTTTGAGTTCGTTCAAACACTAGAGCAGTTTGTTCTTGTTGTTATATTTCATATCAGATTAGTATTTAACTAAGATGCGGAAACTTTTAATATTAACCGATAATTTTTAAAAGGCAGTCTCTTCTCAACATTAAACATTATAATCAACATGAAATTTCATCATATTTTGTTTTATAATATTTTATGGCCTGCATTTTATTTAAAATCATATTTTTATTTTTAGGTTTCATATTTGCACATTTTTATTCTTTCTATGTCCTCAATAGAAAAACATAATCAGGTAACTTGATGCTTAAATAAGTTTCTTATATTTTAGATCGATAATTTTAAAGATACAAATTATAAGTAAAAAATGATCTCAAATGTGTTTTTTCCCTGTTTGCCCCTAGACAAAAAATAGTTATGTCAATGGGGAACTGAGGTGCCATGATGGGGAGCCCCCCAAAACATCAATATTTTGTTTCCTTTCTAAAATAATATTTATTGATTGTATTCTATATGTATTAATTTTATTGGCCTCAAACGTTTAAAACGATTCCTAAATGCTTAGTTAAATTTGATTAAAATGAACACAATAATTCTTATTCAAAGCTTTTATTTGTTTTTTTCATAATTGTGTTAAGTTATAGTGTTATACTATATTACATTTAAGAAGAAAGAGAGAAGGAAAAAAAAGCTCCTCTTACCAACCTTGAGAAATTGAGAGTTTACCTACATATATGATGGCCCATTAACTGTAAAGTAAACATATAAGTTTGATTTAGTTGATTGTTGTTGTTATTATTATTGTTATTATCATTATAATTCTTATTATTTATTTATGTTATTATGATATAATACAAAGATAAGACATGTAAACAATGAGATATAGTATTTGAAAAAGACTAACAGAAAATACAAACTAGTCATAAATAATAATTGTTTATCTTTGAACAGATAATTGTATACAGATAATGTAGTTTGATCTAATACAAATAATGCAGTTCGTGGTTTTCAAACTAATTATTCAAGCATCTTTATTAACTATTAAACCTTCAACTATATACGTACAACCAAGTTTATCATAGGTTTAAGATTATATTACAAAAGATGTCTATGTGATTCATTGAAATTAATGAACTTTATCTCTGAAGTTAAAAGGTTTATGATGATCATCTTGCTTTCAAAATTTGTAATACTTAGTTCCTTTGTAATTTAATTGAAGTAGATTGTCGTTAATCCTACTACAAGTTCAAAGATTAGTATGTGTAATGTTAATAGCTCAAAATACTACATATAATATAAAATTTGACATGTATTTGTTGCGTACATACTTTTTGTGCAGGACGCATAAGATGTATGTTTCATTAACAGCGATGTTAGTGCATTATGTCTTTGTCGCCATAACAATATACGAACATACGCAATAGTTAACATCTAACAATACGTCATCGCCCTCAAAGATGTACACATGAATATGATTGTCTAACATGTCCACATATCATTAAGAATCACATAGTGTATTTGCTGAAAACATCTTACACCATTTTGTTTTTGATACATTTCGTTGAAGACGAGTTATGCATCAAAGTCAACTTAAATCTATTCGGCTATTATTTTTACGGATCAAGGCTCACAAGTAATAATGAAACATCATTGATCAAATCAATTTAGAGTGGGTATGAGTATGACCATGCACCTTAACTAGTTTGAATTGTTAAGAGTCTAATATATGATACTCTTATTTGAATCACAGAACACAAATCCTTTTCACTATGTATACATCACTGTCACAAAACCCAAATTTAACCCAAACCAATAAACACATTTGAATTTTGTATCAAATATCTGTATTTTATTTTTGAATATGAGCTAACCAATTCACATTAATTATAATTTAATAGTTACTCATATAACAAATGATCGAGTATATGGGCCATAGTCAATTATTCACTCCCTTCATCTTCAAAATGTACTCATCATCCCCCAAAAGTTACTAAAAATCTCATTATGGCTCGTTAAATTCGAGAAGATAATAACTTAGTTATAGGCTTTAACGTCCCTTTTCTATTTCCATCTTTTTTTCCCCAAAAAAATTGATGGGCCCTTTAAGCTTTCTGGAATATGCTTCTGTTTCTAATTGAACTCACTCATTTTTGTATCATGATGGTTGATGGATTTAAACATCTAATGATGGCCAATAACTAATGTGTATGTATCAAGCAATATCAAGGTATGTACATAAGGTATTTTTCATAAATGATTGATGTTCAAATTTCATGATGCATTGGATTTTAGAAGTATGATTAGAATATTTGTGACTTAATCGTTCCAAAAAATAAAATACAATAAATTTTCAGAGTAGGGGCCATTTTGAAAACTCTTGCTAGCTTTCTATGAGGGCCAATACCTTCAATACTAAATTATTTTTAATGTCTCTCTTTATTACTTTCTGCCGGCATTAAATTATTATTTTTTATTTTTTATTTTTAATATGGATCAACAATCAAATAATATGTTTTATGCTCAAAGTCATAAAACTAACCTAAAACATAAATTGAATTTTTTATCATATGGTTTACTAGTTAATGACATCTATCTTTCTTTTCACACTATACACTTTGTTACCTTTAATTAAATTATGTTACAATAGATAGTAAAAAGAAAGTGTGTTGTATAAAGTAAAAATAGATAAAAGTATATTCCATTTTAATACATTACCTGTTATTTTATAAACATATATGATGGAACTTACATATTCTATCAAAGTAAAAATATATATAAATGTGTAACATTGATGTACAATTAGCCAACAGAAGTATTAACTTAACTCTACATAAAACAACTACGGGAAATTTATGAGATGTTTCCCCAAACTCACAACATAGCCATATTGGAAGATCTAGGTCGTTGTGATATTACTCAGATGATTTCTTGAAAAAATAAGGGACTTGCGGCTGGTTGCCGATAGGATTTTTTTTATTTATTAAATAACTACTCACATGTCTTTTTGACTGCTTTCTAGAAAAATCATTCAAGATTTTTAATAACAAGGCAATATATTTTTCACTGATTTTAAGTAGACAATACATTAATATATTTTTTTTAGCAGCAAAGATACACTTTCTTTATAAAAGTTGCCACTTACGTTAATATTTTCTACCATGTACAGCCCACAGGTGCTCAATATTAGGTCATGAGTAGAGTTGGGCCCTTAAAAAGATTGAACCGGGCTCACATTTTCATTGGAAGCCCAGTTATCAACTGGAACCTGGTCAATGGGCTCGAGGCTAATCAAGTAGTTGTAGAGAGCCCATAGTCATCCTCAAAACTCAAACCCATATCATTGTATCCATCTTTACTTCAACATAATCTGTAGATGGCGCGCAAGCACAACAATGAAGTTTCTAATTTTGTTAGTTTTCTTTAACTGACAAACTAATATATGTACTCCTGCTTAGGGGTGTTAAACGGATCGTGTTCTCAGGTTGTCGGGTCCAACCCAACCCGAACCCGAAAATTTTACACGAACCTGAACACGACCCAAACCTGAAAATTGTGTCAGAAGTGTCAACCCGAACACGACACGAAAATTTATGGGTTGACACGAACACGACTCATTTGACCCAAGATTTAATTTTTTTTGTAATTTTATCACATATTAATACCTGAAAATTCTTATTTTACAATAAAAAATACCAATTAATAAAAAATAATTATATTTTAGTGATGGAATCTTATGTCAATTTCTAGTTTTAAATTTTGAAATAAAACACATAAGAAACTTAATTTGTGACACAAAATATATACAAAAAATAAATGAAATAAAAAATGGGTCAAACGGGTCAACCCGCCGACCCGTTGGGTTACCCGAACCCGACCTGTTTAGCTAAGCGGGTTCATGGGTTCGACCCGAACCTAACCCGAACCCATTTATAGTAAAACCAAACCCATAAATTTCGTGTTAGGTTCGTGTCGTGTTTTCGGGTCGTTTCAGAAATTCACACCCCTACAGTTCTGCTTCTATATCCTGATTGCTCATCGTTATTGTATATAACTTAATTCAAAAATTACATATGACCGAACAAACCAAATATAAAAATTACATATAACCGAAAAACCGAAATCCCGATTCGGATTTGGCTCCGAACTGAACCAAAAACCGATTTAATTCGGTTTGGTTTTCTCCGGTTACGAAAACTGATCAGTTTTTAGTTTTTTTCACACCCCTATATCTAAAGTACATCAACTCTTAATCTACATTATTTAAAGATTTGAATAGCTCGTATATATCTTAAGTGCGAGAACTTGTATCAATAATATATATATTTTATTCCTTTTATATACTATTGTGTACTATTGTGTATGTGTACGTACATAATTCATTGAATATATTTTTCATATCTTTTAAAATTTTTAATTGTTACCAGCTCATGTATAAGTAACATAACCTACAAATGACATGTATTTATAACATAAATGAAATTCATTCATTATTATTTTAATTTCATAAGATGTGAACAAACATTATATTTCTTTTATTTTCTTTGATAAAACATTCAACAAATATATGTTTCATGATTTTGAATATATTTATCAATATTCATTTTTGTTTAATTATATTTATGAGCTTTTAAACAATCCTAACCCTATATTTATCAATATTTATTTTCGTTTATATAAAAACACGGTTTATCATACATTACTAATCAACGCTCATTTTGCTTATTACTCTATATCTTAAGTTTATATAATCTCAAAATATTCGAGGACTTAAATGGTTAAAACTCATGTTAGGGTCTTTTTTTCCCCGGTGGCAAGAGACGGCTCACATGAACAAAAACTCGATTATCTTTTATTATATGAATCCCTTTTATTATGCATAAATCTTTACAAGTATATAAAAGCATCCGAGTGAAAAGCAGCTTAGACAGGACAAAATTGAAGCCATCGAGCCAATAAATCCATGTGTGTTCTTTTAATGTTTGAAATCATGAGCATATAAAATATTATAAATTAAAAATACAGTATTGTTATTAATTATTATATATTTCTAAGAATGCCCTGGGTTAAACCACAAGTTTACAATCACTTATATAAACCATACAATTTTAAAATTTTTATAAGACCTCATTCAACCATTAAACGTGTGATACGGGTGGAAGTGTAGAACTTTTTAATGAGTTGAAAATGTTTTAATGCTTATGATATTCCAAATTGGTTTATTAAAAGAAGTTAAATATTGATTTAACAAATATTTAATTACATTCAAACATATATCGTCAATCAATAAGACCGAAAACGATATTAAATAATGAAGTATTTATTAAGCAAGCAACAAATTGGAAGTGTGTGAAACATGCATGAATGAACATCATCAATCAACATATGTGGACATCAAAAGCCAATAATAAACAGGATTCACGAATTGTCATGTGAAGCTGACTAATGCTTCCACACAAAAGCTTCAATATTATAATATTTTCCTATCATAATTGTTATAACTAATATAGTATTTTTTTGTGTCTTGAATGATTTAAAATCTATTAATTCATTAAGAGTATATCGAAAGAGGTTAAAGTCGTGTTACAAACCGTAAGTTGAGAGTTGAAAAGAAAGGCTTATAATTATACAATGTTCAACCATTACAAAATAACTTATTGGTAAGATATCTGTGCAAGATAGTCCTAACTCAATTCTAAAACATTACATTAATTTTAAATCATGTGAACATATCCAAATGATAAAACTTGGAAAACAAGCTAGAAAATAATCCCAAAGATTTGATAATAAAATAAGTATTGTTTTATGATAAAAAAGGAAAGTATTTCAAATTGCAATTAAAAAATGAAACTTATTAATGAAATCGAATATTACTTTCGGAACGCATTAAATTCCGACTTAAAAGATAATCGATGTAATGCCCACGTATTATTACCACGAAATATAAACTGCACTAAAATAATATGAAACGGTTGTCAGGCTGAGCTGGATAATTGGAAGTACACGATGGCCACATCCACGTGGCTAACGATGAGTGGACAATAGGCAACCAGTATGGAAGGAAATCTCCACCAAGGAACAATAATTTTATAAAATTACATTGAATGGGAGAACATTTGACAGCGTCATTGTTGACGTGGAAATTATTTTTATCTCGTTTTCCAAGTGGAATATACCCCCCCAATCATTGAGTATTTTTTTCGCATTTTAATTTACACACTCAACAAAAACCACAATAAATTTCTCTCTCATCTTCCTCTGTGCCCACCCACCCTCCCTCCATCTCTCTCTGTTTCAGCTCAATTTTGATATTGTGTTTGATCAGAAATTAATATTATGTTTTTGATTTAACTTTTGATCCTTAAAAGTTGAATTGCAAGTGATAGATTCATCTGCAATGTCTTTCAGATTTTTGTTTCTGTTTCCAAAAGAATCGAATGTTGAAGAAGGAGAGTGGGAGAAGGAGAGATAATACTCACAAATAGTCGTCATCTTCATCAAAAACTCATTGCTGTGTATGTCTGTGTGCATATACATACATACATACACAAGTTTTTCTGTATACCTGAACGGAATTGTTCGTATCTCGAAGTTTCTCTGGTAGTAAACCGAATTGTTGGATCTAAACTTCTGAAGGAATTGTGTTTTGGTGAAGGAATGTCTACGACGGTGATGAGCGACGCGATGATGATCCCTACGGTAGAACCGCAGTCGGTGACGGAGAATCTGAGTGGTCCGACGACGGAAGTTGAGTTTGCGGAGTGCGATTGTTGCGGATTGACGGAGGAGTGTACGGCGGAGTACATGGAGAGAATTCGGGCGAGGTATCAGGGGAAATGGATCTGCGGATTGTGTGGAGAGGCGGTGAATGACGAAATGGTGAGGAGCGAAAGGCTGATAAGTGCAGAAGAAGCCATGGTTCGCCACATGACGTTTCGTAAGGCGTCTCGATCGTCAGGTCCGCCACCTAATCCGGCGGTTCATTTGATCGCTGCTATGAGGCAGATTCTCCGTCGAAGTTTGGATTCGCCTAGATCTCTGAGGTCTGTGCCTTGTAGTCCTACCAAAAACTCCGATGCCGGTGGACTTGCACGATCGGAGAGCTGTATACCGACCCTAACCCTTACGCTTGAATCACCATCGTATCATGAATTGGAAGAACACGGTGAATGATGAATAACCAACCACCATGAACAATGTAAGTTTGCAAAAGGATGTGGAAGCAGATGTTAAATTAGATGAGACAGTTATTGTACCCAAAATCATCGTAATTACTAGTAAAAGACTTCATTTCATCTTTCTATGAGCTTATGAGTCGGTTGATATTTCCTTTTTTTTGTGAATACATCATTTTTAATAATTTGCTTACGTGGTTACTGCATCAATCTAAACACAATCAAGTTGAACATAACCAAACTCGATTTGTAGAATTTTGGTTGTGCGCTCGTGTTTTCACATGTGTTGTTAGATTTGTTGAAATTTGATTAGCGTGGAACCATTAGTAGTTCTATTAAGCTGAAATAGCATATACCACTATGATTGAATGTATCCGACTATAAAAAGATGGTTTGAGGCACCGGTCCCAGAAGTTAGAGAATTTATATAAGTAAACCATGTTAAAGAATCATGCATTAGTACATTACACATTTAAATTCCTTAATTTTTAAAACTAAACGGTTTTTTGATAGTTAATAAGCTTCTTGCAATTTTTCAAGTGGGGATATTGACATTTCACAGTTTAAATTTTCATTAGTACTTACTAGTTAAAAACTAATGTGAAGATTAATATTATCTTTCGTTTGTGTTAATATTATCTCATATTTTTGTTCAAAAAAGAGTTAATTGGGTTCTAAGAGTGCACACTTAATAAGTTTCTGTGAATATATATTAATGTAATATTTTTTGGCATAAAAGTTAGAAGGATAAATATTTGGAAAAATGGGTCTAGCTCTGTTATTGTCCTATAAGGATAAAATATTTCGTAAAATGGGTCTAACACGATGTGAGTTTGTAAAGCTGACTTGTCTAGTTTATTTTGTCTTAGACAACAAGTCAACAACCAAATTATTGGGGGACTTGGTTATCTTTGAAATAGTATATGTCATGATTCCAAGAATCGATATGTTTTTTTTTAATTGTAACCAAGCCATCTTTTAATAAAATCAAGATATATATTAGAATTATTTAACTAGAAGAAATATATAAAAAACAATAACGCTAAATTACGGTAAGAAACAAGTTTTATTGAGAGTCGTTGGTTTCGTTACGTGTTAATGAACCTGATATAAATGCATCAACCCGGTTTTATCAAACCGAAGTTATAAGGCAAAATTACATGTGACTTTCCTAATGACGTTCAGAACTCAATAGGAGCATGAGATGAAAATAGTCATGCCGTGTTTCGTTAGCCTGTCTAACATGTTTAATAGATGAGTCGTGTTCGGGTTAAACCCACTCATTTAACCCATTAAAAACTTTATTAAAATCCCTTTACCACATGTCAACTCTTTTGCCATCCATTTAACTCATTTACAATTTAATAACAACTCCAAAACGTAACTTGCTAACCTATTTTAACTCGTCAAACACTTGACCTGTTTAAATAAATAATTTATAAAATCTGTGCTTGGATGACATGGTTATTAATTAACTTTAACTTGTTAAATCCGACATAATTGACACCTTCAACTAAAGCTGCTCAAAACTAGTGAGATATCACCGATCCTCGTCTCCCCCTTTGTTTTCTAACCGCTTTTTAAGAACGGAAAAACAATTAAATTGACTAAGCTAATGAACCTTACCGATCGATTAAAACCGATTAAACTAAGAAACCATTAAAACTATCATTTCAACAATGATCAGTTTTGTGTCATATTACATACGAATATGAATATTATTTTGTGAATCTTGATAGATGTTCTGAGTCAAACTTTCCATTAGAAGGCCAGCCATCAAATAAATGAAGATTTTGTTTAACTAAAATATTTTGAAATGTGTTTGGTTGGTTATTTGTTTAATTATAACTTTCGATCTTATACAAAAAATCTTTTATTTCTTAAGGTCTTGTCCAATGGATGGGTTGTCTAAAAAGCAATGTTTTTGCGACCGGATCAGACCGGCTGGTCCGACCGGTTCGACCGGGGATCGGCCCCCTAGCCGGTCCGGTTCGCTATGATTCGGTTTTAGGTGGTTGAACCGGCCGGTTCGTCCCGAACCGGTGGTCGGACCGGGAAACCAGACCGGTTTGGACCGGTTTTTGGTTTTTTTTTTTATTTTAATGGGTAAAAACGGGGTGTTGAACCATAAATTATTGTGTTGGATATACAAATATAGTTAAGTATTATATATAACTACAAAATACATATAAAATCATATACAAATTACTTATATTTAATTATATATATATAAATATAATTAAATCCGGTCCGACCACCAAACCAGTAAGGCGTCCGGTTCGACGTCCGATCCGTTTCTGAAAACATTGCTAAAAAGATACTCTTCTAAATATAAGATGACTAGATGAGAGAACTAGAAGAGTAGTATGCTTCACTAGCTCTAGATATTTTTAGAGGAACTCAACTTTGTCTATATTTATACTTCAATTTTTTTTATAAAACTTAGTTTGTTAGTATAACTTATTAATTTATTAAATAAATTTATGTCTATATCATATAATTGATTAGTTTATGTAAGTTGTTATTATTTATTGAATCTATATTTTATGTCTTTATCAAATACTTCATTGGTTTATGCAAGTTGTTGGTTAATTATTTAGTATAGTCAAAATAATTGAATAATGTATATTATAAAATAGACAAATGAAAGGAAAATAAACTAGAAGATTCATTAAAAGTATATTATATTATAAAGTTAAGCTACATTGATTACAATAGAGTAAATATGACCATCGTAGATAAAACGTGATCCCTAGACAACTATGAATGATGGAGGGAGCAATCAACAATTCAACATTGTAGGTTTCTTTAAGAGTGAAGAAAGTTTGGGGCTATACTCACAGACTCGATGAATTCTCACTGGTTTTGGTACACTACCAACTGTTTGAAACTTTTTTTTAGAAAAAGGGGGAAGTGGTGGAAACGGAAAAAAAACTAGCACGACACCATGTAAAACGGGGAAAAACCAAGAAAATTTGAAGAAAATGAGAAAAACTGTTGTGTCACTAATGTGTCAAACGGGATAAAACAAGGAAAATGAATTGATTACCAGTGGCCTAATATTATGAAAACACTATATGATATGATGGCGAGGGCTACCAATGGTTCTTGTGAACTGTAGTCATTGAAAAAGACAACAATCAGATGTTAAAGATGAAAAAGTTCACATTTTTTTCTACAATGATGTCTTTATTTATTTACCTCCATCTTTATGTGTTACGGGATAAAAAATATGTTAGTTACGCAGCAGTAGACGTCAAATAAGATTAGTGGTATCACCTTTCATAGAGATGAAGGTGTGTTGGCGATGAGGTAAAAACAAATACAATCTAAAATATAAAAAAGTTAAATAATCTTAAACTTAAAGAACTTTTAAATTAAACAATTTAAACTATAACTTTATTCATATCCCCAACTCTCGGTCGGGTCATGGGTGGTTGGTATGGAGCAGGATTGGGTTTCGGGAACCTGAGAGTTGGTCTACGTTTGTGCAATTCCAATCCGTGGTTCCATAGTCAAGGAATGGATCGAAGTCTATAACCGGGTGCTAGTCACGGTCATGATGCATAGTGGTTCTAATGTGAATAAAATAAGAGAGTATTTGTTTTTTATTACGTTGTGGTTTTTTGTTATGAAAATTGAGTATTTATAGAGTAAATTAACTTTATCATTAAAAAAATAAATACCCAAAGGCTAGAATAACCCCCTCCCCAACGAACGACTTAATTTTTCCTCCCAAAACCCCCCCTTCACAGGCATGATGGCCATCACGCTACACACCCGTTCATCTAGCCTGTATTGTGATGTTCGGGTCACACCTCTAACTATGTGTGTCATGTAACAGAGGATAATGTCAAATCGCAAGTCTACAATACCCGATCTAAATTCTTAAATAGTCTGATTAATTATTTATCTACAATTAAATGACCTAAATATATTTTTTTACAACTAATTCCATATAACTTTATGTTTGTAAGATTTGAGTTTCTTTTACTTTCGTGACTCACAACACCAGTGTCTAAATATTTATTATTTAATAACACAAAAATACCAAGAACATTATGAAATAATTCTTCGTGTGACAAACATAGAAATAGAAATTAAAAAATATATGTTTCATTTTTATTCTAAGACTTTAATTGTTTATTTATAGGACAATGTATGTATTGGGAACCAAGAATTTTTACTTCCCTTAATGTAGCTTAAATGTTTATGCACCCAAATAAGCATTTAATATCGTTAATGTCCAATAGTAAAAAACATCAGAATATTACAAAATGTCAAAATACACTAGTATTTTTGCATTGTTTCGTTGCTTGTTAATCATGCCTTTAGATAAGTTTAAGGACATTTATGTTGTCTAGCTTGTATATTGTCGAATTGGTATCAATAAAATTAGATATGCATTTCATTATAGTCTTCATATGCAACCGTTGTTGAAAAATATAAGAGAAAATAAATTAGTGATCTTCATATACTATATGTTGTATGTAACTTAAAGTATTTAGTTCGTTAATTAATCTTTAGGATTGCTAGAACTTAAAAGGGTTAATAAGAAATGGGACCAACTACAGATTAGCCATTGAGGATTGTTGTGGCTTGAAAGCTTTAGGCTAGATGCATCCAAGTATACGTTATTTCTTTTATGCATTTTTGAGATAATCGAGTCAACCAACAAGGGGATGTCATCCATTGTTTAAGCAGTTTAACACGTCAATTTCAAGAAATAACCCTATTGATTTGACCAACTTCTTTGCTATCTTTAATTGTTGCGTGTACAAGATGTACAAGTTGTTGGCATCTGGCCTAGCATTTGACAAGATAAATTAGTTACTCTTGATCACAATTTTTAATTTTTTTTTTTATCATGAGAGTGCTAATGAGAGTGTTAATTGGACCTTCCTAATTGATACATTGTCATATATGGTTTTGAATGATAAAACATTTTCAGTTGTAACCTGTCTTATTAGGAATGAGTTTGGGGATGTTTATCCTTCACCTTGGCGTTGGTCTTGTTGGATATCTCAGTGTATTTAGACAAACTTATTGATCAATGTACATCGTTATATTCATAAAACAAACCAAGATATATAGAGTGCACGATTGTTTTGTTTTATTATGATTTTCAATAAAGTATCATTAGTCAAAAAAAATTATTTTAACTAATGATACTCAAGTCCATAATCGATATAGAAAACACTATTTGGAATAACACTCCAAAGACTTTATTAGCAACGAAAAAATCACTTAAAATTTGAATACACTCACATAAATTTAGGGAACGGGTTGTGAATGCTCTAAGAGAGTTCATGTTTGTTGCAGACTCAATTATGAGGACGTCCTACCTCCATTCGTCCTTTCTTTTGTAGGACCAGAGTTGCAAGTCACTATTTTAAAAGCGTGTAACAAAAATATTTTGAATGACAGTACTATAAGACGATCGTCTAAAAATGTCGTCATTCAAAGGCGAATGATGCTCTATTCTGTTAATTCAGTTCTTATAGATGATTCGATTAATTTGGTTAGCGATGAGTTTGTTTTTTTTATGCAGATGAATTAAAGCTAATTTAGAATCCTTTAATTTAGATGCATCTGAAATATCATAAAAACAACGTCTTCAACATTCAAACCCTAATCATTAAACCATTCCTCCTTTATGTACCATGATAATTGCCTGGAATACAAATCGGACTAATTTGGTCAAACAAGACAAGAAGGACGCACGTGACCAGAAGCTCTGCGCATAGACTAAGAGCATCAGTGTGAGCACATGCCATCCCTCCCTCAACAACTGAAACTGAACAAATAAAAGCTTCTTCTGACAAAACCAAACCCTCCAACTCAACTATTTTCTCTACTCTTACCTCTCATCAATCTAAATACCAATATTATAGGCCTTCGTACTTTAACCCACCTTCAGATTCAATCTCCATCACCCACACCACCATTTCATATTTTGATTACACTTAACCATCTGAACAATGCCCTAGATTCCGATGGTCGGGACTTCGAATGACTCCTCTTCGTCTTCAATGTCGACGCTTTCGTCTCCTTCTGCAGTCTTCTATGTCGATTTGTACGGTAAACGTCGTCAGCTTGCTAAGATTCAGGTGCTCGAGAGGGAGATTAAAGTGCTTCAGGTGCTACAAATCATTCTTTGCACTTTCAAACTACTCATTTCGTTTGATTCAGTTTAATTTCTCCGGTATTGAAACATTTTATCACCAGTTTTAGTAAAAGTTGTACTTGATTGAACATGTAGGTTTGGATTAATTCAACATTGCAGTTGAAACTTGAAACTAATCTCGTTTATTAAGTTGAATTTGTGGCTAATTTTACGAAGTGAATATGTTTCGTTGTTATTAATTTTTTCATAAATTTTAAAATTAAGTTAAATGGGTTACTATTTACTGATGATTCTTTCAAGATTAACCAAATGATAACCAAGTTTTATAAATTTTCCCTTTTGTTCATTATAATTGTTGTGAACATTTATGAAAATCTTCACAACATTATTATTAAAACAATATAGAAACTTTAGTGAATTTTATATTTAGATAAAGTTACGACTTACGAGGGACTTTATGTTTATTAGATAGCAATGTGCAACAACAAACAATGTAGAATTTGGGTTTGATTTAATCAGTGGATCCTATTGTTAGCAGGATGAGATAAAATCACTTGCAGAGCTTGAACTTGCATCAAGATGCTGCAAAGAGTAAGCAAATCTTCATTCTTTCATCAACTAAGCATATATGTTCATGCCTATAAATTATATATTCTTGCACTCTAGTCAGATTTACAGTGTGTTTCTGCTTCTATTGACCAAAGAATGCTTTCATACAGGCTTGATGATTATGTGGAAGCTACACCAGATCCACTCATAGCAATGTATGAATTCTTCAACATAAATTGTTCCTTTACAATACATTGGCAATTTCGAACCATTTACTTTTAAACAAGTTAGCTTTAGGCTAATGTGTTTTTTTTTTCATCTTTCCCAAGTGAAACGGGTCAAATAATAAGAACCAGCTTAAGGGAAATAGGTTGAAAGCTACATAAAGTGTCTCTTTCTTATCACTTATGCCTCATAAATCATTTGCGGGGTTGCGCGCGAGCCGAGTGACGGGTGTTTTCACGTCTCACCGTAGTGCCCGGTTTGTCTTGATTTCCGATTGATGAACAAGAAGGAAAATGGTCATCGCCTTTGGCTGGCCTTTCGATCCCCTCGGGATCCCGAGCTTAAGCGGCGCAGGAAGCCGGAAGTTGGTTCCTCGCGGATGGTTCTCCACAAGACCAGGTCCTCGCCCCGACCGCCTAACCATTGTTTAGAAAGTAAAAAAAAGAATCTTTATGGAGGGATCTATTATTCAAGATATTCTTGAAAGGCGGATTGAGATGACCGCTCGGCTAGGGCGCGACAGAGGTTACTAAAATTAGATTATTACCAAATTAATATAATCTATGTAATCATACTTTAGACAGAAGCATGTGTTTTGGCCTTTTGGGGTTAATCCGGGCCATTTTGAACCGTATTACAAAAGATTTTGCCATCAAAATCTCAGGTTTTCCATTTGCCAAACTTTTGTGATGTTAACAGTAAGTCGATATGTTTTAATGTTTTATGTCTATGTCTTGTAACAGAAATCAGCTTCGTGGTAGATCCAGAAACTTTTGGAAGAACCTTTGGTAGACTTATGTTAACCTGTTACATTTTTTAAAGACTTCCCAATTTCATTTCAGCTGTTCATTGTAAACCTTTATTTATTCAGGAGAAAGATTGGGTCGATGTTACGATGCTGTTGCTGTAGATACACAGATGTTTGTTGCTCGTGCTGTCCGCGTGCAAAAGACTGCTATGGGGGTGGCCAACAGAAAACATGTACATCCGCGTGTTGCAAGTGTCCCAAGATTTCATGCGATTGCAGCTGCAAATGTAATCCATCATGCTCTAAATGTTCAGTTTGTTGCTGCTGTAACCCATGTCCATGCTTTTAAATGTATGATATGAACACCAAGATACTAGTAAGATCTTGATTTCTAGTAAATGTCATTTCATTGCATAATAAATCAATCACCTAGGGAGCATTCATTGATTTTGTTCTATGTTTGTGTGCCGTGAAAACCAAATAATGCATTTAACGCTCTCTTTCGTATAACAAAGAATTTTCATTGCCCAGAAAGAGGCCCTCAGATTCAGCATTGTCTAGAAATAGTCCTTTCAACTTCGAAATTCCTTTAATGAGAGGGGAGTAATATAAGATTAAACCTTTGTTCCTCATGTGATTTACATCTGGAAATAGTGGAACATTTGTTGTTCGTATGTCCATTCGCTAGGATGATCTGGTCCAACAACCTCAAGACCTCAACCGGTGCATCCAACCTTTATACTCGATCTACAACAACAGCCAATCTTCTATCAGAAGGATTCGAAGACGTCTCCACCTTTTATGATTTATATGGTTATCCTATAGTGACAAAATATTTAAAGACATTGCCCCCTTTCATCACGAAAATTTTAAGACAGTTTCGGTTCAAAGTCATACTCAACTTCGCATACTCTTTCTTTTAAACATATTTGTCAATTTCGTTCTTTCAAACAAAATCATGTCACTTTAAATTTAGATTCATCTAACCGAGCCTAATAGACCTTCATGTTTTGCCCATGCATATAATCATATTCTTCTCACAATACACCTAAAGTATACACAAAATAAAAAGACTTTTATAGGTTTCATTAGACTTAGGTTAAGAGTAAAAAATTAAGGATGAAAATGACTAAAAAGTGATGAAATCTAAAAATTGGGTAAGATTACCTTCTTGGAAGGTATATTATTGATATTAATGTATTTTGCATTGTGAAGCAAACATTGACTCATTCTTTATGATTCTTTACTGTTATGGGGCACACTAACATTGACCCTCTTTTGATTTCTCGTTTTTCGAACGATATGATCTTTTTCAGCTTATATTTTCAAATAATTTGAAAACGTCCTTATCGGCTTACCGAAGTACGAGGCTTGGCACTTTGGTCATGTTTTAACACATAATCACCTATCCAATTTGAATTTCATCAAAAAAACAAAAGTAGAATGATAAAAGGCTTTATATTTCACTTCTTTTTAATCTTATATAGCATTTGGGTGTTTCATTGGTATTTTTTTGGTTTCTAAATATTGGGTATGATCTAAAAAAAAAGTATTTTCAATTCATAAGGCTTGATTCTAATGCCTTTATCATTTTTAGCATAAATTGGTTTCTTGCTTTAAACATTTCAAGGGAAATCGACTACTTATGAATAAAACATCAGGCAAAATTGCATTCAATCGACTGGGCAAGCCATACATCCTTTAAAGTTTTGTGGCAATATTCAATGGTGGTATGGTGCAATGTAATGCAATTGTAATTTTCTCTATTTATTGTGTATCTTTCTAGCACTTTGCTAGTTTCTAACTTAATATAATCCGCTTGTCATTATAAAAATCAAAATATGTTAAGCATATTCATTATCATATGGTTAAGGCTTAAGTGTTTAAGTCTAATGTATGATAAACGTTTAGGAGTGGAATTAGAATGTGTATAAGTTTTAATAATTAAACGATTATATTCTTAAGGCAATCAAACAGTTTTTATGTTTATTTTTTTAATTGGACAAACAATCAGAGATTATCTATTTCAATATTTTATTTCTAAAAAATATAATAAGTGGGTTCGAACCTGGCAACCCGCTTTCAGAACGCTTGATCCGGGTGGAACCCTCCCCCGCGTGTGTGTATTCATCTGAAGATGCGACGGAGCTTCCGACTCCCTGACTTTGATCGTCTAACATCAGTGGCGTCAATCCTCCGCACTCCTCCAGCCCCTCGCTGCTCTTCAATTGCTTGTCCGCTTCCTCAAATTCGGAGCGTAGGGTTGGATCAGGCTGCATCGCCGATAGACGGGTGCGATTACAAGCACTGGCTAGTCCTTATGGATCCACCAATAGGCTACCCGCTCCGACATCAAATCCTTCAACGTTATATACAAACCCTAGCTTCCGCATTGGGTAGGTATGTATGTCACTACTGATTATATTTTTTTAAATAATAATTGAAATCTATACCGGCAATACAGTCGATACTTTATATTTTCTGAGGTAATTGTAAGAGGTGCTCTTTGTATTAAGTAGATTAACGGTGCACCTATTTATTAGGACTTGCAGTAGCAAGGAACTGTTGATGACTTATGGTGTTTATTTGTGGTTTTGGAGTGATTTTACAGTGAAGAAGAAGCCAAGAGATCAATGTACTCGGTTTCTACAAAGTATTACTATGCTTTTGGTTGCAAAATCGACGGCGATGTGGTTCATAGAATCAAATGTAGCATTCTTAATCTTCCTTTTATATGTTTTTCATACTTCTTCTATGCATTTGTTTGCTTACTTACTGAAATTTACTGTAGCTATGCCCAATGTCAGATGGATTTTGCCGGATTCTCATCTTTCTAAAAATGATTACGGAGGTATGTGTTTTATTAAGCTTCAAGTTTCATTAAGTTTATGGCTAAATTCTTGGGTGTCATTTGCTTTGTCAGCGGGTTTATACTGTAGCTATGTCCAATTGCAGCGGGTTCATTTGCTTTGTATAGTATTAACCTTTTTCTGTTAGTTAAATCTGGAATCCGTGTTTTATTCTTGTGGGTAAACCTGTTTATTCAATAAGAACTTCCCCACATGTGGGTGAATCAGGAGGTTTGAAATTAGGGCAGATCTATGATATAAACTGAGTTTCTCTTTCGAGTAGATGTGGACTTTCGGGAAAACAAACTGAAATAAACAATAAAATAAAATAACGGCTAGTAGATACAAGGAAATAAGTTCCGGTCATGTGGCTTCTCACACCATTCCCCTTCTAAGAATCTCACATGATGTAAGCACTAAAGTGAGAAGTATTTTTGGTGTTCCTTCTAGAAGGTATCCTGTGTACTTGGTGTGGTAACCACCCATAATTAGGAAGCTGGTGGTAATTTAGTGTTAATTAGAACATCCACCTCTATGTTTCTTTTCGTATGCTCTCTTTCTCTTGAGGACTAATTTGATGTACTTGCTCTTCATTCTCATTGAATATAACTAAGCATCATTTAGTGCAGTTAAAAAATCAGTTTTCTGTTCTGCAGGAGAACCATTCACTGATGGATGTGTAGTTCCATATGATGAAATATTTCATGAGAACTGGCTACAAGAACAAAGTGACAATGGACTTAAGAAGAGAACCCGAAGAAAAAGATCTAGAAGGAAAGAACATAACACAGGCTGTGGCTGAGGTTGGGTTTAGTTGCAGAAATGTATCCCCAGTTTTCTGAATTATTCTATTCTCTCCAGAAAAAAAAATAGAAAACTTGTAGAAGAGAGAAAATCATGAAAATAAAATATATACAACTAAGGTTTATTATGGCAACTGTTTACCCTTTCAACCATAACATGAATTTGCTCTAAGAGTTTCTGTCTAGTATGGGTTATTACTAAAATTACCCTATGATGAGCCGTCTTTTAATGAATCGGTTGTACAAAAGGAGTACAATGACTAGAATGTGACAAAAGGGAAAGTACGTTGGTATTTTATGTAAAACCAATCTTTAAAGAAAAAGTCTGAAAACGATGTTGGCATTTTTACAAATTGTAGTAATAAAGTACAAAACAGAGCTTTCTGTTTTCGATGATTGTCTTATACTCTTATCTTGAAAAGAAATTTGAGCTTGTTTACTGACGCCTGTGTTTCCCATGAAACAATTGCAGGAAACACCATAGTTTTCTTCAACAAAAGACACCCGGTCTTTGCCTTTAAAATACGCTGATAGTGTAAGGTATGTGCAGCTGCCTTCTTGAATTTGGCATATGGTTTACTGAATCTTTGTTTAGTTTAGATATGTCTTTATGTTGTATTCATAAGATAATGCATGGAATTTATTTGGAAGGACAGAATGCTTCGGTTTTTGTGAACATGCATTATGTGCAAAGCCTGCCACTCATTTGTATTCAAATATTTTCATTCTTGAATTTCTGGTTTAAGTGACTAAAAGATTATCACTAGCGTTTTGTACTTCACCTACAGGCATTTACTAAAAGATGGTTCAAACAAGTTTAACAATTTTTATCATAGCTAAAACAAAAACGGGTTAAATGTTTGACAGGATAAGTGTTTATAAGAATTTAAACTTTTGAAAATGTACGATTTTTGCAATGATATATGACAGGATAATTGTTTATAAGATTTAGAAATACCTTGGTGAAAAAGTGTTTCAACTCTACCAGAGTTACTGTTTGGATCTTTCATAAAAATATTACTCAATCCAGCTTGTATTTGATCTCTAATGGGTCAAATGCGTATTTTAATTAATTTTATAGCTAAAACGGAAGCATGTGAAATAAGATAGAAAGGAGCCCCAAGTCATTTTCTTCAAAACATAAAATAATCATTGAAAAAGAATGATTTTTGCAAACGTATTTTAGAAAAATCCTGGACAAAAGGCATTCCGTGTTAACAGGCTCTTACAAATTTGGCTTTTCTAATATATTATTTGGTCCACTCATTTTGTCATCTCTGAATTTACCTTATGAATCAAGTAGAATTGGTGTGTGTAACTGATGGAGACTTATTAAGCAGCCTCATGGTAAATACTAAAATAACATCTTATGTAGCAGTTTTGAACTCAGCTTAGCTTATATTGTCATCTTTTTCTTCAAGTGTCATTAAATTCTAGAAAATCAGCAGTTTGTCTGTCACTATTAAACGGACTCAGACCTGCTGTTCCATTTTCGTGGTATCCCACTACTATTATGGTGATGTATTGTACTGTGTGATACGGTACACATATACAATACATATGAGACCAGGGAAGTGGATCAATACATCTCAACTCTTATTAAACTAAACTTTATAAAGAGTTTCAACTGTAGTTGTTAGGCTGTGATTATCTTTTGTTCTTTTTTAGGTATCAGCATGTAGATTCTTATGCCATCTTATATTAAAATAATCAGTCATTGAGTTGTGCTTACTGTTTTTGCTTTTCAACAAATGATTATGAAAATGTATTTGTACATTTCTGGCACTAATTAAATAATGCATCTAAATTTGCTTTTATCTTGAGTAGCATCTGCTTGCTAATTCACCTATCTTCCAAGAGTATGAATGATCTTTTTATTGGATTCATTACATATATATTCAGATAAATCTAGCAATACCATATTTAGCTTTTCAAATACTAGAAATATCATACTTCACTTACAGAAATTTGTTTTGTTGAAAGTTAATACCAAAAAAAACCACATACTTCCACAAGAAGGTTCTTCAATCCAATAATAGTATAGTAGGGGGATGGTGTCAACGTTCAAACGTCAACTGAGAAGTGCGTTTAAAGTACTAGAAAGCTATATTAAGATAATATGATGAATAGAAACATGACTTAATGTTTTTTTATTAATTAAAGCTGAGGTTTCAACGCCTACCAAACACCAACTCTATGAAGTTATATTTTATTGATGGTGACCAGAGTATTTATATATTACCCGTGCTTTAAAATATTATCAAGTAGCTAGTTGTTATATTCATAGGTAAACTCCTCTGAGGCTCTGAACTCTGAAGTAGCATAGAAGGCCATTTAGTTTTTTCTTTTTTCTTTTACTAGTTAAGAAATAATCATATTGTTTAATTTTTAAAGCAAATACTTATTTCCGTATATTTTTTGCAATTAAATTCACTCTTAGCTTTCTATAAAATATATTGATTTTTTTATAACAATGTAAGTTAAGAATTTTCTTTTACAAATATGTTGAAAATTAAAATGTTAATGTAAAAGTTAAGATCAAATAAAATATTTTTTATTAAACATTACGGACCGCGTTGCATTTCATGTGTTATTACAAACCAACCTTCCTCTAAAGATGAATGATCAAATGCATCATGCATGATGATGCTACCCTAAATAAAATCTAACATTTCAACAAATTTACATCCTCGTTTGTTTTAAATTTTTATACAATGTGGTATCAGAATATACTGCTCGAGACGTGATGGATCTTATCTTATGCTTATGCCTGTGACCTTTTCTTCCATATTCCCTGTAGTCTTTAACCACCAACGCCCCTTCCACCTCTTGATCCTCTGCGTCAACCTCATCACGGCCACTAATGTTGTCGTCGTTATCTTTTTCTGTACTGTTTTCTCTTTCTTTAGGAGCAATATGTACAAACGAACCAACCGGTATATCATCTAATTCCAATACATGTTCCAAGGTCTTTACCACTTCTTTCATGGCTGGTCTGTATTTTGGGTGGTGGCTCAGGCACCGGCTAGCTAGAGCTGCTGCTGTTTTAGCCCCTAAGACTGGATACTGACCATCTAGTTTAGGGTCCATGATCCATTCAAGGTTGCTTGAATCTTTCAAAAGTGGTCTAGCCCAATCCACTAGACATTGTTCTCTATGTGGTCGTTTTTTGTCCATGGATACTCTTCCTGTTAGTAATTCTAGTAAAACGACTCCAAAACTATAGACATCACTCATAGTCGTTAGATGACCTGTCATGATGTACTCAGGTGCAGCATAACCGTGTGTTCCCATCACTCTTGTACTTACATGTGTCTCATCTCCTTCAGGACCATCTTTTGCCAACCCAAAATCCGATAGTTTAGCAGTATAATCCTGCTTATGAAACCATATCCAAAAGATAACAACAGTAAACATACCTAGAATTGCACAAAAGAACTAAGCTAAGCTAATATAAATATTAAAGGTGAAAATTTTAACTCTTTTTTAATAAATAGGTCGACTTGAGTTGTGTTTTATCTTAAATGAATCAAGTAAGAGGAATAGTTAAAAGGGCACGCTCGGTCAGTTTCATAGTTATTCAAAGTAAACTGCAAACTCATAATTTGAGTAAATATAATATTTTAAAATTTTAGAAGAAAGACTTAAAAGTCAGACAACAAAGTTGGAGATCAACTCTGCCTGGCCCGTCTCTACCTGTCCTAATACGGCATTTGTCAACTCAAAATCTATTTTGATCCGTTGTGCAAACCCGCATGGCCTACCCATATTGTCACCTCTAACAAAGATCAATGAACAAAGAGAATTACCGATCCCAATAGAATATTTGATGTTTTGAAATCACGATAAATGATGGGTTTTTCCTCCCCGTGAAGAAAGGCTAGTCCTTTTGCAGCACCAAGTGCTATTTGAATCCGGGTTAACCATGGCAAAGAAATTGAATACTCTGAATCCATAAAGTCATCAAACCTTGATCAAGACTATATAATTGATATTAACAGAATTAACTAACAAAATGCAAGAAATGTTTATTGAGTAAAGTATTTGTGATACATCAATACACACAAAGGCCACCTATTTATAGTTGTTAGAATAACAACCTATTTACACATCAAGCCCCTCTACTTTCAAGATTTACACATTTACACTAAACATACTACAAAACTAATACAAAGAATTACAATCTAACAATCACCCCCTTAATTCTTTGAATTCTCCAACTCCCAAAAGCTTCTTCATTTCCACAAACTTTAACCTCGGAAGAGCTTTGGTTAGAATATCAGCTCTTTGTTCATTACCACTTATATGCCTTACCACCACCATTCCTTTCTCTACACATCCTCGAATATAATGGTATCTGACATCAATGTGTTTAGATCTTCTAGAAAAACAGGATTTTTCATTAACTGCACAGCTGATTTGTTATCCACATGTAACAATATAGGACCCATCTTCTTTCCTGTAAGTTCTTCCAATAAACTTTTCAACCAAACGGCTTGCTGAGCTGCAGCAGTGGCAGCCATAAACTCAGCTTCACAAGAAGACAAAGCCACTGTCTCTTGCTTCTGGCTTACCCAACTTACAGGTCCTTCACAAAAGTAGAAAACAACACCAGTAGTACTTTTCCCATCTGATTTAATTGGTGCATGTGAACTGTCACTAAACCCAACTAATTCACTAACTCCACCATACTTGTACCAAACCCCATTATCTATAGTTCCTTTCACATACCTCAATATGTGCTTCACAGCCTGCCAATGTGATGTTCTTGGTGATTCCATGAACCTACTTGTGATTCCCACTGAATAACACAAGTCAGGTCTTGTTTGAGTCAAATACCTTAAACATCCAATGACCCTTCTATATCTAGTAACATCCACTAGCTCACACTCTTCATCTTTACCCAGCTTTAACCCTGGATCCATAGGAGTCTTGGTAGCATTGCACTCCCACATTTTATAATCCTCCAAAATTTTCTTAGCATAACCAGATTGACATAAGAAAATCCCATCACTTTCTTGTCTCACCTCAATTCCCAAATAATACTTCAATAAGCCAAGATCAGTCATCTCAAACTGAGACTTCATCAAAGACTTAAACTTCTCAACAACATCCATTGTAGACCCAGTCACTACAATATCATCAACATAAACACCTATTATCAATGAACCAACATCAAAACACTTTCTGTATACTGCATGCTCCTGAGGACATCTCTTAAACCCAAATTTCAACAAAGTGTCATGAAGCTTTTCATTCCAGGCTCTTGGTGCCTGTTTCAGCCCATACAGAGCTTTTATGAGTCTGTATACCTTCTGTTCTTGACCAGATTTCACAAATCCTTCTGGTTGAACCACATATACCTCCTCCTTCAGATCTCCATTCAGAAAAGCAGTTTTCACATCAAGATGATGAATTTTCCACCCATTAGATGCAGCCAAGGCCATAATCATCCTTACAGTCTCTAACCTTGCTACAGGGGCAAACACCTCTTCATAATCAATACCATACTTCTGCACATAACCTTTCACAACTAATCTAGCTTTATGCCTAGTAATTGCCCCTTCTGCATTCTTTTTCAACTTGAACAGCCATTTCAAACCAATTGGCTTCACCCCTTGTGGACAATGGACTAATTCCCAAGTCCCATTCTTCTCAATGCTATCAAGTTCTTCTTGCATAGCCTTCCTCCACTCTGGTTTGTTCTTAGCCTGCTCATAACAAGTTGGTTCTCTCATTAATAACAACTCAGATTCTTCAAACACCGGTGGTTCAAAAGGGATCTGCTGCTGAATATCTGTTCTATTAAACACATCTTCCATGCTCCTAAATCCCCTTGAAGGTGTATCATCATAGGCTGATCTGGGAATTATGTCTTCATCAGAATCTTGTGCATCTTGTGCACCCCCTGAATCCTGAACATGATCTGTTTCAGGACCCACAAAATCACCATAATCCCCTTGACTTTCATCATCATCATGGGAATTAGAAACCTCAGTCTCTTCCAATGAACTATGACTCTGTGCACCTTGAGTCATTGTTACACCAAAATCTGCATACCTTTGTTTTGGTTGATCTTGTTTATCCTGCTCCCAATTCCAAGGCATTCTCTCTTCAAATTTAACATCTCTACTAACCACAATTCTACCTTTATCAGGATCAAACATTCTATAGGCTTTAGACCCTGGTTCTATACCCAAATGAACCATTGGTTTACTCCTATCATCCAACTTTCTGACCTGATTATTAGGTATCTTCACATGCCCTTTGCACCCAAACACTCTGAGATGTTTCACCTTAGGCTTCCTATTATACAGGCTTTCATAGGGGGTAACTCCATCCAAGGCTTTGGTTGGACTTCTGTTTAACAAGAAAACTGAATGTCTCACTGCCTCAGCCCACAAATGCAAAGGCATATGCATAGCCTTTAGCATTGATCTCACCATACCCATCACAGTTTGGTTCCTCCTTTCCACCACTCCATTTTGCTGTGGAGTGTATGGAGCTGTAAAGAACCTCTTAATACCATCTTCACTGCATAGTTGCTCAAAGGTTCTAGAAGTGAACTCCCCCCCTCTATCAGTCCTTAGAGCCTTAATCTTGTACTCAGTTTCCACCTCTATCTGTGTTTTAAACTGCTGAAAAGCCATGGGTGCCTGGTCCTTTGACTTGAGTATGTACACCCACATGTATCTTGAACAATCATCCACTAGTAGCATGAAGTACTTGTTCCCTGCAAGTGTGGGTGGTTCTAAAGGGCCACACAAATCTGCATGAACAAGCTCTAGTGGAACTTTTGCTCTGAAGCTGCTAGAACCAGGAAAGGCTTGACTCCTGTGCTTTCCTACCAAACAACTCTCACACACCTGTGACTTGTGGTTCATCTTTGGCATACCTCTAACCATGCCTAACTTGGACATTTGGTTTATGGCCTCAAAGTTCAAATGCCCAAGCCTTGCATGCCATGTCCAGGCAGTCTCATTCATCATGGTCAGCAGACATTTGGGTGTAGCAACCTGCAAATGGATCTTGTACAATCTATTCTCAGATTTCTTTACCTTTATTAAGGTTCTTCCATTGTTTTCATACACCCACAAGAATCCATTCTCCATCAATATCCTACAGCCTACTTCATCAAGTTGGCCTAGGCTTAGGATGTTACTCCTTAATGCAGGTATGTAGTACACATTTGTGACTACTTTGTGCTCACCATTCTTGCACTGGAAGCAGATTGAACCTCTCCCTTTGATTACAACCACTGATCCATCCCCAAACTTTACTTTTCCTGTGATACCCTCATCAAGATCAGTGAAGTGGGAATGAATACCTGTCATATGGTTGCTGGCACCATTATCAAGATACCAGGTGCTTGTATCTCCTTCCTGTGGCAACCTCTTGGGGAACACACCCTGTTCCTCTAATAGACCCAAGTCTTTTGAGAGTTTTGCCATCAACAGGGCAGGTTCTTGGTCTTCTTGGGCCTGTGCAAGATGTGCCTCCTGTTCTCCCCTACTAGGAGCCTTGCACTCATTTGAGTAGTGCCCAAGTTTATCACAATTGAAGCACCTTATGCTTCTCTTGTCTTTCTTGTTGCTTTTGCCATTTCTTTCACAGTTATCAGGGTTGGATTTCCCTCCCCTGCCCTTTGTAAATCTTCCTCTCCCTCTTTCTCTACCTTTGGTGTCACTGGTGGCATTACCCCGCTGGTGCTCTGATTTGGACTCTTTTCTTGTCCTCTCTAGCCACTCAGCTTTGGTCAGGAGAAGCTGACCAGATGAGTCCTTGTTTTTAGTCACTGGCTTCAATCTTTCCTCATAGGCTTTCAACCTCCCAACCAGTTCCTCAAATGGCATCTTCTCAAGATCAGAGAACTGTTCTATTGCTGCTACAATAGGCAGGTACCTTTCAGGTGCAGCCTTCAAGACCTTCCTTACTTGCTTCTTATCTGGGATCACAGTTCCCAGAGCTCTATATCTTGAGATCAATTCTCCCATTCTTCCTGCAAACTCATCTATGGACTCATTCTCTCCCATTCCCAACATCTCAAACTCATGATCTAAAGTTTGAATTCGGGCTTGCTTTACTCTTTCTTCCCCTACATACCTTTTCTTCAAGGCATCCCAGACATCTTTCGCAGTCTTGAATGCAGCAACTTGCATCAAGACCTCCTCTGGCAAAGACTGGAAGATGAAGGCCCTCGCCTTCTTGCCAAGTTTCACATCAACTGTGGCTGTGTCAGGGGGTTCTATGGCATCCCAGATTCCCTGGGCATCCATAAAGGCTTCCATCTTGATTGACCAGGAGGTGTAGTTCGTCGGGGTTAACATGGGGATCTTGAACGATATAGAGTCGCTGGTATCTTTCAGCACCACCTGTGCATTGCGATCTGCCATTGATTCTTTGGATCTTGGTCGCAGATGATCACTTCGGAAGATTCAATTAGGGCTTCGGAAGATTCAATTATGGCTTCGGAAGATTCAATCACCACTTCGGAAGATGCAGTCACCACTTCGGAAGTTCCAATTACCACTTCGGAAGATGCAGTCACCACTTCGGAAGTTCCAATTACAATCACAACTGATTGTAATTACGGATTCAGGGGTTCAAGATTCAATTACAATCGCAACTGATTGTAATCACGGAATCAAGGGTTCAGGATTCAATTACAATCGCAACTGATTGTAATCAAGAATCCAAGAGTTCAAGAATTGAATTCCGATGGAATTCAATCCAGTCGGCAGTAGGAATCGCGTGGGAGAGATTACGATCGTGAGAGAGAAGAGGATTCTATGGATCGAGAGCCTTTACAGCTCTGATACCAAATGATATTAACAGAATTAACTAACAAAATGCAAGAAATGTTTATTGAGTAAAGTATTTGTGATACATCAATACACACAAAGGCCACCTATTTATAGTTGTTAGAATAACAACCTATTTACACATCAAGCCCCTCTACTTTCAAGATTTACACATTTACACTAAACATACTACAAAACTAATACAAAGAATTACAATCTAACAATAATCAGGATTAAAAATTTACAAGAAAATAAGAAAAAGAAAAAAGTACCTGTAAATAGCTGACTCTCCAAACTGCCCCTTGCCATATATTCATAAACAAGAAGCCTGTTCTTGTCCTCACAACAATAACCAATCAACTTCACAAGGTGTGGATGTCTCAATTGCCCCAAAAAGGTCACTTCAGCCTATAATAATTCACAAAAAACTCATAATCAGCAAAGATCTCCCATATATTAAATCAAAAAAAAAAAAAGAAAAGAAAAGAAAAAGAAGGAACACGGTTTACCAGCCATTCATTGTGACCTTGACCACCATCCAAATCCAACAACTTAACCGCAACGGGCTGAGCCTCTAACCCGGGTCTAAGCTTATCATCGATAAAACCTTTATGAACCGTTCCAAACCCACCTTCACCTAGGTAATTACTGGGTGCAAAATTATGTGTGATCATAGAAAGTTGATCCAAAGTGAATTCATGGAGATCCCACCCAACAATCGAATTTGAAAAACCGTTAATCTCGGAAATGGATGAACTAACATCAGTTACTGATAACCTCTGTGACAAATCAGGTTTAGAAGCAAGAACATCCAGGTCAACGTCAAAGGTTGGTGTCTTGTTTGTGAAACAAGCAGCAAGTAAAGTAGTTTTCCAGAAGCTGTTGGTTTTTCTGGGAGCCATGGGAGAGCAGAATGTGAAATGTGTTAGCAATGGTGGTGTTGGTCATAAGTATAAGTAGGTCCAAACCAGTTCATATGATGGCTTTAATCTGATCAGGTTTAGGGGTAAACCACTCACCAGTTACCAACCAAATTGTTTGAAACATCTGGGTTGACTGGTTATATACACATGCGCGCACACATGTGGAAGTGAAATATTAATCATTTTTCCAGAGTTGAAAGTTAAAAATCCAGAGTCAGGTACAAGTCTCGTAGTATAAGGTACAAGGTTCTAAGGAGGTGTTGCTTTGGGTTTCAAACTTTTTGATGTGGGAAGAGTGTTTATAAATAGTATGAGTCTAGAAGGTGGAGAAATTGAAGTAGTCTTTTTTGTTTTAAATATTTTTTTTTTCACCAAACCGTCGACCATCAATTTTTTTTGTTGGGCAATTTGGAATGATAATCTTAAATTATTCATTTAAAAATGTTTAATTTTAGTCTTAAATGATTACATAAGTAATTTAGATGAGCATCTTTAAAATAAATTATTATCATAATTTACATATATAATATTACTATTAAATGAAAACAGGGCCTTGGTTGCTTCTATACTATAAACCGCGTTTTTCTTATTATCTTATTTTATTAAAATCTGAGTGTGGACAATTGAATTGAAATTAACAAGTGATGGGGCCGGTTGTTTGTTCGGATTATTTATCTAAACTTTATTGACAAATTAACTTTCCCTCGAGAATTTGATCACTTCATATGTGATCATACTTTCATAGAAAACTATAATTTCTAACATGCCGCTCATCTCGATTCACGTGCAATGACTCATTCAGCGAGTCATCTAAGAACGTGCTCTTATCTATGGATGAATTAGATAGGGTGCGGTAGATTGTTGGGTTTCCGGTTAATAGAACTTTCTATTGATAATGGTACCATCGGGCTAAAAGCAATTTAGTAGTTGGCTTCTTACGTGTTGAAACTTTCAGCCAAGTGATTACATTTTGTGCGCATATTATCTTAACAATCTTCCATCGCCTAGACATGAGACCGCCCTGTAAATTTACAAATTTGACACAACCATGGGAAATTTGACAGCTAATAGTTTTCTGTGAAAGACATTTAATTTTAATGCAAACTAACCGGATAACATTGACAGATTTCAGTGCAAGAACTCCCTGGAAAGTCAACTGTAAAGGATCTGTAGTTGGAGCTGATCAGGGAAGCTGTAGGTAGCGCCATCTGAGTTTTCAGTGAAACGAGAATTGATGCAAAAAGTGAACGATGAAGTTGTTAGTGATTTGAAATGCAAGTTGAAAATTTGACGTGTGGTAGAGCTTACTCCCAACAAATCATTAATGTGGAAGAAATTCAACGGATATATGCAAATGTAACAGGCTCATTGGAGAACATGATTTGGTTTTCATTCGAGTTTGCCTAATTCATCATCCACAATAGATTGTGAGGTTTTGACAACTTTTGAGTTGCATAGTATTTTATAGGATACAATGAAATTCTTCCTGCTGTTCAAAAGGCAGATCAATACTATCAAGCTTAAAATTGCATATGTGATTAAAGTTCAATATCAGAATAATGACGGTGTAAAATGTTCTTCATTTGTATATCTCTAAGTATTTGATAGAGTTTTATTTGACATACTCGACAAAATTTTACCTCTTCAAGAAGAGAAAAATAATATGGTACAATTTTGAAGTGTCTCGGCTCGTTTGGCTATGGTGTTTCAATCGAGTAAGTTTTTAGGTTTCTTAACTAAATTTTAAAAAAATATAATTCATCAATCAAGGGGTTCAACCGTTCAATGGACGCGTTTGCTTGTAAGCAGAAGCCAATTATCCAATGAACATTCATGATAAGTGATGAAAATCAAGAATCAAAGCAAGTGCGCGCGAGTGTGTATATATGTAAACAACCAAACAAAATACTAGGAGCAAGGCGTAATTATTAGCAAGTTTAGATTTATGGTACAATAGTACAAAACAAACAAAACTTAACCCATTCTATCTCCACAAGAAGTGTTGCAGAGAGTGTTGCCAATACAAGACAAGCAACAGCATCCCCAGAACCCCAGCTAAACCCCATGATGAACTCCCAATTCTTAGCATCCATGATGATGATGAAGATGAGTCATATGCAACAGTCGATGATGATGATGATGGTGATGGTGAAGACGACGTCGAAGTGGATTTAATTGCAACAATTAAGCCCAAAAGAAGGATAGGCAGAACAAATCCTGAGTTCCATAACGTCGTCTCCAGATGTGTTTCGTTACTGACATACAAAGGCGAGAGCACCACCGCTGTCAGCATGGCTAAAAGCATCGCCACTCCTCTTCTTGAGCCGTGATCAGTAGTAGACGCCACCCCCATTCTATCTTCCAAGAAACAAGAAGGTGTTTGAGATGGATGAATATACTTGAAACAAATGTTTTGTGGTTTTATTTAGTTATTATATAGAGAAGTGGAAGGAAGGGAAGAAAGCAGGTAAAAGAATCGAGTAGAAAACTTGAAAATGGGAAAAAGTGAAGGGTGGACAGCCGTCCAGTAAACAAAGTAGGGGAACATCATAATCAGCTTCTCCTGCCTTTATGTTTTGGATCAAACTTCACCTCCAAACAAAGAATCTTTTCATTAAACCTTTTTCCACAAAAATAATAATGTTTTCTTTTCTTTTCTTTTCGGATTAGCAAATTGTAGTAAGTTGTCTAAACAAAACAACCTACGTTGTAGTTTGTATCATGTATTGTTTTGATGGTCGTGTTAACTAAGGAATAGCGACTAATCTGATAAAATGACTCCTATTGGATTTTGTTCTTTTCTTATAATATCAAATTTAAAATGCAGTTGAATCCAATCTAAGGGGTGGGACAATTGGATAGAAAACATACACCATCAACAATAATACAGTTCTATATTAGATCTATAAACTAAAAGCAACTTTTGACATCAAGATTTGCTAGAATACTTAATTACAATATACTTTATAACTTTATTACACAAATTTATAACACTGGCCTTATTAAAATAATTATAACACACATATTCCACTAATAGTTACACCAATTACAACTGAAGATACCTAAAATGTGTATAATTAATTTAATTAGCTTTCGATCTTTTTGTCCTTTGGTTTCTTTAAAATGTAGATTCGTAGAATATAGGATTAGATGGGGAGGGGAAGAGATGGTGAATGAGGGAGAGCTGAGACTTGATTGTGTGTGTGGAGTTCGTCTTTAAGTGGGGCAAAACATCACAAGTGTGGAATATAGGAGCCGCACGGCCTGCACATGATGGTTCAACTTTGAGACAAACCCATAATTGGCCAGTCGGCTTTAAATTGCAAACCATGAGCAGGCCAATACATGGAATACAAACACGCGGAACCCTTAATATGTTAGATACAATTGGCACAAGAATTGAGTAGAAAACAGCTAGAAAAAATGCTGAAGTAACCAGCACAAATTAATCTTTATTAAATAAGAGAGGAAGGGAAAACTGATACAAAAACTTCAAAGCCCCTATCTCTATTTATAATAGAAATAGGACATGGAAATAAACTACAGACCAAAATAAAACTCCTATCTTATGGAAGGTAATAAAGACTCAAATCAAGCACAAAATAAACCCAAATCAGCAGCTATAACTTGCTGTCAAAATACAGCTGTAGCTAGCTGCTACAGATTCAAAAGAATCCGGAATTATCCAACATAATAAACCAATCTTAACCCAAACTAAATTACTAAAAAGCTAACCTTAAATCGAACTGTAAACAACACTAATCTGAACCTTCTGGCTATGTTTGCCATGGCAGTTTCTAGTTCACTCCTAAAATGCATATTATATCCTATGCTCTACAAATATCAACAAATCTCCTCTACCAAATTCAACGGTCCTACCAAATTATGAAAAATATGTATCTACTTCAATCACTAAAGGAACTGATACCAACTATTTCCTTAAATCATTCGTATTCAAGTATCCGCTGATGTGTAACTTAAAATCAATGAATGATTTAAATGCACAGAAAAACATAATATCTTTAACCATGTAAAAATGATTTAAAATCAATGAATGAATGATTTATGGCATAAAGAATAATTGCTGAATTATTCCACACCCCAGAACTCCACACAGGGTGACTCTTTCCCAACAAATAGATACCCAGGTCTCCAACAGGATTAAGCTTATTGGTCTCATAAGGCTGTCATTTCATCTAACTTTTATCTTATAACATGCCAGTATGCCACCCTAACCTAATCTTTTCGCGCCACATTCTTGTTTGATTTTCTATAAACAGAATAAATTCCTTCACCAATGTACAGTAATAGCATGACTATGGATCTAACTGACCTACCTTTAAACTGCTTGATTAGGGTAGGATGTTTTAAGAGAACAGATAGCTGTAAAAGTAGTATGAATACATGGGATGAAACAACAAAATGTAAAAGAGAAGGTATGAAAAAGCGTCACCAAATAAACGAATAGTCATCCAGAGCTGACGTGCTGATCAAACATTTTACAGGTTTCAACTTTCTATAACTTTCAATATAGACAAAGAAGATTAGCCAAATTTACCAGAAGAAGTTCCTCTTTAATGAGTTTTTTTGTGGCTGTACAAGCTTTTCTAAATGGTTATAGTTAGCCCCAAGCCATAGAACACGCATAGTTAACCACCAATTTCCCATCAATTCCAAAGTTCTGCAGCAGCAAAGACAGCAGTTACCCGAAAGAATAACATATGAATCCATCTCATTCAGAGATCAGAACACGTGCTTAGAATAACATATGTATCAAACTGATCATAGAAGATTATATATCAATCAACCTTATCTTGAGAAGAAATGGTGCATTAATTAATTAAGATGGCCATTTAGATGCATAGAAAGAAACTTACATCATAGAGGTCATTCACTAGTTCATCTGGACTCGGGGAGAAGGCACTATTCACATAAACAAACTGAAAAAAGATACAATGGGCAGCATTTGGTCATGTGCTTAGAGATTGTCGTACTCAGAAGTGGAGACTACAGAAACCTACTTACCAGTGTCTCCCTGTGAAGTTGACGACAAAGAAAATCAATCACCTTAGAGAATTTTTCAGTTCCAGCAATCTGAATATTCAAGAAAAACAATAGCCAAACCTTACATTAAAAAAATCAGTAAAGCAACAATGATAGCATGATGGCTTGATTGTACTAGTTTTTATCATTTGTCAAGATGAAGGTTATGGATCATCTAAGGAAACATTAAAAAAAAATGAGAACTTCAGAAGAAAATGTAACATCTTGAATTTGAATCCCTAGTTATTGAAAGTTAAGTGGGGTGGCATAAGCAGATAAGTACAAGGCAAAGTTATTTATATCACCATTGAAAAGTGTAATCACATAGATAAGGGAATTGAACATGTACATAGAAGGTTTAAAAAACCTAAATCCTTATGAAAAGAAGAAGATCAGGGGATGAATGAATTAGGTTAGGTTAGAGAGAGAGAAAGTTGGTACCTTGAATTTTGCTTGTTTGAGAATGGGAGCATCACCGGTAGCTCTGAGATGCACAACAACTGCGCGCATATGATATCACAATCAAGATTACAAAACCTAATCATTAATCAATCAATACTACCTATATCGTGATTAAGAGAAATGAAAGTAATATTCTAAGGGTTTAATGGAGAAATCTTGACCTTTCCGAGAAGCAATCGGAGAGTCTGAAGCCATAGAAATAGAAATAGAAATAGAAACGGTTTCTTGTTCCCAGAGAAGACAAGTCAAGAACCCGTAGACAAATTGGATGTTTGCCCTTCAAATGGATCCCTTTGTTAATATATAAAAAACAAAAAAAAAAAAGAAGAAAATTGGAGGGTGAACTGTGAAAAAACAAAGTACTTGAGTCCGTGGGCCTTTGCAGAACGAGTGGGCCTGAGGTAAAAGGAATATAAATTGTTTGTAGCCAAAAAGGCCGTTCACAAATCTAGGGTTTTGAACTTGATCGAGTTTCAGAGCTCATCGCCTACACTGCATACCAACGTCGAAGAAGAAGAAGAAGAAGAATGGGTCACTCCAACGTCTGGAACTCACACCCCAAAACTTATGGACCTGGTTCCCGTGCTTGGTTAGTCCCCATTAACTTTTGTCTTCATCCTTCCTTCGTTTCATTCAGTAATCTCTTATATCTTCCATCGGGTTATTTGTATTATACCCATATCCATTTCCACTACTCTTTGGATGTGCTTATCGTAATCTGTTTGTCTGAATTCACGATTCTTTACACCATATAGTGTATGTGTTCTGGTGCAATTCAAACACTCCAAGATTTTTGACAGCAGCTGTTAGCACAACATTTGTCAACTTTATGTTAACCAAGATCTAGGGTTTTAAATGATATGCTGTAAACGTCACATTTTTATGAAACATATGTAGTATCTCGTGGTAGACTTTAGCTATTCAGAAAAGAACACAATGTTAGCAGTTTATTGTCTGGCATTTACTCTTATGGATTTCAGGATTTTTAGACTGTTAAGCAAATAATTATTACGTCGAAACTGTATCACAAGAAATGCACATTTATGGATGTGAGAAAATACATCTTAAGGACATTAAAACATTGTTTTGATTTGCTGCTAACAGTCTGTATCTTTTTTGTGCAAAAAGGACCTTGTTGTCATAGAAGGAACTCAAATGTTACTACTTTTAGGGAGAGGCATTCATCTGATACTCAAATCTTTGTGTTGTCATGGTCTTTTATCTGTTTATAATGTTAATGATCTGATCTGATCTTTTGTTTTCTATTTTTGTTGTACCAGCCGGGTGTGTGGTAACTCGCACGGCCTGATCAGGAAGTATGGGCTTATGTGCTGCAGGCAATGCTTTCACAGCAACGCAAAGGAGATTGGATTTATCAAGGTTATATTGATTTATTTTTGATAGTATGTTGCTAAGTGCATGTTTGGCAAAACCTACTTTTTTACTTTTTGACTTTTTGGAGGGATAAAAAGACCAAAATACCCCTCCAAATAAGTTAAAAAGTTAAAATTTTTTAACTTTTTAACTTTTTTAGAGGGGTATTTTGGTCTTTTTACCCCTCTAAAAAGTAAAAAAGTAAAAAAGTAAATTTTGCCAAACATGCCCTAATTTTCATTTGTATGATTTTAGAAATGACATTTTCTTTTTACAGTATCGTTGATTTGCAACTCCGAAGGAGATCAGTTGGAGTTGGCAGTATGCAAAGAAAAGATGATTTCAAGATCTTGTTAGCATTGCTGATAACAAATAGTTTTCTGTTTTTGGTTTCAAGATATTGTTTATGATTTATGTATGGCAGATTGAATGCTACTACTTTTGTTTCTTAATATTGCAATCTTAATCCATCTTTTGACATTTTCTGATTCTAGCTTTTACTGCTTAGGTTTTTTATTAAAACTAAGTCTTTATCACAGCTTTTTGAGGCATGATCAAATTTGTTTATTTGTACAAATGAAATTGACAATATAGTTATTAGAGAGTTTGTTAGTAGACAGATGAACAAGATGTGTAAATATCAACTCTCATCATGAAACAAAAATTAGTGATTTTAAAACTTAATCTAAGGGCTAAGAAAGTATAATAACCAGAGCTTGAGTTTGACATTGTTTAAATTCTTCATGAAAACTTCAGGCTAATGTTAAGATCTGCAAAGTCGGCAATCTTTTTATGAAGCAGGCAATAGTTCAGCATGGTTGTTTAAAAGTTATTTTGTAGCTAGAATTATTTCAAACATAAACGAAGCTCACAACAGTGTACAAGTAGGTGCAACTACATGCATGTTTGTAAATATGTACCAACATATTACGCAAGACTTTAAAAGCTTGATAGTAGCTTGATCTTGGCCATTACGAAGTCTAGCTATATGTTTCGAGCTTGTATATCTTTATTTAAACTTGAACATGTTAAGAGTTTACTAGTTTTAGCCCATAGGTATAACTAAGTTTTCTTAGATGATTATAATTTAAGGAATGTAATAGAATAACAAATACTTGTCTAAAGTTTTTACATTGAGCAATTTTATAGTAGATTTGAGAGTGTATTTTAATACTTACATATAAATATTAAATTATTTTGCTAATGTTAATCACTATACTGCTACAAATTAAAATAAAATACTAAGATACTATCAAGATATGCAGGTAGCTATTTTATAATGTTTATTTTTTATATACGAACTTTAGATATACAAATAGAATGTCGTAGTTATTAGGGGTGTTCATTATTAAGTTTGAAGCAGATTAAATCGATAACCAAATCAATTTTATACCAGTTAAATGTTAAAACCAACCTAAATATATTATTAAAACACTCACATTTTTCTATCTCTATTTATATATTGATATGTATATGTATATATAAAAATAAAAATAAAAAAAAGTAATAGATGTATCTGTATTCTATGCAAAGCCTGTTAAAAACTAGTTTGGGTGCAAATAGATTAAGGGGCTGTTTGACAACATCTGAATGATTAAGTGCTGAACCAATAAGAGGTCTGAATCATTAAGTGCTGAATCATTAAGAGGTCTGAATCATTAAGAGCTAGTATATAATTTAACTATTCAAAAACAAATGTTTGACCAATTCAGATAATATGTCTTAACCATTCAGCATTAGACCTCTTAACCATTCAGCATCAATATAATGCTTAACCATTCAGAGGTAAATCTCTTAACCATTCAGACATATGCTCGCGAAACAAACAGTCTGAACCATTAAATGCTGAACCATTCATACATCTGAACCATTAAGAGGCTGATTAAGAGGCTGCCAAACAGCCCCCAAGCCGTTGTAAAATATTAAACTACACGAGGGGGTCACTTCACTCTCTCCTCTCCTCTCCCATCGTATCATATCTTCCGAATATTGGGGATTCTCAATTTAGGGTTTATGTCACTCTTTCGTCATGTCTTACAATTCCTGAGTGCTTTTTGATTTCAAGATTCGGTGCTAATTCTAGGGGTTTTTAATTCATTTGCTAGTTCCGCTAATTTGTCTAGGGTTTTGGTATTAGCTGTTCATCGTTGAAAATAGAGGAATTGTAATAGTAGTAGTAGTAGGAGATAAGGTTGTAGTGAGGTGACAAGTTAAGATCGAGAGGTTGATGCCAACGCAGATTTGTTTACTCTAACATACATTTTTCGGTGATTTTTTCATATACCGAAAACTTGGAGTTCAATGTCGTGGGCTGGCCCGGAAGATGTTTATCTGTCTACTTCTCTTGCAACCTATCTTGACAGTAAGTTTCTTATTTCCCTCACATTTTGCCTTTATTAATTTTTCATCATCTTGTCGTTCATGTTTTCTTTCTTTTCACAGGTTAAGTAAACTCACAAACACAACGTTAGTGTTAGTGTTAGTGGAATGGAATGGGGTTTTTTCCAGTTTAGAATGATTCTTGATTCTACCTGTCGTATTGCTTAATTTATATTTACCATCATCCTTCTTTGGCCTCTGAACTTATAACTTGTATTTGTGTAGGATTCAAGTAATTGTGAACCTCATCTTTATCCAATAATGTTCTGATTTTTTTATCATGAAAAAAAGATTGGTGTCATCCTGTTTTTATCAATCATTAACGATTGGGTTACTCAATGATTCATTGTGCTGTCAATATTCAGATGAGAAAAAAAGGTGGTAACTATACTTTACAGAGTGGTTATTTTATGACATTAAACCCAATGCCATGATGGAATTAGACCAATACTTTTTTTTTTCATTTCATTGATTTTTTTCTCATTTAATCTGATTTAAGAAAGCTTTTATGATCTCTGACTATAAACCATAATCTTGCATTTGACTATTTCAAGAAGTAGTATATATTTAAAAATATTCAACAAGTGAACTACTTTATTGTTCATCGCAAATACAAATTTGCAAGTAAATCGTGTTACTAATATTTTATAACCAGAATTGAATCTTTTAATGCACCTTCTTAATGATCGTATTGATTCGTGCCTTAACTAATCTGACATTAGGTGTTCACTTAACCGCCTATCTCCGATTCTCTGCTTCATGTTTTTTACGATGCTGTTTCAAATCAAATGACTAAGAAAGAACATTAGAAGTACAAATTGCTATGTTGGTGGAAGAATGTTCAACCTATATGAAACCATTACCTTAATATAAGGAAACATGAATTCTGTACGTGTAGTTATTAATCTAATTGGTTATACTGTTACAATTGTTGTTTGTGATTTTAAATATTTATAGGAAAATATTTTATGGAAAAGCGTTGCTAGTTGTATCTCTAATATTGTTGTATAACATTGAACACCTCTATTAGTCAAGTATACTTTTGGATTTCATTACAGTTAATGCTCTATTATGCAAAAAGGACCCCCATAAACTTTTGAATTTATGGCTTTTCATAATGGGATAATTTATTTATTTATTTTTATTTGTACAGAGAAGCTTCTTGTACTGCTAAGAGATGGTAGGAAGCTATTGGGGATACTCCGGTCTTTTGATCAATTTGGTATTGTAGTTCTCTTTAATTCTCAAACTTACAGTAATTATTCTTTTAGCAGTAAATATACTGAGAAATTTGATTTGTTGTCATATGCAGCCAATGCTGTTCTTGAAGGTGCATGTGAGCGAGTAATTGTTGGTGATCTTTATTGTGACATCCCATTAGGTTTATATGTAATTCGTGGTGAGAATGTTGTTCTAATTGGCGAGCTGGTAAGGCTTCCTTCGTTTGGCCTTTTTTTTTTTCAAAAACTTCATGTTGATAAAATAACCTTTTTTATGTTTAGGAACTTGAGAAAGAAGAACTCCCCCCTCATATGACTAGGGTTTCTGAAGCTGAGATAAAAAGGGTAAGTTCTAAAACTGTACGCAGGATAATAACTAGATAACCAGATCTTCTTTGTCCTATATATGCATTCCCTTTTTCTTTTTTTTTTTTGTTTTTTTTGGGTTGGGGGGGGGGGGGGGGGATGATACATAGGTCACCCATATACTAGATCATGTGTGACGAGTGAGCAAGGATGTTTGTAGCAAGTTCTGCTACTATGTGTAAAATACTCCTTGATTCTAAATATGATAGGTGTCCCTAGCTAAGATGGTTTGATAAATTAATTAAGAGAAGTTGGTTTGTGGGATATGTTAGCGTCGTGTTTAAATTTTTTAGGCCACAAAGACACAGTTAAAGCTGTTGGCAGGGTGGTATCGGCTTGTTTGTATTATTTGCAAACAATATGATAGTTTCTTTCATATATTATACTCTATAATATGATATACCTGTCAGTCAGTAATAAGTTTTATGTTGGTGTATAAGAATAAATACTTCATGTTATGAATTGAGTCAATGAATCTTAATGTGGTAACAGGCTCAGAAGGTGGAGAGGGATGCTATGGATCTCAAGGGTACAATGAGAAAAAGGATGGAATTTCTGGATATGGACTAAATTTAAAGTTCGTTGTCTTCAGCAAATATTACAGCGGGTGCCTGTGGTGGCGGGTAGATGGTGATGATGTTTAAAGTGGGTCGTTTTTTTTCTCAAGGCCGATGATGATGATGAGTAGATAATATTAAGGTTTTGTGTGATGGTTGTTGAAATAGTAACGTTGTGTTTTGCAAGAATCCAAATGGTCTTTCCAAAAGTGCAATTAATATATACAAAATTGTTTGTTTATCATAAATAAATGTTTATGTGAAACAAAAATCACTAAATAAATAAATAAATAAAGAATGGTGTCATATGTGTTCTTCTTCCAGGATTCTGAGAAGGTGCTTGCCCATGAAAAAAAAATGTTCCAAGAGTGTAGTCTGTATATCTTCAAAAGAGTACTTGACACTTGACAGTGTGGCTTTCACACTCTGTGTGACTCTTGGATTTGGCATGATGAGCTGGAATTAGTAATTCTGCTATTGAAGTCCTTGGCTCTTCACCACATTGCGTATAGGCTTCTACCCATAATGCTTGTGTTCTATGAGCTTCTTCTAACATAGACATCAAAGGATTTTAATCTCTCTTAACCCACTCTTTACTAGTTTTCTTTATTAATCTTGGAGACAGTGCCCATAAGATATGCGCAAAAATCACATGTGTGAGCACAACTTTGAGTAGATGCAATTTTCAATCGTTTGGCGTTCGATTTGATATTTTTCAACCAACAAATGTGCACATCCTTATTTATTGATGTTCGTTTGTGGCAACACTCTGAATAAAGGCTTTACTTTGGCTTCTTGGCTAACGGGACACTCATAGATTTTGATTATAGCGTGCAACGTTTGTTCCTCATCATAGAGCTTGCTTTTCTTTTCTAAGCTATTTAGTCTTGTTACACTTGGTTTCATAGTTTCTTTAGGAATCTTTCGATCATGGTGAAGTGTGTTTGTTGGTACATCAAAGGCATAAATTACTCATGGATTGACTACATAGAAATTAATTAAAACGTTGTGCGTTGTTTTGCGCCCAATCTTTTTGGTCAGTGATTCAATAATAGTCAATCCGATTTTTATTAACGTATAGAGCACCTTTAGATGATACGCATGCCATACGTGATAAGATGCTTGCACAAACTATCAATGTTCGGTATATTTTGTCGGTTGTTCAGACTGCAGATCCCTTGTCGGAAAGGTTATCTTCAACTTGTTTTGATACACTTTATTACGAGCTAAATGTTTGTATTTGTTGCTCACATTTAGCTTGATGAGAAAGTATAGCATAAGTTGATAGCAGTGGAAAAATACCTCCTACAAGTGTAAGGAAATGATCAAATCACGAAGCGAAACAGCCAATCTCCAAACTCTACGCAAAGTGAAAAGATAAAATCAAGCGTTAAGTACGTAATTTTTTTTTTGGAATGACAAATCTATCATGTTTGTATTCTTGAATTACACCATGCATTGGTTTAAACCCAAGGCGTATCATTTCGGTTTCTTGAAATATAAGCTTAAAAAACGAACAAGTTTGACATGCGACATAAAGTGGAGGGTGAGATGACTTTCACACTTTTCCCAGAAAACAATTAACACGTGGTTTATAATTTATAAAGAAACAGGAGGCCCCATCCCCACCATGACAGAAAAGGTCAAAGCACATGATGCATCTGCTCCTTTGGCTTTTAAGACTAAACGCAAACCCTCCGTTTAGTTTATTTTCATCCTCACACTCACCCTTATCATATATATCGTCGATCGGCCACCAGCTGATTAATTAGTTATATCATAATTAATTAAAACGTATGTCGGGACCCCGTAGTAAACCACCAACACCGGCGCCACACAAGTCCAAGTTTCTGCAGACTTGCAATCGGTTGAGTCTCTTCCTGAAACAAAATGGCAATATCCCACATCCAATCAATGCTACTCATACTACCGGTACACTTAATTATCCTCTCTCTAGCCTTACTACGTTAATTTACATGCATTTCTTAAATCACTGAATATTAATAATAATCTTCTCTCGTATGATTTTGTTGAATTGTTTGGTGTATTAGAGACTTCCCCCGTGACCGAAGCTACGACTATGGACTTGTTAAGCAATATACAGGAGGATCCTGCTCCTGCTCCTGCAGGTGAGAAATCAGCAGATATTATTAATCTTCCTCAGTATTTTATCTTGGAGTCCTCCTCCTATGAAGTTCAAAATTCTACAAACAAGGCGGCTACTTCCTGCAGTAAACCAGTTAAAGAACCTAAAACTGCACAGATGACTATTTTCTACGGAGGACAGGTGTTGGTTTTAGATGATGTTTCTGCAGATAGAGCCAGAGATCTGATGCTGATGACAAACAAGGTTCGACATGATGATAAAAACATAGATGAGAATCATCATCATGTTGAAGTGGCGAAGAAAGATTCGGATTTGCCGATTGCGAGAAGAGCATCGCTGCACAAGTTCTTGGCCAAGAGAAAAGACAGAGAACCACACAACCACCGTCCCGGTGCCGGTGGTTCTTCCTCCTCAGCCTCAGGGAAGGAGCATAGTTTTGATCTGAACTTGTAATGTAATAACTACCAGCCACCCTACTTTTTAATGCCTGAGGCTAGCGTCAACAGATCGACTTTCACTTGTACTTGGACCACAATCAATGTAACATGTTCATCAGCTATTCTACGACTTTGATGTCAATTTTTTTAAGATATTTCATATTTGTTTGCAACTAGCTAGCCTAGGATTATTTCAGAACTATGTTAATGTAATATTTTGTTTTGTACGTGTGCCTTATTATGAGATAGCGATTTATTTGTAGTTAGTTTTAGATGGTATGAAGAAAAGCCGTAGCTGTCTCAAATACTAATTTATTTCTTATACCGAATCCCGAATTATATAATTTATCATGAAAACTTTTATTAGTTAAATAAATAAATAAATCACGTGTCGTAAATTTAAGAATATCCTGTTTATATTATAAGAATTCATATATGCTTTCAATAGATATATTATGTAATATTTTCAACTTTTCTAGTTACAAAATATGGGAGGGCGGCGAAATTCATAAGAAAAATTATAAAAAGTCAGATGAAGCAAGACCAATATTTGTTTCACGTTTTCCTTCCAACAATACGATTAGGTATACTTAACGTTAGGTATTAGATAAAGACACTGATGGCTACCATAGGAAATTTATTCATTTTAATTTATAAAATAAAATATGTGGTTACATTAGAAGTTCCAAGGATTATAAAAAATAAAAATAAAAATATAACAAATAAGACCTAGGGGCCAAAGGCATTCCAGTTCTTACGTGTGTGATTGTTGAGTTTGAGATCTTTAAGGTGTCAGATCAAACCTGACTCGAGGGGTTTTTCTTATGGTGGTAAGTTTCCTAACTTCCTCTATGGTGATGTTTCCGGATGAGTCAGATGTAAAACGTTAAAATCAGTATGGACTCGGTCAGACCAATTTTCCGGGTCAGATGTCCCGGTCAGCTGCAACAAACGCACTGACTGGCTGACGGTCAGCCAGTCAGTGGTCAGACCAATCAAACAGGATCTAAGTGATTGGAATGTTGTTGACTTGTTGAGTTCTATGCTTATTGTTGGGTTATGTGTTTCATTGAAATGTTGTTTGACTTGTTGAGTGATCTTTCCATTTGCTCATCACTTGTTTCCTTAAGTCTTGGTCTAGAATGATGTAGTAACATCATGACCCATTACAAGCTTTTCAAAAATCACAAATAATGTGAATCTTCAAGGATGCTCTTTGCAACAAAACCGGGTAATCCAGTCACAAATCATTACAGGTACCAACTACAAAAGGAAATCAGTTTTTGATGTAGATGAAGAAAGCAATCAATCTGCTTGTAATCTAGCAATGTATTGATCATAGAAACTAGCTGCTTTCTCAAGATCACCAAGCTCGGTGTAACAATCAGCAATTGCACCAAACGCTTCTGTGTTTCCTGAGTCTTCACCTTCTCGTTCTGAGATTGATAGAACCATTGAATGGTATTTGATGGCTTCTTTATGCTTGCCCTGCCTCTGCAATGATGCTCCTGAATGATGTGGAATAAAGGTCATATGATGGTTCATCAAACTTATGCACATTGAAAACAGAATATAAAAAAGGAAATAAAAGCAAACCTAATCCTCTTGCTGCTTTTTTTTCCTCAATCGGATCTTTAATGTTCTGGGCAAGCTCAAGCGCGGCTTTGAACTCCAAATATGCCTTCTCTGGATTTTGATTTCTAAGAAAGTTTTTCCCATTTTTGAGATGGGATATTAACTCCTGTTTCTTTGGATCAACAATTACTTCATTATCTGGTACTCTAGCAGCAGCAGGAGCATAACTTAAAGCAGGTGCATATGATTCTATCTTTGCTTGCCTCTTTAAAGCTGCATTAATTTGCCTCAATTGTTCATTCAGTCGTTGCAATTCTGCTTTTCTTTGTCGAGCAAGCAGTCCTGCAATTCCGAGAGTTTAAAGAAGTATACAAGATAGATCAAAGTACTCTTTTAATATTATAAACTCCCACGACTCTTTTAATATTATAAACTCAAACAAATGCTATTACCCTACCCATCTATCTATACTAAAACCATGACTTGCTCCCTAAGACTCCTAATTAAACTCAAACTAGGAAACCAATTCAAACAAACAATAAACTATTCTAAACATTATCTTAACCATAATAAAGTTTTAAATAAATAAATGTGTATTTATCAATATTAATCCATTATTCTCCCCCTTAGTCTTGACATTGGCCCGCTTATCAAAACAACATTGGCTCATCATCTTGGGCCAAATGTGCCTCTTCTTCCTTTCACTTGGGACACACGGCCGCATAATGTCCAAACTCGTTGCAATTAAAACATCTTACTTCACTTTTATCCCAATTCCTACCTTCTCTTGAAAACCGATCTCCTCGACCTCTTCCATCTAAATAATCCAAGTGTTGGAGTTCGTTGATTTCAAACGTGGACTTTCAAAATAAGTAATGTTGTTTTCTCGAACCTAAACAAGTGCTGCATTACCGAGTGGAATATTAACTTCAGCCATCGTAACTTCAAAAATTCTTTAAAAAAACCCTTCAAACTTGCGGCCACCAAAACATATTGCTTATTGTTCCTTTATTAAATTGCCTTTGTTGACTAATTCCTTTTAATTCTTGTTTTGATCGAAGTGCAACCCAAGTCATACAATAGTAACCACTTGAGAGTTTGAAATCTCTAAAACTAATTCCTTCAACTTTTTTTTTCTCTCTTTTATTGTATCGTAGAACACAAATAAAAGGGAAAAGGCTCTTGCCTTGATTTCTTTGCAATGCAACAACTTTTGAACTTTTTTCGTACGTCTCTGAAAACTTATATTAACCTTCTTCAAATTATCGACACCTCTAAAGAAACCTTCTAGCCTCTTTCACTTCGATCGGAAGAACCACTCCGATCCTTTCTTGGAAATCTGATCACACCTCATACTCGTTGTGATTAAATCTGAGTAGATTGATCAAACTACATGGGCGGATCCGAACTCCTCCTTAATGTTGGTATAAAAAATTTGAGGTAGCAACGGGTTTCTATATTGAATTACAAGATTCCACAACTCTTCTAATCGGAATTAACTCGAATTTGATATGCTTAACGGGTCAGGTCTTCGCTTGCAAGAATTTGTTCCACAAGTCTCGAAATTCAGTGTCTTCAACATGTTGATCTAACATTCTTCTCGCTCTGATACCAATTGTTGGAAATAATTGGATCAAAATTGACGATGAACACGATGATTTTGTGGAACTCCCAAACCTCTTTTAATATTATAAACTCAACAAAGACTTTGTTATAAACCAAACGGAAGAACTCAACCCAAAAGACTAGTCTAATGGGTGAGGAAACCCATTTGGCTTATAAATCCCATATCAATTGCCCATACAATCGATGTGGGACAAGTCTCATACCTTACAATGGTTTCGGTCCATAGCATGCGCCCCTCCTTAAGGACCAACGTCCTCGTTGGTCACGGCTGGCTCTCTCCAGGCCACCACTCCGAGGCTGGCTCTGATACCACTGTTATAAACCAAACGAAAGAACTCAACCCAAAAGACTAGTCTAATGGGTGAGGGAACCCATTTGGCTTATAAACCCCACATCAATTGCCCATACAACCGATGTGGGACAAGTCCCATACCTTACAATGGTTTCGGTCCATAACAGACTTAAACCAAAAAATTACAATACCCTACCCATCTATTTATACTAAAACTATAACTTCTAATAAACTATTCTAAACATTAAACTCAAACCAGGAAACCAACTCAAACAAATAATAAACTATTCTAAACATTATCTTAAGTCTTAACCATAATAAACTTTTAAATAAATAAACTAATATTTATCAATATTAATCCAATTCAAGAAATAAAAATGAACTTTACGCTTTAAGCGACCAATTGAAGTTAGGAGAAGATTAGAAACCATACTTACTCTCACAACCAATTTTAGCAACCAAGATGCATTTCATATACCGTCCATAGCAACTGATGACCTATTCTACTTTCTACTGTTTTTCAAAATACATTGACGTGGCATCGTATTTGTCATTTTAGTGAATACGTATATGCCACGTGGCATCCGATTTGTCAGTTTAATTTCTAAAATAAATTATGCATATGCCACGTGGCATCCGATTTGCCTATATTAATTTATATAGGCAAACAAGTAAAATTAGTAAATGTGTGAAATCTAGTACATATGTATGAGATGATTTAGAGTGCAAAGTAAATGTTACCTCCAACGGTGGCCCCAATGAGGGCAACAAGTAGCAAAAGGGGCATGTTCATATTAAAGATAGACTGCTCTGCCTCACAGGTTTGTGCTAGGGCTTGTAAAGGTGTAGCTAACAAGGAAGCATTAGCAATAATAGGTCCCACCAGTAAGGATCTTACAATCCCCATTCTCTGCCAAATGAGGAACATAGAATTGATAAACACCAGTAAAAGCTCACAAGGACTCTATATGGTTTTAGAGTCATCATCAATCCAATAATATCAAGAGATAAAGAATTGTAATGACTAGAAAGAAAAGAAGCATAAGGAAATGTGAAGATTGACTTGTGATGACTCACCAGTCCATCATACCTGATGCAAAGAGGAGGGTTCACAAAATGGTTGAGCAATTACCCTAGTTGTTGATGGTCCACAAGTATGTAGCTTAGAATTGATAGGTTCATGGGTTTTGAGAGTAGTTGTGCAGTTATGTGTAAGGAAGACCAAGTGTTGGAGATTCATTCCTGAAAACAAGTGATTAGGTAGTTGGAAATCAGAAAAAAGTGCGGATAATTGGTAAAGCAGACAGATACATATACAGATAAAGATAAAGATAAAGATAAAGAGATGGAGGTTGTTACGGGAGGTTATGGGGGTGGAAATTGGGCGTGAAAGAGCAGAGGTGGAGGAAGCGGCGACCACCGCCATTATTGTACTTGTGGATAAACCACTTGCGCTGTAGAGTGTAGAGTACACACCTTCACGATGCAAACCTGCTATCCTAATTCCTACTGCAATCTTCTTCCCTTTCACTTCATTTTACCTTTACTTTCTACTCGCTCCTAAACTATATCCTTTATACATGATATTCCAACGTCAGACCTCAGGTTTTTACTTCAATCTTATTTACTTATTTCTTTTTTTTTCAGATTTAATCACATGAAAACAGACCTACCTAACCACGTTTGGACTACTGACTTTCATCTTTTTTAAAATCATTTATCAAGTTTTCATTTATTGTGGCCACAATTTTGTGTTACTTATATATATATTTCAAGCACTAATCAAGTTTCTTAAATTAAATTTCTATAAAAAAAATTTAAATTCTTTTGTTCTCTAAACTGACAGACCATTCATTAGGTATTTTAATCTTGAAAACATTTTTTTACAAATGTTAATTCTTTTTTCATTTTTTTGAAATGAGCGACTTAGATGAATCTTGGTTATGGAAATAGAAGGAAAATAAAAGCTAAAATTAATTCTTTTAAAATAGAAGGAAATGAAGAGAAAAGAAAAGAAAGGAAAAGAAATGTTCATTTTCTTTTCTCTCGTTAAGTAAACTCGAAAACACATCGTAAAGCTGAATCAAATTAATTTGTTATAAGGTGAGGGAATGTTAACATCGAATTATTGGTTTTATTTCTGAATTAACCAGCTATGAAATATCCATCTACATCTTTTCTTTGACATAAAAAGGTAATATATAACAGCAAGCTATGCTGGTGAGGTTTAAGTGCACTTTGCCTCCAAAAAAAAAAGTCTTATCATCAAGACTAATTGCAGGCTCATCATTCATACAAAATCAGTATTACAGTCAAGACAAATGAATCAAAAGATACATTCGCCTCCAAAGAAAGAGGGAAAAAAGAGTTGGATACCCCGCACAATCAGTGCAGGTATTTGCAATTTGATCCGTGATGGCACCCACCTTGTGCATAGTATCTGCACAACTGCTGCTTCTTTCCTGGATGATGTCCCCGTTGTGAATAACCATTGTTGCTGACGTCTTGGAAACCATAGCTTCTTGGTAGACTCTGCGGATCATAATAATAATGCCTATGAGATGATTTTGGAGGGTAGAAGCCCATGTTTTCTTCAACCTGAGAGCTCTTTCTCAAAGGACCATCTATACCATTAAAACCATAACTTATTGGTGGTAGATTCTGAGGATCATAATCATGCTTTTGAAATAATCTTGGTGGATAAAACCTCGTGTTTTGTTCAGCCTGAAAGCTTTTTCTCAAAGGACCATCTATACCTTCAAAACCATAGCATTTTGGTAGATTATGAGGATCATAATCATGCCTTTGAAATAATCTCGGAGGACAAACCCTCCTGTTTTGTTCAACCTGAACGCTTTTTCTCAAAGAACCATCGATATCCTTTAAAGCATTGGGCTTCAAATTTTCTTTATATGGAGCTCCATGATCCATACTCGTTAATGGTGCACCTGATTGTTGAATTGAGGTCCTTGAATTAAGTACAGGACGTGTTGGAGATGCCTTTCTTTTATTTTCTAGTTTTCCACTCTTAATGTTCCCTTTCGAGGCCCTGAAATGAAACTACAACTGTAAAAAAATTTTCTTTTTATTTTTATTTTTTATTTTATACCAGAAATCAAACACATGATTCTACCTGCTTTCCCTGAGCGCCTTCTTCATTTCTTTTTCATGAAGACGCACTTCCCTGTTAGTTCTTGCCGCATTACCTCTAGCATGTTTTTCAGACAAAATATTCTGTCTTTCACTTTCATCTTCCCATCTCTTGGATATAACAATAATTTTCAGCCACCATAATTGCAATAGAATATGAAAAGAGTAATCCAAAAAGAAAACAACATACAAACAACAACATAAATAATATACAAACAACAACATAAACCTCTAGCATGTTTTTCAGACAAACCTGTCTCATTGTCTTTAATCTATAAAGATTTCTGCCTTTGATGAGTAGAGGATGAAGGGGAGGGAGTGGTTTTGTCCCTTTGCTCCATAACACCTCAATCTAAAACCAAAATTCATATAAAATTTTTTATTAATAAAGGGTTGAGAAACACATAAACCTGATGAAAATTGTCTTACTGTAAATGTGTGTTGTTGTTTGGCAGCACCATAGCTTTCTTTTACAATCCTACCAGCTACAATCCTCTGGCCACAAGGAGGACCACTAGCACTCCTTGATGCAATGCTAAACCTGCATATTATTCAATAACCAACTAATAAGCTATCAAGCTTAGACGGTGTCAAGATAGTCAATCTGTATGGTCATTTCAATTTGTGAGTTCCAGATGAAACTAACTGGTGGCTTTAGGTAGGTCTCATATATTAAATTGTCAATCTCATTTCCTATCCTACATGACATGCAGACGTGCATATTGAATGGTTCTAATCGTTTTTACTGTTATTCATTTACTTGGTCAAGTTAGAAGTAGTCTTTGTTTGTTAGTAGTCCTAATTTGTTAGGATAAGTAGTCACTGCATATATTTTGCATTATATATAGTCTTGTAGTTGTTTGTTTCTTCATTAAATTATCTAAAGCACCAGACAACTTCCAAAAATCACAACTGAGTTTCATTGATCCTGCTTATTTTTCGTTGTGTACTATTTCACCTACAATACATGGTCGACGTGCATGAGCTCTTACCTTCTCCGTCAAGACTTATGGGATGTCGTTAGAGGAGAAAACACCAAGGAAGCCAGGATATACCAATGGAGCTATACACAAGTACAGAGTGAAGTTAGGAAAACCGTTGTTCATCATCAAAACAACGATAGAGGAGGAACTGCTTGAAGACATACAGGATCTCGCTACACTAAAGGATTCGTGGGAAGCACTTCAGGCTTTCTTTAAATTGAACGACACGAAGTTGCAATTACTCGAAAATGAATTGGTCTCCAAGTCACAATATGAATCTCAAGACACTGCAGGAAATCAGAGAGTTAGGCGCTCAAGCAAAGATCAGAGAGCCTCGTATGAAAAGGATCATTATTCATGGCTTAAAGCCTGCATTTCGGTCCTTTATAGCAGCTATCCAAGGGTGGCCGACCCACCCATCTTTGGTGGAATATAAGAACTTGTTGGCCAGTCAAGAATCCTTGGCCAAACAGTTCAGTGTGCATGCTGTAAAAGGGTGATGACAAGGCTTTGTATGTTGAACGGAGCCGTTAAAAAAGTCAAGGTAATTAGTTGCATGGAAGCAGACCCTTAGGCCACATCAAGTTGAGAATTCTTGGGATGCAGAGGTGTGTTTAGAACGTGAAGAAAAAGTAACAGTCTATACGACTACTACCGAGTCAAAGACAAACAAGTTAGATAAGTGGATATTTGACTTAGGGTGTTCAAATAATATGACCAGCGAAAAAGAAAAGTTGTCCAATCCCATCAAGTACGAAGACAGTTGAGTCGTGGTGATCGTATAATTCAAACATGTCATCACACAAATGGCCATGGTCACGTTTCCGGCTGGTCTAGAGAAAAAGTAATTTACCCTCGAGGACGTTACCATGTACCGGGTGTAAGGAAGAACCTCCTTTTGTGTCACAGCTAACTTCAAAGGGAAATTATGTTCTCTTTGGTCTAGATGATGTGAAGGTATTCGATCACTTTGATACAAAATAAGTTCCAACATTGCAAGGGCATAGAAAAGAGGCAGCACATGTTCTCTCTGTCGATTTTGCTAATATCAAGAAGATTAGGAACATTCAAAACGATGATCTTTAGGCATATGGGGCTATGGCATCTTAACTACAGAAGCTGGACAAGATGATGACTAAGGCTACAAATGGGCTGCCCAAACTTGAAGTAAAGCCCATTTCAATATGTACAAGCTGCCGGTATAAGCCAGTCAAATAACAATCAATGAGAGGTATATGGTACATGATCACATTCATTGACGCTTTCTCATGTTTTATTTTGGTTTTCTTCATGAAAGAAAAGGCACAAGCAGTGTCGAAGTTCAAAGAATTCCAGATGGTTGTAGAACGTGACACGAACAGTAAAATTAAGGTGCTTCAATCGAATAATGGTAGGGAACGTTTATCGAAGGAGTTGTCTGATTATGCCAATGGTTCTTGAATAAGAAGGCAACTCATATGTCATGATACACTACAACAAAATGGTGTATCAAAGAGGAAAAACCAACACCTAGACAAAGTCTCAAGAACATGATTCATGAGAAAAAAATGTTCCCAATCATTTTTGGGCGGATGCCATGAAGACCATCATCTACGTGATCAATCGTTTACAGAAGAAAGGGTTGGATTTAAGTCACCATATGAAAAGTTATCTGGGGCTAAACCCATTGTAAGTCATTTACATGTTTTCAGTAGTGTTTATTATGTTTAATCCCTAATCATCTCAGGCATAAGCTTGAAAAGAAGCTCGTTTGGTGCATCTTTGTGGGATACGGTTCGCAACAAAAGGGTTGGAAGTGTTATGATCAAACAACTAGCAAGTGCTACGTTTCTTGTAATGTGGTGTTCGATGAAGCATCTTCTTGGTGGTAATTGAAAAAAAAAACTCTAGCTGATAGACAAGAATTAAAAGAAAGTCTTCAAGCCGAACTCTAAAGAATCAAACATTAGATGGGAGAAAAAAATAGCGAGCCCCTAGTTCAAGAAACCAATGAAGGACATCCTTTTTAAGAGCGGTTGGTTCAAAGATTAACTTGAGGTCGCAAACAGAACCCGAGTCATGCAAATTAGGCTATTGTTGACTTGGTTTTAAGATGCGCGCATAATGCACTAATGCGGTGTCTGGAGCGCATCGCCACAGGTGTTGCGATGCGTTTACATGATGCGCCAATGTTGCGCTGCAATTCGCAATATGCGCTGCAATTGCAAGTTGCGCTTGATGCTTGCAACATGGATTTTTTAACTAGATTTGACTTTTCTCTTGAAAAATCTGTGTTTTCATTTAATTTTAAGCATTTCAGGTTTGTGTTTTGACTTCTCTAAGCATCCAAGAGACTTTTTGGGCATCATGAGACTTTTTAAGCATCCACTAGACTTGTTTTGATATTTTTAAATCGTTTTTAAGTCTACTATCATGCTGCGAATGCATATATATTTTGTGTTTCTTGGAATCATTGTGAAACTTAATATTTTTATGCACATATAGTTTTTAGTATTTTTTTATTAACAAACGCATCGCATACGTGATGCGTGCACATCACGCATCGCATACGTGATGCGTGCACATCACGCATCACGATTTTGGATCGAACGCATCGGAGCGCATCACGCAATTTAAAACCAAGATTGTTGAAGACAACAACTCAGAACCAAATGCTTTAAAGGAAGGATGGATGGCTGCCATGAAGAGTGAGATGGAAGCACTAGTTGGGAACTTGTCCTACTTCCAAGTAATACCAAACCCATTACATGTATGTGGGTAAGGTTAAACGCTGAATTGATTGGTCAGTTGAAAGATTAAAGGTTCATCTAGTTACACGTGGTTTTCACAACAACACGGGCTCGACTATGAAGATACCTTTGGCCTGATAGCGAAACTGACAACGGTTCAAATGATTCAAGCATTGGTGGCAAACAAGGCTTGGACTCTTTGGCAAAGGATGTCCCTAATGCTTTTCTTTATGAAGACCTAGAACGGCTCGTATACATGAAGCAACCTACCAGGTTGAAAAGTTCTACTTAACCAAGGTACGTGTGTAAGTTAAAGAAGCAATTTATGGTTTAAATCAATCACCAGATGTGTGGTTTAGGATAATTGTCGAATTTCTTGAACATAATGGTTTCTCAAGTACAGTTGTTGATGCTAGTATGTTAGTTAAAAGGATCGAGTGAGTTTCAGGTCTAAGGTTACGGTAGTTTTGGTGAGTGTAGACGATTTGATACTAACTAATGATCACGAAGGTGTACTAGAACAAGTCAAGGAAAACTTAATGACTCGATCGAAAATGAAAGATATGGGCCTACTTCAACATTTCCTTGGGTTAGAAAGTAAGCATGGTTTGCTACTGCATCAAAAGCAGTATGTTGAAGAACTTGTAAAGAAGCTTGGCATGGAGAGTGTCAAAGCTTTTCAATTCCTTTTGAACTCTATGTCAAGTTGTTCTCAGATGAAGGCAAGGAGGTTAATTATACTACTGAGTTCCTAAACTTATTGGTACCCTAATCTATATGACATTAACGAGACCTGTCATTGCCTTCGGTCGTTCACTGTTGGTGTACTTAGTAGGTTCATGCAAAGCCCCTTGAAGTTCACATATATTTGCTAGTCTAAGGGCTCTAAGGTACTTGAAATATACAACTACTTTGGGATAATAGAAAGCACCAAACCACTTCTGGTTCCCAAATGCCACAACCAGTTTCATTGTTCCTGCTTATTTTCATCGTGTACTATTTCACCTAATGAGTTGGCTGTCGATTAACATCACCTACTTAGAACAAAGGGGCGCAACATAGGAAACAAATTAATCAAATGTATTGAGGAAAGGGTCCTTACATTTCATAAACATTCTGTTCAAACATTACAACATCTCCTGTGCATGCATCACCTGCAATAATTGACAAATAATATATGAAATGCAAAATATAGATCATACACCACAACGGTAACAGAAACTGGTTGTTGATGCTTTATTTCGTTAAAAGACTGATAGTAACGCAAAAGATGTACCTTTACAATTCATAACAAAACTGGAAGCAGGGTATTTATGTTCTCCTTCACCATTTATAATACTGGGAGCAAGAAGAATCCAATATCATCAAGATTACCAGTTAATCAAAGGAATAAGAACAATTGCACCTGTCAAAGTAATCAAGTATACCTAAGATGCTCCTTGATGCGGTGAATCAGGACATCCTTCTTGCCCGTTAATCTCAACCCATGTCTTCTTAGATACAGCTTACATTGATCCACTTTCAGTTTCTCCACCTGACCATCTACGCATAAAGAGAGGGAAATGGATAAATATAATCATTCCAAAAAAAGGCATTTCAACAAACACCTTATCTTCGCGTTTGTTTGAGAATCTGATTAACCTTCAATGATCTTCTTAACGATGTCAAAACTTTTGTTTTCATTTGCATCAAAATCAGGGGCAATAGTCTCGATACGATCAGCATCCTCATCACGTTCCATGGGAAGACTGAAAAAAATAAAGAAAACGAACCTGTAATTTTGGATGAAAACGCTAAAAACTAAGAGCAAACTCAAGAAGTGGACAACAATGGATCACCGAGATCTAGATTTCTTCTTGATAGAGAGATTGGAGAGTTTTGATTGGGTGTCTTCTAAAACATCGAAGCTTGGGTCTTGTTGAGAATCATCGGAATCGCACGTCTCTGTATCGGAATCAGTGTAATACTGTTGAGCCATTGTATTGTATGATCTGAGAAGTTGTTCTTGGATCAACAGCTTGCTATTTTCTTTCAATAACAAAGGATTTTTATGTATGTAGGGTTTGAGGAAGGTGAACGTTAGAATTTGAATTTTGAATAGGCGATTGAAGCCAACGGGTCCATACAATAGCATAGCATGGGTCGGATCTTGGACTTTTTTTAACCATTTTATTTGCACCGAGGGACCAATTTCACGGCTCTAGAATGAATATTTTGTATACAAAACTATTAAAACTTTAGCATAAATGTTAAAATTAATAATTAACCTAGTTTTATAGAATATAAAATAAGATTATAGATGACGGTGATGCTGATCGACTAAAAAAGGTTAACAACAAAAATAGAGGTAAATTTTAGAGGGAAAAAAAGAAGAAACTCATCTCATTTCACTAATATATATTATATATATTTCATATTTTTTAAAATATATACTAGTACAAAACACATGTGATGCGATGACAACGTCAATTAATCACGGTACTCGTCCAAATTTCAAAGTAGGCATCTTTTTGTGCAACAAATGTACCCAATATATCAAAACACAAATGTACCCAACATACTTTTGATTCTATGAACAAATTTTTTAGTTTGTATTTGTGTGGATAGACTATTAACTATCCTAACACCCACCATTTTCAAAGTATAAACCCGAACTCATTTTGAACATTCATATGAGATAAAATTCTTTATTAAACTTATTTAATCTAAAGAATTATATGGATTATAAATGTAAGCAACATAAAAAGTATTATTTAAATTATTAGACCATTTTAACAAAATAATAATTTTATAATTTATAAAGTAAGCTCTAAATTTACAAGGTTAATTGCCATTATGGGATTGAGATTTAGTTAAAATAATAATTAAGATAAGAAAAAGTATTTTATGTTAATTATGAACTTTATAAAGTTCAAGTGAACAACAAAAATTCATTTTTAATTGGGTTTAACAAAATAAGGGTTCAAAATGTAATTCATGAAACTTTTATTTGAAAGTTTGGACATAAAATAATAGATTATTATAAATGCAGGGACTAAACATGTAAATTTCTTAAAAACCCAAACCACCCCCTTCACCCGTCGCCCCTCCCATGTTCCGGCTACCTCCAGTCGGACGCCGGCGACAAACCCGACACTCGAAATCTTGTTTATGATGAAATTAAACGCGCTAACCTCTTCAATGGTGGTTTCGAACTCGATGCTTAAATAATTCGTTATGGTTCATGATTAGGGTTAATCGAAACCGAAGGCATACTAATCATCTTAATCACTTCAATACAAGTAATGTTACAAAATTAAGTCGATTGATTAATCTAAAACGTACGTGCAGTCATTTCGAAACTAACTATGTAGTTCAATTCGCTTTAATCAACCATTTAATCACTTCAACATAACCGAAATAGGCGAATCAAATACGAAACCTATTCGGAGTGGAAACAATCAAATTGAAGCCATATAACAGAGGGGAATTATCCCATTTGTTTCTTTCTAATTCTCTATACTCTCAATTCCTTAAAATTTCATCGCAACCTGATTTGAGTGTCTAGTGTTCTTCGAAGTGGTCCGAAGTGTCTCGGCTCAATTACAACTATTCGCTCAATAATCAAGTAAGATAAACCCAGCCACAGACTCGATTTCGCATGGGGAACAAAAGCCCCATGGTTATTAACGTTTACAGAATCGATTGGTGCTTCAATTTGAAGCTCATCGATCTAGGGTTCTTTAAGGATTTGGGGATACCTAATTACCTTGCTTTTAAGAATTAAAACGCAATTTCTAACGCGGCTGAGAGCCTTGGTTCACTGGTTAAGTCTCTTGTATATCCAACATGAGGTTCCGGGTTCGAACCCGGGCTACCTCATGTAATTTTTTTAAGGCTTTTCAACCATAATTAGTTTATAGAAATTTTATAAATATAAAAATAATTTTTATAAACTACAAATATTTTTTTTAAGAACACCAAATATTTTCTGTAATTTCCTAAAAATTAAATAGTTAAATATCTTTTTGATAAAATAATTCAAAAGTTATTCTTGGATTATTCTTTAAAAATAAAAGGGAATTTGAGCAAAATAAATTATCATTGGTCCAAACTTTTCTTTAAAACATTATTTAAATCATAAATTTTATACTTAAACTTATAAGTGATTTAATTTCATTTCCTTAAAACACATAAATAATATATTACTTTATTTCACTATTTGATGCACTTACAAGATTTCCCCAAATTTCCAAATGAAACCCTAATTCATTTTACTCTTAAATCATATATTATCCTAATTCTAAGACACCAAATCTTAGGTTGAATCGTAAAACAATCGTTGGAACCATCTTATATTCTCATCATGCAAGTTATAGCACGTGAGTCTTCCATGTGAGTTTCCTTGCCCCCTTTTTACTTTATTTCACACTATTTTGGGGTGAAACATGATACTTATACATCATACACTTATAAATGTTTGAGACTTGTAAATCACTTGCAATTCATCTTTATCTTTTGGTCATGGTTATTTGTGTGTGTAAGTGATTATATGAGATACATAGTGTGTTACAATCATTAACTATTGCTAGCCTGGCGACTTTAGATCTTTGGGCCTGAAACAAGCATTGGTTCTAAAGTTGAGTATAGCCTCCTGATTACGTCTGATGAATCATGGGAACCAAAAACAGCCAATTTTATATACTTGTAATCAACGAGGTTTGGTGTAACGATGTGTTCTCTATAACCTTATAACTATCCTGATGTGCTACTTGTAACCTTGTTATTATGTATTAAACCTGGAAATTCACCAACTCATTTTTAGTTGACCCCTCTTTTCATTATGTCTTCGGATCGGTATTCTGTGGGTGGCTAGTTTAAATTGTATACTTGTAATCAAGTCGAGGTTTGGTTGTAACGATATGTGTTCTATAACCTTACTAACTTATAACTATGACATGAATTGCTACTTGTAACCTTGTTATATTATGTATGAAAACCTTGGAAATTCACCAACTATTTTTAGTTGACCTTTTATTTTCATCATGTTTCAGGTTTACTTCTTGAAGATCTTCTTGTGCTCATATAGGACTTGGACCTAGTTTAAATTGAAAGACTTATGTTTTTTTTTGTTGTATTTTGATTGTAATGTTATTATTTTAATTGTCTTGTAATGTTTATTGAATAATAATATTTAATAATATTTCAACTTAATTAGTTCCATGTGCTTATGAGCAATCGTCTCCCATTCGTCCGCCCCGATGATTCCGCCGTCGGTCGGGGTGTGACATTGCTTGTTCATGGTATCTATCCACACATGCATCCAACGTCTTGTGATCATACTTAGAGGATGTATGCATCTTAGGGGGTAAAAACAAGAATAGTTAATAGTCTATTTTTTCTTTAGAACGGTGAGATATAAATCTATCTACTCATACTTCTCACTATATAAAATTTTAATCTACCACATTTGAGGATAGTAGGATTTGAGTCATGATTCTCTTCAAAGAATTTTTCAATCCAAATGACGTATAATAATCAATCTTGTAAATGTTATATCATATTATTATAGGGATTATTATAATGTGTCTAAAATTTTCATAAAAGAAAAAAGTTTACGTCGTTGATAAGAGGACAAATCATTTACGTCGTTGATAACATCTAAAACTTTCTGTAGAAACGAATCATCTCATAACTTTAAACTCCTTTGGATCTAACTTCTTCAAAAAGATGAAAATGTTCATGATTGAAAGTTATAGCATATATCGCAAAAACATGAAGATTTATCAATGAAAGATTAGAGCGTAAGAGACGACTTGTAACACAAATAAAGTAGGTTTCAAGTTATTAAGTTGTGAGAAAATACAATAAATAAGAGTTTTTAACAAATCTAGCTATCATTGTTGTAATAAAAATAAAGAAACGAAATAGGTATGATAGTGAAGTGGTGGTGAGTGAGCTATACGTCTTTGAGTCTTTGACCATGAACTTTGTTTCGAAATTAAAAATAATAATAATAAGAGGTACATCGATGGACTCGAACTCCGGCAAATTTACTTAGGAGGGAGAGTCATTGCCAATGGACCAGACAAAACATTTGATTAACTTTTTGACCTCAACTTATTTCAACTAAAATGAACTGAAATAAAAAAAAACTATGATGCAGTTGCCGCCACTTGTACCATTGGTCTTAGAAACTAAGCACACACATTATATGTATGCGTCAGTCAGTTATACGACATACTTGATGGATGCTCTTTATGGTTTTTAAAGTTATACTAATATTTGTTGACCTCAAAATAAGATTAGTTTATTGTTTGTCTAGTATATATTATTAAAAATATCACTTAATAAACAATGAAATACGCCCATCATATTTCTTTTTATCATGCTAAAGTTTCACATCCACTTAGATAATTAGACGTTTAAAAAGTGGGTGCATATTGCTTTCACACATAGTGTGCATCACTCATGACTTTTTAAAGTATTCGGAATTACATGATGCCTAACTTGAAATTATTTTTACATCAAAATATTTATCTTAATTTTTTTACACCTGCTAATGTACACGTATATAAAAAAAATCTAATGTTGTATATGTGTAATACAATTATTCTAACAACAAAAATAACGTTTTTGATTGTTTAAAGGGGATTGGTGAGTCATCGCAATAATATCGTAAACTGTGCCACTAGTACATTTTGGATAAGAAAACTAAATCTTCTAAAAACTATTTTCATATATCTTGGGGTCGTACGTTACTATGTATGGCCCGTTGAACATGAATAAGTAGTTTTATAGTCTCCGGCGCAAGAAAACCATAAATATCAAATGCAAATGGTACAACCCTGTGTTGGTTGTCAATACACACTTTCTCATGTTTGTTCACTTTGCATAATGCAACTTTTAACGCAACCTGACCCAATGTGAAAACACTACTCTTAAATCCACACTTGGGTGTTTCCCTCCTATCCATCCAAAGACGAAAATGTCATATGGTCTGAGTGTGGATCTTCTTTTCAAGGGGTTAGTCAAAAATTCACATGCTTCTTTTTTTAACAAAAATCCCTGTACGCCTGAATATGTCATAAAAAATGTCTGTCGGCACTTAAATCCCAAAATCTCCCTACATGCTCCCTAAATGTGTCCGAACACCCCTTGTGACAAACAGGTTATATCTCATAATTATGAGGCAATACTTGAGGATAACAAAGAGGGGGGACTTACAAATTTTACTAAGCAATTGAGTGAAGACTTTACCATAACTCTGAAAAAATAGATAAAGGTTTGCCAAATGAGTGACGTAGTAAACTCAGATATGCACTCGGTAAAGGGACACGATGAGAAGCAATTCAATAAATGCACACCAACTAAAGGGATTTTACAAATATTTCAAATTATTATATGCATTAATCACATGTTGATTGTGTGGGTCCTTGAAGGTTTTCTTACGTGAGACCAATGTGACACCATTGTATCAAATGTCTACACCTCATACACATTCCATTACTCCCAGTACATGTTCAACCACTTCCGAAATATGTCATAAAAGTTGCTAGATACGTGCCATCAACATGTACCACTATTCTCAATGAGTTAACAACCACAAATGAATCAATCATTTATCATCATGATCAAATCATACTATCATCATTTTAGAGAAGATGATACATGGGCCGGTGTTAAAGATAAGAATATCATCTTCTTTCCCTAAGCTAATGTATATTTTGGAATTGATTTTCAGTAATATCGTGGTCTTGAGAAATAACAAAATGTAAGAGCGGACCATGAAGAGTAAGTCATAAGTTTAGTATTACATGTCATTTATCGCAATGCTTGTCATAACATATTTAGTTAAAGTTTGCTACCTTGTAGAAATGTTTCATATGAGTAACCTAAGCTCATTAAGTCTTGTAGTATATATTACACCCAACCTCATCAATGACATGGCTAATCATCTTTGTTAATGCATGTCGACTCTTTTAAAACTTCTAGCAACAAAGTTGGGTAACACGTGTAGTCATAATCATAAACAAGCACACATGTTTAAAATATTTCTTAAGTTCATTGTTTTCTTGTTGTAAGCACCTAGAGGTTAGTGAATAGGTTATCAGTAAGTTCAGTAACAAATACAAAAATTCCCGTTACGCAGGTGATAAAGGTAGGTCACAATAGGTCAGGGTAAAAAAAAAAAAATAATAACATAATATTCATTTTTTTGATAAAAATCAAATAAAGTAACTAATATGTACCAAAAGATGATCTCAATTAAACGCAATGAAACAATTTCACGAAAACAAAAGCAATTTAATATGGAGTTATAAACAAATAAATCAAATTAGAATTTAGAAAAAAAAATCTTAAAGAAGTGAAGTGAAAAATATTAGAATTAGTCAAATCTTTGTCTACTTTAAATACTTTCATTGGGACTCATGTGTGAGATTTATACCTAAATCATCATTTCAATCTAAAATTAATGAAAATAAAAGAATTTTGACCTATCAGCAGTGAGCTTTGCATAGATGTACGAGAGGCCTTTCCAACCCCTCCATATGCACTAAATATGCTCCTATGTGAGTTTATGAAACTTATTGCTGCAAGAATGATTTCTGACTCTGATCGTACTGTGATTCGAAGGGGTCATAGGTCCGATCCATCCCACTTTGTTTTATAGCTAGGGAACCGGCCGGTTCAAACTAATACGGTGGTCGGACTAGGAACCGGAAACCGGTAGATCCAGATTTTTGCTTTTATTTTTTTTTAATTTCTTGGATTTAGATGGGGTTAACAGGTTGTTCTCACGATGAATTCAAGTGTTAGATATAAAATTATTATTGAATTTTTTTTATATAATAATAAAAAACACATATAAAATACTTATAATGAATTATATATAACAATATATATAATGCACGTATATATAATTATGACGTCTCTTAAAACCGGTCAAAAAATCGACCAGTATGATAATCGGTTCGTCGTCCGATTCAGTTCTCAAAACAATTTATACACACACGTAATGGTATTAGTGATTTTGATAAATGTAAACAAATCCACCTTACATCCACTCCTTAGGGGGTGTTTGTTTTTTGAAAAAACCTCTTCCCCACCTCTTCATCTGCGGGTACGCAGACGCGGTAAGAGGTTTTTACTTCGCAGAGTGTTTGTTTTCTGGAAGACGTTTCATTAAAAAACGTCTTTCTGACGTCTGCACGGAGAAGATGTGGAACAAGGTCTTCTGAAATCTTCACAACCTCTTCTCCCTTTCTTCTTTCATTTAACACCCCCACCTCTCCACTCTACCCACCTCTCGCAGCCCCACCCCCACCGCCACCGCCGCCACCGTCGTGTTCCACCGCCGTGTTCCACCGTCGTGTCCCACCGTCGTGTCCCACCTCCCGACTCTCCCACCCCATTCGTTCCTCTACCCACCTCTCGCCTCCCACCCCCGTCGGCCTCCCACCCCCGAATAACATGTCAGCATTCACTTTGTATAAAGATTTAAACCAACAGTCTTTGGTTTCTAGGTAGAAGATGAAGTGCACCGGTGATGTTTGGATGGCTGCTCAAGTATGTTCATGGGACTCATTCCGTCGTGGCGGGAAAATTCATCGAAGTTCAAGATGAAGGGTGGGGCTTAGCAGTCAAATGGGGTTAATGGAGAGTTGTCATTTGGGGGTAATTAATCTCTTGTTAAAATAAAACTTTTTAAAAAAAACCCATTTTGGTAATTACTTTTTAAACAACCCATTTTGGTAAATAATTTTGTTAAAAACACCATTCTAGAAAAAAACTCAAAGATGAACATGCTTGTTTGAGTCCTTAATTAAGAATACTTATTAATGTTTATGTAGTTTTATTTTTTACTTTATATTAATGTTTTATAATAGATTGTTATTTATTTTTTTACTTTATATTAATGTTTTACAATAGATTGTTACTTTATATTAATGTTTTATATTAAAGTTAAAACATAGATTTAGTTTAAATATTTCAGCATTCTGTGGTTGTTAAAAAAACAAACAGTCTTTTTCTTGCAGACTGCAGACATTTGGTCCACATCTTCTGCTGCAGATGTCTGTAGATGTGGTCCGCAGACTGCAGACGTTTTCCTGCAGAAAAAACAAACAGCACCTTAGTCTCCAACCAAACTAAAGATGTTCATCACTAAACTTCTCTCTAAAACGTTAGAGATCACAATATACAATATTCTCTCTAATAGGTAAAAATAACCACAAGTTGCTACCTCATTACAACTACCTTTTCTCTCTGCGCTACGCGACGAGATTTGGTTAATTTTTTCACACGCAATATTGTGTTTACTTTATTAGTCATTACCTGTGCAGCTCGTCAGAAACTATAAAACCGAAGTTTGGTGACAAAACTCAAAAGCTATTAAACTTTAGTGGGCAAACTAAAAAAAATAAAACTTCACTATAAATAGTTTAGTTGTCAAACTCTAAGATTCTTAATTTTAGGAGCCAAAGTCATTGCTAAATGACAGAGTCTGGTCATATTTCTCGCACACAATGTCGTGTTACTTTGATCGTGATCTGTCTGCCTCATCAGAAGTCATAAAATAAAGTTTGGGAAAGTCAAAAATATTAAATTTTAGTAGCCAAAAACGAAGAAATAAACTTAACTATAAATAGTTTAGTGATCAAGCTCTAAGATCATAAACTTTAGTTGTCAAAGTTAAAAAACAAACTGACGATCAAAATATAATATATTAAACTCTAGTGGTCAAACTTGATAAATAATGTTTTTCTAAAATAATTTGGCTGCTGAAATATAAAACCTTAAATTTTAGCAGGCAAATCAAATAACCAAAAGTTAAATTTAATAATAAAATTACTTCAAACTAATTTTGTTCAAATTTTAAAAGTCAAAATAAATTATTCATTTCTCGTTGTAAATAATAATATAGTAACATTAAAGTAATAAAAAGTTATCTTCAATTTATATGATGAAAGTGGTCCCATCTATTGAAAATCTACTTTCACTCACCCACATGTAATTACACTATAAATCACTACTTTTTTTCTCTCTTTTTCTACTTTATCATTACTTTTTCTTTCTCTTTCACTTACAACCACTTAAAATATATTATAAACATTATAGGGTTTTGAACAGTAATTCCTAAAAATACAGATTGAACAGTAAATTTCTCATATGTTTCACTCACAACCACTTATAACCATACCATATAATATAGGGACTACACTCACATTATTTTAGGGAACGGGTTGTGAATGCTCTAAGTTTAAACAAAGCATTAACTAATGTTTGTAATACATGCAAAATATGTTGTACGTTAATGTTGATGTAGTTGATAATTGTATAGATATATAATACGGAAGGATCACCATGTGCTTCTCACTTAAAAAAAATAACCTTTTACGTGTGTTTGGGTAATGAAGATTATAGTTCAGCTATGCTGCTCTTCTCTTGCTTGGCTCTTTGATCTTGAGTTTGTGATTTCCATGTATTTTGCATACAATCGCCCAATGAAAAAGTTTATAATGATGTATTTTCTCATGTGAAAAACCGATACCATAGGTTGTTTAATTAAAAAAGAGATATCAAAAAATTACTCAAGACATGGACGGTCGATGTCTGTGCATAGACCCTACTTACAAGTCCTTCCTCTCTCACATAACTTAATCTGTTGCAAAAAAAAGTCAAAATATGTTTACACATGTATCTTGGGACTAAATGTACTTGGTTAAATATTTTTTCGCAAAGAACACGTGCTCAAAATACAAGACCTATTTCCTTAACAAAAAGAACTTTTTTTTTCTTTTTCATAGAAGGAATAGTTGATAATTTTTCCATCCCATCAAACAACCTTTTTCTCAAACCAAGTCTTTAGTTAGAGAATCTTATTTTTAAAGAAGAATTATAAAAATTACGTAGGTTTTGTATAAATACTTTCAAGAGTGGTAAATTTAGTCTTCTATAAACGTCAACTTTATCAAGGCATGAATGTATTATATCCTTATTAAAGTTTAACATGAACTCTTCACATTGATTCATTCTTTAAATTTTGTTTGGTGTCTAATGATCGATTCACGGTTGATCCATCATATCAATTGTGGTATTACGTTTCTATTTAAACCTTGGCATGTGTTTGCATTGCAGATGGTAGATGCACAACTTGATCGAAGACTTAAATGCGTATCATTGCATGTTTAGTGTTTTGGGATATATCATTGACGACATCCACCATGAACCTTTGATATTACTCTATTATTAATATACATGAGAAATAAATAGGAAAGTTTTTAATTTTTTTATTTTGGCCACCAAACTTTTGCTTCTATGTTTAATCCCCTGATCATTACTTTTTATATATACACGCCATTTAGAGAGAGGAAAGGAATACAAAGCTGGTGATCCAAGAAGGTGGTGGTCGTCTTAGCCGCCGCGACGACTATCGGCTGTCGTGTCTGTTTGAATGCTGCTGATTACACACCTTTGTCGTTCCTTTTTGTATTTATATGTCACTAGCTTTAGTAAACCCGTGTATTACACGGTTTAAATAAATAAAATATTAGTATAATAAATTTATTATTTAAACAATGATATTCTAAGATATGATATGACTGAAAAAAAAACGGTAATATCAACTTTTTAAAATTTTGTTTTTAAATTTTTTTTATTGAAAATAAATATTTTGTTTTAAAACAAATCGTATTAAAAATGTCATTTATAAAAATTTTCTTATTACAACTCCCAAATTTGATAATTTAAAAATATCAATTTATTTAGATATAACCTTAATAAAAAGATTTCTTTCTTAATTTATTAATTATTAAAAAGTATTAAAATAATATTATTAGTAATTAAGGTAATTATTAAATAAGAGAGAGAGGCGGGAAATTTTGATGAGAATGATTGTGGTGCTGACACGTGTCATCCCAATAATTGTGGTGCTGACACGTGGCATCCCATTTACCCTTTTATTAGAGTAGGAAGATTTTAGGGGGGGGGGGAGAGAGATAAAGATAGAGAGAGGGGGGGGGGATGTGAAGAGAGCGGTGAGCACTGTTCTTTAGCTGGATTCCAATAAGCCTGTTTTGGGCTTTTTTATTGTAGGCACTCTTATGAAACTAAATTGTGAAAACTATGAAGATTTCAAAGAAATATTAAATGTTCACGTATGTGTAATATGAATCTTCGAAAGAAACTTCTTTCGTATAACACAAACTAGAATGCCTAACACATCTTCAACAATAACTGAAATAACAAAACTACATCAACAACAAACCAAAACATGATAATTGAGGCCGCGCAAGGCACAAATGGACACCCCTAGTTTTCTACAATATCTTTTTAATCACTTTGGTTGACAACAATAATAGCGAAACTGAAATACGAATACATTTAAGTGCCACTAAACTCACATGTTATAGTTCTTCATCACCATAGTTTTCAATATACTTCGGCATATATACCTCTTAACGCTTGAAGTTGAAAGAAAAGCATGTGATGAAATTCAAAAGCATATCGTTGTGCTTGTCATGTTAATCAAGCTTTAATATTTTTTTTTGTTTGCATTATCGTTGTATTTGGTAGGAGAATTCATAAATCAAAGTATCAAACATTGAATTATTTTGAAAGTAGTGTGTTGCACTTTCATATCGAAATAATTCGATGATTCATTCTAATTTCTTGATTGGATAAAACTAGGAATTTAATCAACAATAATATGTTAAATACTTAGATGTGTGCAATTATTCATGAACCAAAGTGAGTACGAGTGTATGACCAAAATTGATTTCAATTCAAGATTTTTTTTTATGGCTATATTCGATGGGGATTATCATTTTTTAATTCAAAATACATAAAATTGAAGTTATTTTTTAATTCGAATTTCACATGTAATATTTTAGGAAAACAAAACAATTGAATTGTGGTGGCCAGGTACTGCGTGGAACAATGTCGCAATCGTGTGGTATGGTGAGGTGGTTAGTTTGTTTAAAATATTATGTTGCGTATGTAACGATGTATATGCAAACGAAAATAATAGTTAGTTTGTTTAAAATTTATGTTGCGTATGCAAACGAAAATAATAGTTAGTTTGTTTGATATAATATTTGTTCAATTTCTATAATATTCGGATTATAACGATGATTCGTAATATAAAGTAAAACGTGGATTCAAGACCTAAAAGAAAACTCAATGAATAATATCTTTAAAATTCAATCATGATGCAGCTATCTTAGAAAAAATCACTAAAAACTTGTCCAATAAAACAAACTACTTGAATAAACGAAATATTGATTCAAACTATACCCTTGATTTGATTTCGTTTCAAAGACACTAAGAGGCTGTTTGGACTATTAAAAAACTGTCTCTTAGTGATTCATAATCTCTTAATGGTTAAAAGATAACCTTAATGATTATCTTTTAACCACTAAAAGGCTATGAACTATTAAGACGTATTAATAAGCTACCAAACAGCCCCTAATACATACATAGATACATATATTATACATAACTTCAAGTGAATCGCGTTTGAGTTTACTTGAAATCATCTTGTTACAAATGTAACCTTCTTTTTCTATTTGAAATTAGTAAAACTCAATCATGCTATAAAGAAAAAGAAAAAGAATAAGTACATAATATATATGTCCTAATGAGATACTTAAACTTTAAGTATCATTTGGGTAGGCACCTGAATGGTAAAAGTTAAGAACTTCTTAAAGAAAATCAACGTTTTCTTGACATAAAATAAATTAGAAAATTATTATAGTTTGAAAGTAAGTAAGTTCGTGAGTCATCGTCCTAAAAAGTATAAAATTATTATAGTCTGAAAGTAAATAAGTTTACGAGTTATCGGCCTAGAAATACTTAAAATTTGAGTTGGATTGAGGAATCAGACACATGATTAAATTATTAAAGAAAAATACATACTTTAATTTTGGTTTACTAGATACATCATGTATATTGTATTGTTATTAAAAAGAGATCCGACTATATATGGATCTTGGGGTCGAGTAAATTCAAAACTACATGTTTATATATAATAAATAAATAAAAATAAATGTGAATTAATTAGTCGAAGAAAAAGGTTCTTAAAAAAGACAAACGAGTGTTCGTTTAAGACTAATAATAGAGTACAAAATTACAATGAAGCATTTGGGCATTTGATTGTTGATACGAAGAATATCTGGTTTGGGTCTGCCTCTTTAACCATTAAATTATTTGATATAAGTTTCTCCTCGTCCCTGTGAATGTGATTTCTTTCAAGCAACTACCTCATCATAATTCATAATTCATAATTGTGCGTCTGTGGCTTCTACCTTCAGAGATTTCTAGTATGTGTTATCAAGTTTTAATTTATCTTCTTTTGCCATGAATGCAGTAATCTCTAGAGAAGTTGGTTTTCTTTTGTTAAATTATAATTATTATACTTTTTATTATTAATTCAGGTGTATGTTTAGTTTTATTTTGATGATGAGTACCAAGTCTCTATCAGGTAGATTACACTATCGAGCTTAGCAGCCACCCGTTTCAAAAATTCATGTTTTTTGGATAATTTTCTGCCGATTTTACCACCAAAAATGCCAACTTTATTGCTATAGTTATTCTACCGTCCACAAATTTTTATTTCTTTTAGAAGCGATCATCGTCACTTTTGCTTCAATGGTAGTTTGTTTATCGAAAATCTTTGTTGGGTATTGAATTTACAGGGTTTGGTTTGATTTGATTTGTTCGATGGTGGCCTCCGCGGCTGCGTCTCCGCTCTGCACATGGCTAGTGGCCGCCTGCATGTCCGTCTCCGGCGACACCACCCTCCACCGTCGCAAACCGTCGTCGTCGTCGTCGGCGGCTCTGCCCTCTTCGTCAAGAAGGCTCAGTCGTTCCGCCAGAAGGAAATTAACAGAGCGCAATAGTTTCTCCGGCGGCGGTGGATTGATGTCGTCATTATACGGGTCGGGTATAATGAACCTAATGACTTCATTGGAGCCCTGCGAGGAGTTTTATAAATCAACACTGCTGCCTTCTTCTTCGTTGTCTATTTTTGGATATGAAAATCGATCCTCCATGAATCGCATTCAGAGACGAGCTGCACAGGCCGGTAATTCTCCCCCAATTATGATTCTGGCTGTTTTCAATTTGGGCTGTACATGATCTACTTTTTATGTTTTTACCGTCATTTGTTGTTGTAATTTTTTATGTTAGCTTCGATTCTAACAATGGATTGTTTAGGAAAAGCCATGGCAATTGCTGTGCAGCCTGCAAAGGAACCAACAACAAAGAAGAAACCCGTCACCAAGAAACGAAGAGTTGTAGTCACTGGGCTCGGTGTCGTATCCCCTGTTGGTGATGTTGTGGATGTCTTCTATGAGAATCTACTAGAAGGTGTTAGTGGCATAAGTGAGATCGAGTCTTTCGACTGCCAACAGTTTCCTACGGTAAATATATTACATGCATGATACATCCCTCCCTCCTTTGTTGCAATATGCTGTTATTAGAACTAATTTATGCTTATTAGAACTGATTATCCACTTGTTATGATTTGATACATGCAATAGGCTGTTTTGGGAGTGTTTGGGATTTGCTTGTTCAATGTTTAACTTGTTTTGGATAAGTTGTTTGAAGTTGGTTCTTCCAAACAACTTTATATCCAGCAGCAATAAGCAGATAAGTAGTTTCAATGTTTGGTCCCAAACACTGTTGGTCTTATTCTTCGAGTTGCTTTCAGAAAATTGCAGGGGAAATTAAGTCATTCTCAGCTGATGGATGGATAGCACCAAAACTTTCAAAACGGGCAGATAAGTTTATGCTTTACTTGCTAACGGCTGGCAAGAAGGCATTGGAAGATGGTGGTGTTACGAAAGATGTCATGAAGGAATTAGACATAACAAAATGTGGTGTCATAATTGGATCTGCACTTGGTGGCATGAAGGTTAGTTTTAGCTTTCTAATACAGTATTATGAAGTTTAATTTCAACTGTTAAACAAAGCTGATTGTTTAAACAGGTATTTCAAGATGCAATTGAAGCATTGAGGGTTTCATACAAGAAGATGAATCCGTTTTGTGTCCCATTTGCAACAACAAATATGGGTTCTGCTATGCTTGCAATGGATTTGGTAATTAATCAGTTTGTGGCAATTTCTTTTATGAATTTTTGGGACTTATGCTACTTGTTTTGTTGGTGATATGTAGGGTTGGATGGGACCAAATTATTCAATTTCAACAGCTTGTGCTACAAGTAATTATTGTATACTAAATGCAGCTAATCATATTATCAGAGGTGAAACTGTAAGCATCATTGTTCACTTGTCTCATTCTCTGTAATCCACCTGCAGACTCTTGGTTTCGACTAAATGGGTGCAAACTTGCAGGATATGATGCTTTCTGGTGGTTCTGATTCAGCCATCATCCCTATAGGTATTAAGTAAAGGACAGATTGCAAGCCAAACCAGCGTACTATTCATTTTTTGCTGATGTATACAACATACTTGCTTTACCATTTAAGGCAACACCCTTCCCTTTTCTTACCAAAGTATGCAATTTTTTACAATAAATGGTTAAAAATGTTGCATATGTTGCATTGTGTGGCCATTAGATTGCATATTTTTTTAAGCAATGGTAACAATGTTGCATAAAATGGCTAAAACAAAGTATGTTTCATATGTCTATAAAACATGAATAGTACGTTCTGCAGTTTGGTCTAAAATAAATGGAACTATTGCTCCACTCTTCATGAATTGTCTTCTTAAAGTGACCACTTTATTGGTTAGGACTTGGAGGGTTTGTTGCTTGCAATACTCTTTCACAGAGGAACGATGATCCAACCAAAGCATCACGCCCTTGGGATGTGGTATGATTTAAAAAAAAATACGCAGTTCCTTTAGATAAACATATATTTGTTTTTTTGTCATTAATTTTATTTTGGTTGAGCAGAGCCGTGATGGATTTGTAATGGGAGAAGGTGCTGGTGTTCTCCTTCTAGAAGAGTTAGAACATGCTAAGGTATTTCTCAGTTCTTCACATATTTATTTATAGATTGTCCTTAATGGATTAATGATTTTGCAACTCGAATGAAAAACCGCCTGGCAGGCAAGAGGTGCAAAGATTTATGCAGAATTCATGGGGGGAAGTTTCACTTGTGATGCATATCACATGACAGAACCTCATCCTGATGGTAAGTTTTGGGCAGCTTTCTAGAATGTTTTCTTACTTTTAAAATGCTACCGAAAATTGGAAAGCATTTTTAATGGACGACCAGAAAATAATAAATCTGCACCATCATTAAGCATGGCGGGATAGCAAAGAGTGGATAACTAAAGGAAACTTTTAGAAAAGAATGTTGAGATGTCTCCAAATTGCAGTTATAAAGTAGAAAACTGAGTTTTATATTCTGTGAAAATTTTCTGGAAAACACTTTTTTTTTATATTCTTGTTTCTCATAATATATTCTTCTCATTTTTCGAATTTGCATATAATAAACTTGTTTTGGTTACTGTGATTAGGGACAGGGATAGCTTTGTGCATAGAAAAGGCTTTGGCTCAATCTGGGGTTGCCAGAGAAGATGTAAATTACATTAATGCTCATGCTACATCTACACCATCTGATGATCTAAAAGAATATGAAGCTATCATTCGCTGTTTTGGAGACAATTCTGAGGTAAAGTTGATTAGATCAGCTTGTTAGTATCGAAACATAATACACAGACAAGCAGTTTTTAATAAGCAATTCGAAACTTCAGTGGCTTAATTGTGGTTGAATGAGTTCCATTCTGGTTTTGTTAAATTTTTGTAGTTGAAGATCAACTCCACGAAATCAATGGTTGGGCACCTGCTTGGGGCTGCTGGTGCTGTTGAAGCAGTAGCTACTGTTAAGGTTAATGATATTTTAAATTCAGAGTTTACACGTTATATATTTCATTATAACATTATAAGTTATTAAGGAAATCTAGATTCAATAATGATGTACACCATTATGTAGGCTATACAAACGGGATGGCTCCATCCAAACATCAATCTTGAAAATCCAGATGCCGGTGTGGTATGTATTCAACTCCTTTCTATAGTACATTGCACAAATTTTTTGTTGTTCCAATACATATATATTTTGAATCCTTTCAAATTCTATTTGCATGGATTAAAGATTGTGTTAAAAGAATCTATAATGAAATAAAATTGTTGTTTAATTAGGATACAAACCTGCTGGTGGGTGCAAAAAAGGAAAGATACAATGTAAAGGTGGCACTGTCCAACTCTTTTGGCTTTGGAGGACACAATTCATCCATCCTATTTGCCCCTTACAAGGATTAGTAACTTGAATGGTGTTTTACAACAGCAAACAGTGGTCCTTTCTTGTGTAGATATACAACTTTTAATGCAATGAGATACAAGTCACTATATAACCGTTACTCTTGATTTGAGCTCAGATGTTTATAAGGTTACTTTAAGTTTCTTCTGGGTTTGAAATGATATCTATTCAACTATGCATTGTGTCCTAAAAAAGGACAATCATACTGAAATGATCTTCTTGTTATAAAATCCTCACCTAGAGGCTTGGATGAAGAAGCTATACAAGAGAACGACCCATCCGATTCAGATTTGTCTCGTTGGTGATACCATGTCAATCCTCCTCTTCTCAAACCTATGAGCTGCATCCACAAGAAACTTGTAAGCTCCAGGACACTCGATCACTCAAGCCGAAATATGCAAGAGATCTAATAAACATAAACATGAATTCGTAAGTATAGAGATGCCGTGGAGGCTAATAGAGTTAGAATGAGAAGTATATGAGTTTGGAACTGAAGTAGATGATCCTCCAACCTGGGATGAAAGTTCTACATATTCTACTACTGGTTTAATGAGCCGAGTTGCATTACCTATTTGATAAAGCATGTGGTCAAACATTTGAGTTAGAACTTAGAACTCCTTCAAGCAGGGAGTCCTACCCTATTTAGTGAAAGGGTTTTTAGGCGAAATTGATGCTCTTTGTTCGTATTAGTTGGCAGAAGGTTCCTAGCATGTTTTGTTGGTATGTTGTTGCCATGGTTTTGAGGGTTGACCGATGTCTTGTCTTGCTATGTGACATTATTTAGCGATGGCCAGTCACCTTGCCTGCTCTTACCAAAGGGTTTGAGGCCTTGTGGCACCAAGATGCGTTGGTATGGCATCCCTCGTTAAGTGGTTGGGGTTTATATCCTATGATGAGTAATTTGTAAATTTTGTAGGATTAAAAGATGCGTGAATTAACCATTTAAAAAAAAAGCTGACATGCTCTTGCTTCATCTTCAGTATGTTTAATCCTAGGTATGAGAGGTGCATGTCGAATCTTCCACCACTTGTGTGTGGCATCCCCTTTAAACCTACTTGAAAAAAACAAGGATTACACTTAAAAAAACCAAGATTTTGTACAGAATGATATTAAGATAGAAACTATTAAATTAGCTTTGAACTTCTTCTCAAGATATGAGAGAATTATGTCCTACACTCCATAAATCATGCTCCTACCCTCCTCGTCAGCTCCGTGATCAACGATTCAATGGAACTTGTTCTAAATATTCTTATTGAACCCATCCCTATTACATTAGTGTAATTCAAAGAAGATGGTTTGTGTAGTCAGGAATTGATTATATATCAAAGATTTAAGCAACTTTGGCTGGCTTCAAACAGTTGATATGAATCTTCTTAGTTGAATATTACATACTATAACAAGTCTATTTATCAAACCTTGTTAACATGAGCAGGTAATTTGGACTTGTTATCATATATCATCATCTTGATTAATTTGAAAACGACACTCCAATAATTGTATAACCACCTAATGCTACTGACACTTTCATCCTAATATGACCATACCAAGCCACAATATATTTAATAGAAATAACTAACCCACCACCCTGTAACAAAGTAATGGCTAAAATACAATTTCACAAACGCCACACATGATACAACATATCTAATATCAAATAAACTACAACAATCATAAATTGTAAAACGCATGGCGGCATATGCATTAATCATTTGCAAGATCTCAAGCCTAGAAGCATCCACTCAAATGCAAATGCTACAAAAATGGTTCCTCTTTTTATTCAGAATAATTATCCTTAGTGTGGTTTTGGTTTGTATCCATCAACAACAAAATTTCTAGTAGCAGCAGCCAGCAGGAAGGGCAAGACGCAAACCATCAAGCTCAGGCTTTGCAATTACTTGACAACCAAGGCGAGACCTGCACAGGATAACAAGCACCTTAGTTTGTATCAGCAAGTGATGTGTTCATTAGTAGGCTCATCCAACTTATTATATTGTTCCACATAAACATACTTCTTCATTTTGCATGAACAAGTCCCACAACTGAATCTTGACATTTTAAAGTTCCTAAACTTGTTAGACATACAAAAACCTGCAAAATTAACAGTAAATGTCAGTTACTTGCACAGTCACCAATATGGGTGCTTCACGCAACAAAAAAACACATACTTGAAGTACATGTAAATGCTGACTATGCAAGTAGCCTATAATTCACATGTCTCTATAATTAACAAGTTCAAGAACTTTTATATGTGAACCTCGGTTAAGGGACTTTTTCAGAATAATATGTTGGTTTTCGTTAAAAGAAATAGTCTTAGTGAAAGGTAAGGAAAGCGGTTGATAATATTAAGTTTGGATGATAGAAGATCGAAAGCAGGATGGACTGTAATTTCGTTAAAAGGAATGTATTGGATCGAGTTGGTCTAAACTAACAAGAACTTATTTTTTAATCAGTAGAAAACAAATGCGGAATATAAATTGACTACTTACTATCATAACACAAATACTTTGAGGAAAGATAAATACATAAGAAATTCTTTCAAAGTATTCACTTAATTAATCGTTTGAGTACAAATGATACAATCGGAAGATACAATCAAGTGGCTTGAAAAGCTTGCCTCTACTATACAAGTGTGATGACTTTTATACTATGAAATCTAAACAATAATAATAAACTATTCTATGTTCAGATTCTACAGCAAAATAGATAATCTGCGTATCAGAGTTGGGAGCCCTTGTACTATGTTGTCTCCAAAAAGTGAAACACAGCAGCCGTCGGCACAGACATTCTTGTTTTGAGTAGCAGTTGTTCCGCAGATGATGGACTTCTCTGCTGATCAGCAGCAGTCGATCAACAGCTCATCAGTAGACTGCTGATTGGTAATTGCTTCGACATATGCTGATCGGCAGTCATTCAACATATGCTGTTCGACATTGGATTCAGCACTTGACTTGATTCGGCAGTTGGCGTCCAGTGCTGAAATCCCGAGTTTTCGGTAGTTTTATCCTTCATAGCTCAACAGAATGGGAGAGAGTGTGTGTACCTTTGTGATGGTGCGGAAGATGAGGTGAAGAATGGTCTTTACGTGCTTCCTAATGGAACGGAAGAATGGCGCCCCCAGACACCTTTATCATGATTCCTCAAAAAAGATACTTCAATGCAAGGTAGCGTTTTCCGTAAACTGAAGTGGTAATCGGGTTTAACACTTTAATAGCCTTCCATTTACCAATGATACTTACCTTGAGCTACCCAGTATAAATGAAAATGAAAAGGTCTTGCGTTCGAAATGTAAATGGGTTTTTTAATTTTGGGTTTCATCTTGAAGGGTTGGAGGTGCGGTCTCGACTGGAAAATAAGTAGTTGGACCCAATTAAATCACACATATCCTTCAAACAGGATCGTGCATTTTCCGTTTAAAACAACAACCTTGTATTTTTTTCGAGTCATGTGTACGTATAATATTCACAAATTATCTATAGGTTTTAAATTTAATATAATATAATTTATTTGTTTTAATTATTATGAATCTAATAGTAGCCTTCTATCAGCCCTTTTAATTTTTCGTGAGGAAAAACTTTTAAATTTATAACAAAAATGCATCCCCTAATATGAAAACACAAGACGATCCTTTGGTAAGACTTACCGTATGCACAGGGTTCATCTTTATCTGATAAAGAGTTAGGAATATTTACCTTTCACTCGTGATAGTAAAATATTGATACAAAACATGAATAATACATAAATTTCTGATAAGCTACAACTGCTGGTCCAAATTCAAAAGTAAATTGAAGATATGAATGATGATAAATCTTTTACAATAAATTTGGACTAATTAAATCTGAATATATTCGGTAAATTACTAAAACAAAAAACCAGGATAATTGTTAAAATGATCATTTTGATCATATTCCTGATTGTTATGCATAATAAATTTACAAGTAAAAACCTATGGAACATATCTTGGAGAAAGCATGTGAGTTAGCATCAATTTGTGCCTGCAAAAATTTAATTTATGAAATGCATAAATGTTTCTCTCATAAAAAAGGATATAAATATTCAAAAGTAACAAAAAGGTTTAGCTTTTTCATACAATATGGTTATTAACTACTTTCAAGCTAGAGATTTCATCAGTAGATATTAAATATCTCCAATCAACTGCTACATCACAATGCAAATGCACCTAAAGGAATACATATACATATTATTCGTTATTAAGTAAGATCGTTAGTATCGGATAGTGTGAATGGACAACGTGAACAAGTAATTTCGAGAAATAAACCAACCTTGACCTTTGGCAATTTGATCTGTAGTACCCATATGTGAACTCCAATATCACCCGACACTTTGACGGGAAAATTTGTAGTTTTGGCTCCAGATATGATTGTACTTATATCGAGACGTTGAAACAAAACATCAATTCGGATGCTTACATTATGACTTCTAGCAGGCTGATAAAAGTCTGAGCCTTGAGAAATCATACCTTATACCAACTCTATTAGGATTTTGTGAAATTAGGGTTACAGAAGCAACTAAAGAGAAAAAGAAAGTTGAGGAATCTGAAACATCAAACTTGTATGAGGCTATGCTCATTGTTTGAAATGAAAAGATTGGTCTACAAGGCTTCAATATGAAGATTATGATCAAAGTAAGAAAACCAGAAATCAAAATGAATAAGATGATGATAATAAGGAGGAACAAACAACATTTTCTGCAAGTAAGCTGAAAACAAAGAGCTTGATGATAACCCATCACCTTGATTCATCTCTAGGAAGTACAAGGCAAAAAATGAAGGGGATTATAAAAGGTGTTTATTGCTTCTGTTGCTATATATTCTCATATTCTTTACTTGAGGGTTCTATTATTTAACTACATGAACAAACTATTTATATATAATTAATCATGTTAAAAGTATTATGTTGGTAACCCTGTCTATTAAATATTGCCAATGCCATATATTTATAGCACGTCGATCCATCTCATTTAAAACTAACATGACGTCATGACATGTTTTTTCAAGCTACAAGATTAAGAACTTTGAAATTTTGATCAAGTAAAAATCATGAGATGCATTACTGAAGTTTAAAGAGCCGTGTTAGATGTACTAATTTTATGGGGGCGTTCGAGTCAGTTTAGATGATGGGCCATGAGTCCTTAGTGGACCGGCTTAAATATCTGGTGGGCTTCACTACGTCAGAGATTTTTTACCCAGCCCGAGTATTATATTGAATTTGACCCGACTAAAGCCCTAGGATACGACCCGGTTCGCTTTACCCCCCTCCCTGTGTTGGCTTGCTTTGCAAGAAGGGTTTGTTCATACATGTAGAGTAACGAGACACAAGGAGAGGAGATCGCTGCTAATCGGGAGCTAATATATCACCAGCGGAAAAGGTTCGTATTTGATTCATTGCTTCCAACATTTAGTTACGTGTTTGTTCTAGTCCATCAATTTCAACCTCTAAATATTATTAGTTTTGAACCTAATTATATACGTTAATCAACTGCACAGATCTATTCTATTCTATTCTCTTCCATTCATCAATCGAAGATGTTTCTAACAAGGTAAATGTATTCTGATTACAAATACCCTAAAAAGTAAAATCAGTCGACCTTTTTCATTTCAAATGACGTAGTTTTCAACTTCTCACCCCCACTGGCGAAGTAAATCCCCTCTTTTCTATGTTCATGTTTAAAGTTTATGTTGATGATTATGTAGGACTGAGTATGATCGGGGTGTTAACACCTTCTCTCCGGAAGGCCGGTTGTTTCAGGTTGAATATGCCATTGAGGCCATTAAGGTGAACATTTTGGACTTTTGGGGCTTTTATGTGTTTTTGTTCTTAATCTTATATTATCAGGACTATGAAGTGGCTTTTATGTGTGTGTTTCAATGGCTGTTGATTATGATTACAGTTGGGTTCGACAGCTATTGGGTTGAAGACCAAGGAAGGGGTTGTTCTTGCTGTTGAAAAGCGTATTACCTCGCCACTCTTGGTATGTATGGATGCTTCATCAATTGTCACTACTATTATCGCTTATCAATCAATATGGCACAATTGTGTAGGGAATTTTGTAGTGAATTTTTAAGTTTCTTTGTGGCATCTGGTGAATATATATTCTCCTTTGTTCATGGTTGCTGGAATTTGCTCGTTATAGTCTCACAATTCAGCTTACTGCTATGCAAGCAACACTTGTATTCAACAACTCACATATTATTAACTGCAGGAACCTAGTAGTGTTGAGAAAATTATGGAAATTGATGAACACATTGGCTGTGCCATGAGTGGATTAATTGCAGATGCCCGTACACTCGTTGAGCATGCACGGGTTGAGACGCAGGTGACATTAGCATCAGTCACCATTTTATTTACTAGGAATAAGTATTGCATTGATATTGATTTTATATTTCTTTGGTTTAGAATCATAGGTTTTCCTATGGTGAGCCAATGACTGTTGAGTCGACTACCCAAGCCTTGTGTGATCTGGCACTGCGATTTGGTGAAGGAGATGAAGAATCTATGGTTGGCAATTCAACTTATGACTATGACACTAGTTTTGTTATTTTTCTCTCTTATCTATTACAGTTTATGGTGCAAGCACATGTATTTTTTACTATTCATTTGTATACAAATCTGATTGTTCAGATGGTACTCAGTCTGTGTGTGACGGTCATCAACTAATATCTTTAAAAAACTGTACTTTTTGCAGTCTCGACCTTTTGGGGTATCTCTTCTTATTGCGGGTCATGATGAAAATGGGCCTAGTCTGTAAGTATTAGTATTCTTTCTGGGTTATATCTTCATGTTAGTAATCTATTCAGTTTGTAGTATTGAAGAAGAAAAGAAAAATAGGATGTAAGGATTACATTTTAGGAATTAGGATGTAAGGATTACATTTTAGGAGTTTTCATATGCAGATACTACACGGATCCATCAGGCACCTTTTGGCAGTGCAATGCAAAAGCCATAGGCTCAGGCTCTGAAGGTGCTGACAGCTCTCTACAGGAGCAATATAACAAGGTATCATTTAAATGGTGTTTATTTACTTGTAGCGTCTTCATTTTCACTGCTGTTAGATTTTGCAGAATGTGATTGCATTTTACATTTCTTTTTCTTCAGGACTTGAGTTTAAAAGAAGCTGAAACAATTGCTCTTTCCATCTTGAAGCAAGTCATGGAAGAAAAGGTCAGTTTTAGCCATGCTTGCAACCATCAGATATATTGTCTCTCATGATTCTTTGTGATGTTGTGTAGAATTTTAACTATCAGTTTGCATGTTGTTAATGACAATTACTGTTGATTTATTTGCTTGATATGCCAGTTGATTGTTATTTGTTAACCAGTTCATATCCTTAGCAAAAAATTGTTTTGGTTTCAGGTAACTCCTAATAATGTGGATATTGCAAGGGTGGCTCCTACTTATCACTTGTACACCCCGGCAGAGGTTGAAGCTGTTATCAGTCGTCTATAAAATTGAGTCTGTCCTCGTTTGGTTTAATAAAGCGTGTATTTTGTACTTGAACTGCTGAGATTATTTTATGTTCCCTTTAGGTATGGCATTTGAACACAGGATCTTTTTTTATTCTGTATGTTTGAGAAAATTATGAAATTAAATGGTGGAGACCTTGAACCTTTATAACTTGAAAACCAAGTTTCCTGTTGATAATATGCAGTGACCATCTGTTTTATGTTTCATACTTTTTTTTATTTTTTGGTAATTTTTTTTGTGTTTCCCATTCCCATTCATATTAACTGCTGCCCCCAAAGCCAAAAGATAAATACACTATCAAGCATATGAATTTTTAAGTTTTATATATGCGCACTAAACATTTTAATTGTGGGTTTCATCTTTTGGTTTTATATACACCAAACTTGTTCACAAGTTCATATCTTCTTTTGTATTTTTCTTCACCAAAAGTCATTTAAACTTGCTTCTTTCTTATGGAATTGGATTTTCTTTCCAACAACTCTCCTCCTGTCCTGTATGTCTCAAATATTTTGAGACTGCTGAACAATTTCAGGACCCTTAGAGCATTCACAACCTAATTCTTATTTTTATCCATATAATTACATTAAAAATCACTATTTTCTCTTTTATTTTCAACTTTATTATTACTTTTTCTTTTTCATTTAAAATATATTAAAAACAGTATAGGGTTTTAAACTTTTTCTTTCTCATTTAAAATATATTAAAAACATTATAGGATTTTGAACAGTGTTTTCCAAAAATACAACCACTTATAATCATACCATATAATATAGGGAATATACTCACGTAATTTTAGAAAACGGGTTGTGAATACTCTTATGTAACCATAAAAGAAGAGAGGAGTTGAGACAATTTCAGGACCCTTATGTAACCAAGAAAGACGAGAGGAGTTGAGCGATTGAATAGCAAAGTTTACCTTATGTAATTTTGGCTTGTTATCATATATCATCTTGGTTGATCTGAAAACAACACTCCAGTAACTATATAACCACCTAATGCTACCGACACTTTCATACCAAGCCACAATATATTTAATAGCAATAACTAACCCACCACCCTGTAAAAAAAGTAATGGCTAAAATACAATTCCACAAACGCCACACATGATACAACATATCTAATATCAAATAAACTACAACAATCATAGTGTGTAAAACGCATGGCCGCATGTGCATTAATTATTTGCAAGATCTCAAGCCTAGAAGCATCCACTCAAATGCAAATGCTACAAAAATGGTTCCTCCTTTTGATCCAGAATTATTATCCTTAGTGTGGTTTTGGTTTGTATCCATCAACAGCAAAATTTCTAGTAGCAGCAGGAAGGGCAAGACGCAGACCATCAAGCTCAGGCTTTGCAATTACTTGACAACCAAGGCGAGACCTGCACAGCATAACAAGCACCTTAATTTGTATCAGCAAGTGATATGTTCTTGACTGGGGGGACACCAAAGAACTTTGCCCTATTCAAAAGAAGCTATGCAAAAGTTTACGTTTCGGTCAACCCAAAAGCAAGATCTAGCATATCATTCTCTTCATCAGTAGGGTCTTCCAGCTTATTATATTGTTCCACATCCTGACCAGTGGCAATCATACACGTGTAATCATGGCTCTATATAATCAAATTATCTGCAGTCTTAAACAAAGGTTAATACCATTATAAAAACAACATACTTCTTCATTTTGCATGAACAAGTCCCGTAACTGAATCTTGACATATTAAAGTTCCTAAACTTGTTAGACATACAAAAACCTGCAAAATTAATAGTAAATGTTAGTTACTTGCACAGTCAGTCGGTCACCACATATGGGATGCTTTCACGCAACAAAAAACACATACTTGGAGTGCATGTAAGTGCTGACTATGTTAGTAACCTTTAATTTCACATGTTTCTATAATGAACAAGTTCCAGAACTATTATATGTGAACCTCGGTTAAGGGACTTTTTCACACAAAACGAATAAGTATGTTGGTTTTTTATGGTGTTAACACAAGAATGTAACAACATACCATGACAATCACATGACACGTGGAACAAGCAAGTGACCCTTCACAAGCTCCTGTAATCAAATTTCAATTACTAAGCCACAGAACTGTGAATTAAATAGGGGTTGCTAAATTAATTTTGGTGGATCAAGTGAAGCAACCTTCAAGCTCTATGTCATTCTCATGGGCCGCTTCTAACATTGACATTCCAACAGGAACCTTAATTTCCTGCTCTCCATCTTTGTCAAAGAATGTCACAGAGATCCTGCAAACCGATTGTAGCTAAATACTCAATAACCAATGGACATGTATATTCTCGAATAGTATTTACTAAATGCATTCAGGAAAGAAAATCACGAAACACATAATCAAGGTTCTTGAGATAACATATACTCACTTTTGGTTTTCTTCATTTTCTTGTGAATTTCCAGTGGCTGTAGTGGAGAATAATTTACAACTCTGAAAAAATTATGAATATTATAGTATAAGGAAAATTTAAAGTAGCCACCGACAATAGGCAAACGGCATTTTACTGGCAATAATTGCATCTCAGAACTATCATTTTACTGGCAATTTTCATCAGAAAAACTCTGAATTGCATCTCAGAACTATCATTTTACTGGCACTAATTTTACATATTTAACATGGCATTTCAGGCGAAAGACAAACTGCACCCACGGAACATAATTGCCACTGAATTAACCTAATTTCATTCTATGAAGACTATATTAAAGTAAGTTTTAACTTATAACAATTAACAGGTTAATGATGTATTTGATTTTGGTATAGATAGAATTACTGAATGGCGTTTATTCTTCTGTACCACAAATATGTGGTCTCCTGACATCTTGCACCATTTAAGTGTTAAACAAAGATTAGTTTGGCGTATTATTTCTGATCATAATTTAATTCACTCCATCTGAAACAATATGAATAAAGTGATTGCAAACTAACCAAGAGCTCTGAATAGTCTTTCTGAACTATAGGAGAAAAGAACCTTTTTGGTCCAATTGTTAGTGGAGCTGCAATTTTACAAAGACAAGGAATCAGAAACAATTAAAAGTGAAAACCTCATTATTGAAAGCATCACTCTTCGGCTATCAAACAGTTAAATAATGTAATAATAATCTGGCAATGGTCACATAGATTATTTCAAACACCAGATAGAAGAGAGAGGTATAAAGCTCAAATCTATCAAGCAACACTAAACGTGGAATACCATATCAGTTATCAGATCACATCTAATATGCATCAGTATACATACGATTCAGATTATGTAAAAGAAGTAGAGTATTTTCAAATTGACATTAAGAAAGCCTTTTCAGGGAGGACAGATTATGTAAAAGAAGTATTAGTATAACAGAATTAACTTAAAGCAAAACACGATACAATTTAAATATGCGACTAGAACTTACTGCAATAAAAAAGAAAATAAGGCAAGAGCAAAGCGCAAACCTTTTGATAAGCCCTTGAACGTCTGAGCTCCTAGTCTCGAAAATTTAGAAATGAACATAATAACCGCACTATCTGAAGAATGAACAGATAACATCACTCACCCAGAATTAAAATTAATAAAAAAAAGAGTCCACATAAAAGGCAAGAGTTGCTGCTTGGTTACATCATCTCAATCGGAAGAGATTAGATTCTTTTAAAATTTTAGTGGAAGTGGGTAATAATAAAATAAACAAAGACTTGGTGGGCAGAGAAAAGAGGACTGCGATTATGTTGGAGAATTCAAGAAGCCTTGAAATAGAAAATTATCAAAAGATCGTAGCAGTGAAGCGGTTGATAGTATTAGGTATTGGATGATAGAAGAATAGAAAGCAGGAGGGAATGGGTACCTTTGTGAATTGTGATGGTGGGGAAGAAGAGGTGAAGAATGGTCTTTAATGGTAGGGTTTTCCCTAAGCTGAATGAAGTGGTAATAAAAATCATGATGATGACTCAAGTTTAAAGACCTGCGAGATGTATTCTATGGGCCATGGGGTCGGGGGTTTGAGTCATTTTAGATGATGGGCCATGAGTCCTTAGTGGACCGGCTTAATAACTGGTGGGCTCACTACGTCAGAGGTTTTTTTACCCAGCCCGAGTATTATTTTGAATTTGACCCGACTAAAGCTCTAGGATACGACCCGGTTCACTTTACCCCCCCTCCCTGTGTTGGCTTGCTTTGCAAGAAGGGTTTGTTTATACACAAGGAGAGGAGATCGCTGCTAATATATCACCAGCAGAAAAGGTTCGTATTTGATTCCTTGCTTCCAACATTTAGTTACATGTTTGTTCTAGTCCATCAGTTTGAACCTATAAATCTTACTGGTTTTGAACCTAATTATATACGTTAATCAACTGCACAGATCTATTCTATTCTATTCCATTCCATTTCATTCATCAATCGAAGATGTTTCTAACAAGGTAAATGTATTCTCATTACAAATACCCTAAAAAGTAAAATCAGTCGACCTTTTTCATTTCAAATGACGTAGTTTTCAACTTCTCGCCCCCACTGGCGAAGTAAATCCCCTCTTTTCTATGTTCATGTTTACAGTTTATGTTGATGGTTATGTAGGACTGAGTATGATCGGGGTGTTAACACCTTTTCTCCAGAAGGCCGGTTGTTTCAGGTTGAATATGCCATTGAAGCCATTAAGGTGAACATTTTGGACTTTTGGGGCTTTTATGTGTTTCTAATTATTGTTTTTAATCTTATGTTATCAGGACTATGAAATTGCTTTTCTGTGTGAGTTTTAATGACCGTTGATTATGATTACAGTTGGGTTCGACAGCTATTGGGTTGAAGACCAAGGAAGGGGTTGTTCTTGCTGTTGAAAAGCGTATTACCTCTCCACTCTTGGTATGGCTATGATATGTTATCCATTGTCATCTACTTATTGTATAAGATGCTTGAGCAATTGTCACTAGTATTATATACCATCAATCAATATGGCACAATTGTGTCGAAAGCGTAAGGCGCAAAGGATGAGCCCAAGGCCTAGGCACGAGGCACCCCTGTTGTCAATAGCGCACGTAGTGGGCGCTATAGCGCGCTACGTCGCGACAAGGTCAAGGCCCGCTATCTAGTACTTAGCGGTATATAGCGACTTGCAGTGGCATTTTTTTTATTTTTTTATTTTTTTATTCTTTATTACTATAAAATTGACACAAATAGAGTATTTTAGCTAATTTGGTGGTGTTTGCTTATATATTCTACTACTTTATAGCTAAACATGTTTAATTATTGAATGTAAAACATTTCTTAAAGCTTCTACTACCTTAACGGTAAACACGAAATAGCGATCGCTATTATCGCTATTCGCTACATAGCATATAGGTGGCTTGTCGCTATTTACCGCTATTCGCTATCGACAACTACGCGAGGCACTTAAAAAGCGAGGTGCACGATATTAGAATACCACCTTTAGGGGTTTCAGACATGCTTTAGGCTTGTTTTGGGTTAGTTTAGGCTGATTTAGGTTGATTCTAGGGTTGTTTAAGGCTAGCGTAATTGTTTCAGACCATTTCAAACAATTTTTGGCTGAAATTTGGCCGGAACTTAGCCTGAAAATCACGTGAGCCCTTGAAAGTGGGGATTTGAAGCAGCGCTGCAAGGCTGCCCCTGAAGGCCTAGGCGCACGCCTTTTGGGCTTTCGACAATATTGGTTGTTGGATGCTCATACTTCATCACTAATACTTTTGGTGTTAAAACTGTTTATGACACTACGTGTTGTCCATGCATGTTAACGTATTTGATGAACTTTCAAGTTCCTTTGCAATTATCTGCCAAATTTATAAGTTATCGTTTCTTGTGTTCGTTTTGTGCGCAGTGTGCTGCTATGCATGTACTTGATAATTTGGTTCTACTGCAGAGCTGCATTACTTTGCATTGAAAAGATGGATTTTTTTATATTTTATTTTGCATAGTTGCATCTTTCTGCTAGATGCTTTTATACTGAACATTGCCTGCTATATTATGCTAGGCTCGTGGTTGTTGATGACATGTGGTTAGTTGTTCTGAACCTGGAGCAATACTAAATTCATGTCATGTGGTATAATTATAACTAGGAATAAATCGAATTATGCTAGGCCTTTGGTTGTTGATGACATGTGGTTAGTATTTCTAGTTATTTAGAACCTGGAGCAATGCTAAACTTATGACATCTCATATAGTTATAACTAGGAATTAATCAAGGTTAAAGCAGTAAACAACCATCTGGTTCTTTTTTAATACTATTTAGGATATGCCATATAGTTCTAACTTCTAACTAGTAAATTGAGGTTGAAGTAGTACACAAGCATCTGGTTCTTTTCAAGGTTCAGGAATTTTGGAAACTGGTAAACAATAAGTTATAACTTTCTATTTTGATTGCAACTGTCTTGTTTTATGGTTTTTGAGTATTATGATGTTGCAAAGAAAGTTTTAACAAACAATTAGGTGATTTCAAATTAAGTATTTTACCGTGGTAGAAACTTTTGTTGGAATTTGCCTGTTATAGTTGCACATTTCAGCTTACTGCTATGCAAGCAACACTTATATTCAACAACTCACATATTGTTAACTGCAGGAACCTAGTAGTGTTGAGAAAATTATGGAAATTGATGAACACATTGGCTGTGCCATGAGTGGATTAATTGCAGATGCCCGTACACTCGTTGAGCATGCACGGGTTGAGACGCAGGTGACGTTAGCATCAGTCACCATTTTATTTACTAGGAATAAGTATTGCATTGATATTGATCTTATATTTCTTTGGTTTAGAATCATAGGTTTTCCTATGGTGAGCCAATGACTGTTGAGTCGACTACCCAAGCCTTGTGTGATCTGGCTCTGCGATTTGGTGAAGGAGATGAAGAATCTATGGTTGGCAATTCAACTTATGACTATGACACTAGTTTTGTTATTTTCCCTCTTTTCTGTTACAGTTTATGGTGCAGGCACATGTATTTTTTACTATACATTTGTATACAAATCTGATTGTTCAGATGGTACGCAGTCTGTGTGTGATGGTCATCAACTAATATTTTTAAAATTTGTACTATTTGCAGTCTCGACCTTTTGGGGTATCTCTTCTTATTGCAGGTCATGATGAAAATGGTCCTAGTCTGTAAGTACCAGTATTCTTTCTGGGTTATATCTTCATGTTTGTAATCTTTCTGGGTTATATCTTCATGTTATTGAAGAAGAAAAGAAAATTAGGATGTCAGGATTACATTTTAGGAGTTTTCATATGCAGATACTACACGGATCCATCAGGCACCTTTTGGCAGTGCAATGCAAAAGCCATAGGGTCAGGCTCTGAAGGTGCTGACAGCTCTCTACAGGAGCAATATAACAAGGTATCATTTAATTGGTGTTTATTTACTTGTAGCGTTTTCATTTTCACTGCTGTTAGATTTTGCAGAATGTGATTGCATTTTACGTTTCTTTTTCTTCAGGACTTGAGTTTAAAAGAAGCTGAAACAATTGCTCTTTCCATCTTGAAGCAAGTCATGGAAGAAAAGGTCAGTTTTAGCCATGGTTGCAACCATCAGATGTCTTGTCTTTAATGTTCTTTGTGATGTTGTGTAGAATTGTAACAATCAGTTTGCTTGTTGTTATTGACAATTACTGTTGATTTATTTGCTTGATATGCCAGTTGATTGTTATTTGTTAACCAGTTAATATCTTAGCAAAAAATTGTTTTGGGTTCAGGTAACTCCTAATAATGTGGATATTGCAAGGGTGGCTCCTACTTATCACTTGTACACCCCGGCGGAGGTTGAAGCTGTTATCAGTCGTCTATAAAATTGCAGTCTGTTCTCATTTGGTTTAATAAAGCGTGTATTTTGTACTTGTACTGCTGAGATTTTTTATATGTTCCCTTCAGGTATGACATTCGAACACAGGATCCCCCCCTTTTTTATTGTGTATGTTTAACAAAATCATGAAATTACGTGGTGGAGACCTTGAACTTTTTAAACTTGAAAACCAAGTTTCTTGTTGACAATATGCAGTGCCCATTTGTTTTATGTTTCCATACTATCCTTGTAGTTTTTGGTAATGTTTTATGTTTCCCATTCCCATTCAAATTAGATGCTGCATCAAAGCAGAAAGATACATACAATCACAAGCATATCAATTTTTAGGTTTTATATATGTGCACTGAACATTTTTTCCCTGGATTGAACGATGAATGACACCAAACTTGTTTACAAGTTCATATCTTCTTCTTTTGTATTTTTGTTCACCAAAAAGTCTTTTGAGCTTGCTTGCTTCTTTCTTATGGAATTGGATTTTCTTCTTTCCAACAACTCTCCTCCTGTCCTGTATATATCTCAACTTTTTTGAGACTGCTGAATAATTTTAGGACCCTTATTTAACCAAAGAAAGAAGAGAGGAGTTGAGCGACTTAATGGAAAAGTTTACCTTGTAATACCAAAGTCAGAATAGGATCAAATTTGCTGTATTTTTAATAGTGGTGTTGAGATAATCAAAGGTCAGTTTTCGAGATATGTATTGCATCAATCAACTTCAAAGATGTCACCCATCACAAAGTAATCGTTTTCTGCAAGCAACTTCTAACAGGCCACCTATATGCTTGCTAGTCTTAAGTGCCGTGATGAAGTTTCTAAAGTTATCATTTTGACAATACACGTATCCTTGTTACAATTTGAATAGTAATAATTTACATACATGATGACACTCTTCTGCAAGAGCGGCTGATTTGCTCAAACAGAGATGCTAGAACCAGTTACAGTTTTCCTTCCATCCATTATACAACGTATGATTGCTAACCTAAAATAAATATATCCGATACAAACAGCTTTCTTCAATGCAGAATTGACAGATAAACCAAGCAACATAGAGTCTGTGGTGTGGTCTCAGAACTGAACCAACATCCTCTTCACCATATGATTGATTGGCAAGGCACAAAATCATATTCATCATAATGAATGAAATGTTGATCAAAAATAGGCCCCCCTGGTTCCTTGTTCATTGTTACTGGTGGCAGGGCTAAAGGGGTTGATATATCTGCTACCGCTGCTCAAAATCCTTCTTAATGATCGCATTCGTGATGAAACAGGTGATTTTTTATCTTCATCACAATTACAATCATTTTGTGTTGGTATCTCAATCACAAGATCTGGTCTTGCTGTATTCGTCTGTGACGACGACGACGATGATGAAGTTAAAACAGGCGTTTCATGATAGCTACTGGCTTCTTGCAGTTGAGACGTTAAAGTGCTAACTTGAGTTTCATCACCCCAAAACAAGATATTTGTAGGCAGATCTTGTGAATCTGTTGTTGGTTGTTGTTGCGTCTGACGACTTTCCAATAAATTTTCCACTGAGACTTGAGTGTGAGCTGAAACAGGGTTTCTACAGATTGGACAGGTGGAATGCGAATAAAACCACATGTCAATGCATTCCACATGAAATCCATGATTACAATTGGGCAAAATCCGTGTTTTTTCTCCTTCAGCGACCTCAGATAAGCAAACGGCGCATTCGAGCTCTTGTTTGAAGTGTTTGGGGTCGAAGGGTATAAGGGGTAGGGTTTTCAAAAAGGAGGGGTCGAGGCCACGGCGGAGGACGGTGACGCCGGACTGCTGTTCCGCTGCAAGGTCATGGCGGCGTCGGCGGCTACGGTTGTTGGGGTTGTCTTCTCGGCGGTAGAGGAACCACTTAGCGTAGAGGTGGATGAAGTAAACGACAATCACAACGACGGACAGTATGACGGTTGAGACCACCAAGATTTTTCCCGCACGCTCTGCCAGATGAGAATCACGGTAATCGCCCATCTTTCTATATAATAATTTATTATTATTATTATTATTATTAAGAATGAATACCTCAAAAAGATTACAAGTTTTTAACCCAAAACAAAAAGGTCCTCCTGGTTTGGGGAATTAGAGAGAGGGGACTGGGATTGGGGAAGAAGATAAGATGGGAGGCAGAATTTAAGGAAGAAGAGGACGACGAAATGGAGTCAAGTCAGCAAGCAAGCAAACGTACAATTGTTGTTAGTAGTTAGTTTTGTAGGTCATCCAAATTCCTATTCCTATCCATATCCCTCTTCCTGTGCTTTTGACTTTTGACTTTTGACTCCATTTTCATTTGATTCTTAAATCTTAACTTAATTTTGTCATACAAATAAAATCCCTTTATTTGTTTCTTTTCATCCGTCCTATATGCGACTTCAAATCTGTCCCCAACTCCATAGGATGGATATTCACTCCTTATGGCTCAACAACCTTTAGGTGTGGTCATGGCTCATGTATGAATTATGATGATATTGTCGTTTCCTTTCTTAATTGCATGTTTATTTCATCTCTTTTACTCTTTTTACCAAGAGATGAAGATATTTTTCTTCTTTTTCTTTTTCTCGTTATTTTTCTTTATCATTATAGATCACACGTACTCGTCCTTTTGGATTGAATGATAATATTTTACCATTAGGAGCTTTTTTAAAGTTATATTATTTGTTCTCTTCTTTTATCATGTTCATACATTGGCATAGACTAAATACGCCACCATCCCTTCAAGTTTTAAAGCAACCATTTAAAAACATACATCAAAATATTGGCCTTTTTAGTAGGATGATAATTTTATTGTTGGAGCATTATGTAACTTGGTCAGGTTAATTGGAGACCGAAAAGCAGGGAGATCTAGTATATTAGGAGCAAAATCATGTCTCTAAAATCCATATTTGATTACTTATTTGTTTCTCTCATTACGAACTATCGGTGCTCCTTTTTAATTATTCGCATTTTCATTCCCATCACTATCTTTTTTATTTTTGTCTTTCCCTTTTCATCTTATTAAGATATAGTATTTTACGCCTTTGTTCTTTTCCCCAAATATATTCAAAGGAAACTTTCATTTTCTATTTTTATTATATCTCTTATTATTATTTATTTTATTTTTTTAATATAACAAAACACATTTTTGCGCCTGTTCTTTTCACCACATATTTTCAAAGCAATGGCGGAGCATAGTTAAGACCGGGGAGGGGAGGGGGGCTCTTTTTTCTGTCGGTAGTGTTAAAATTTAGTCCGGTAGTGTATATTTTTGGTCCGGTAGGGTAAATTTTTATATAAAACTTGAGTTCGCCTCCCCCTAAAAATTTAACTTCGTCCCCGCCCTCCTACGAGAGTGTTCAAACTCTGCCACTGTTTCAAAGTGAACTTTCATTTCTATTTTGAGTACATCTCTTATAATATAAATTAAATCCTTAAATTCCAGAGTTAATATATAATTATCTTTTCTTGTTGATACTCTTTCCCTTACATTTATATTTTCTCTATACATCGCTTCCATCATAAATTTTTTTTTATTTAAAGCATATGAATCTAAATGAATTTGTGAAACAACTGCATAACGATAACTTGCAAGGTGCTAAAGAACTACGGACAATATATTCTGTGATAACCCTTCGTTTATATAATAAATAACTATATTTATAATGATATAAATAATTACTTATCGAATATTATTTACTTACAAGGAGATAAATGATATCTCTGTTGTATTCTTGTTTGTTAATAATATACAAGTAGAAGATTGTATAAAATTATGTGTTACAATAATAACTGCCACACCTAACAAACCAAAAATAAAAAATTAAAATTAAAGACAATATAATAAAAGTGTAGACTAGCTTAAGACCTTAAGCATATAACCAAAAACTTAAGGCACAATCATAAGCTAAAAGAAACTAAAATCAGCAAAAGAACAAAAAAGATTAGTTATGATCTAAATAATTTAAATGCAACTTAGGTGTTTGATGAGGACGTAACCCGGCCAATTAAAGATTTGATTCAACATTTAGTATCACAAAAATAATAATCAAATAATGATAGGTAATCTACCGAGCAACCACAACTTAACATACATCTACACAAAGGATTAACAATTTAATATATACAAGTTACGATCATCTGATGTATGTACTATTATTTGTATATAAGAAATTTAATATACACTCCGTTTTGATATGTGTATGTTTATTTATTTTTTGTTTAAAGATACCATCGATCATATCTCACAGTCAAACTTTATCCTATTAACATCAATTCTTCACTTGAATTAAATGATACAGAATTATGATCGGGGAAATTATCGTCTCGGCTGGAAACAACACCCCTTGAACACGGTGTTCAATCTCATTCCCGACCCAGTGAATTTTCATAGGGCTTTACCGGCCGGCTTCTTGTGTCCTCCATTTGACCGTTACCCAACGATTTTTTTGACCGTTCCAACTTAAAAAATAAAAATAATAAATCAACACTACAATATCACCCATTTGTATTTTTTTACATATTACTTCTATTCTAACTATCTACCCTCTAAATTATCACTGAGTCCTTCATTTTGTTTTCCTACACTAGGGGTGTCATTCGGGTTTTTTAATCGGGTTTCGGGTTATTCGGGTCGGGTTTCTCGGGTTTTTAGGTATAGGAAATCAACCCGAAGACCAAACCAAATAAGTAACATATAATCGGTTTTCGGGTTTAGATATTCGGGTTTATTCGGTTCGGGTTAATCGGTAATCGGGTTAGACTAAACTATTAAGCTTTAAATTATTTGCTATCTCAAATGTTTGTTTAAACTATATATATATATATATATATATATATATATATATATATATATATATATATATATATATATATGATCAAAATGGATGTATGAGATTTAACATGTGTTATTAATATAGAATTTTGTTTGTTATCTTGATTGGAAAGTTTTTGCATATTTACATTCACTTTATTATGCATATTTAAATATTAAATGACATTATGTATAAATTATCCTCAAAGTTTATATAATAAATTTGAACCACAACAATATAATATAAAATTTGGAAAATCGTGTTTTCAAATCCTGTAAATGGTAGCATAATACATACATGTATATAAATCTTGAAATTTTTTAAAAACTAATATTCGGGTTAATCGGGTTGACCCGAATCTTACAAACTCAACCCAAAGACCAAACCATTTATTAAAATCGGGTTCGGGTTAGTGTAATAATCGGGTTGGGTTGCTCGGGTTAGCTCTTAATTGGGTTCGGGTTGATTTTGTTCGGGTTTAATATTCGGGTTCGGGTAAAAAACACACCCCTATCCTACACAACATGAAATCACCATTATGCTTGACAAAAAGAAACTCAATTCTAAAAGACTTGTAGAAAAACTCAATCTCACAACCACCTTCTCAACAACTGAACCCATTTGACACCCCGACATGTTATCCGCAATTCCAAAAGCCACCCTATGACAACCAATACACATACTTTCTGATGTCACAACCATACTCAAACAATTTTCAAGACTATCGGCGTGAAGAATCTGATTCTCGTGACGATACACTACCTCCGCCGGGACCCGAGGAGATGGCAGTGCCAGGAGAGGAGGAGGATGAAGAGGAGTTGACGTGGGGACGAAGACGAGGTACCGAGTCAAATGCAATGTAAGAGTAGAGCCAAAAAAAAAGACAAAAGCTAGAAGTTGAACCGAATAAGAGGAGACGGCGTTAGCGTTAGCGTGGTTTATTGTTTGAAAGACCCAGTTATACCAGGACTTGCAAGGAGGTTTGCAAGAATAAAACTTTTCGAGACGTAGAGGCGTGGAAGATTGCCCGTTTTCATCCAACATGGGTTAATATTTCTACAATGGGTAGTGAGTCTCAAGAGACAAAAAGATTAGAAACAAATAAATCTGGTCAGTACATCACATCTGCATAAGCTCAATCTCCGAATGCCAATCTCAACGACTATGAGAATGTATAACCCAAGAGACCGACCAGGGAAAGCAAGAGAACTTTCACATCATCGAGCTCACAGGAAAAAGTTCTAGCGAAGATCGCGAGCTTCAACACTTTAAGTCAAACCGAAACTAAGCATAGCTCCCGACTTCAAGGCGAGAAGTTTCGCCTTATGTAAGAGGCAACAAGTTCGGATTGGATTGATACGACAACAACAAGCGTTGGAAGAACAACAATAAAAACACTAAGCCGACTTGGTCATCTTAAAATACCACTCGGCATATTCCGAGCCAATGTTGAAAGTTGTTCAACAACGAACACAGAGAAAAGCACCACGTCGCGGATGTCAATTCTTGTAATAATTGTTATTTTATTTTTATTATATTATTCTATGATTATGTTTATTTAAATTTAATGAGTTTTACTTTTAATTTTTCATTTAATTTTGATAATAAAAAATGAAATATAAATAAAAATTTAATTAAAAAGGTAACTGTGAAAAAATAAGGAAACAAAAAAACTAGAATAACACCCTGTAACACGAAGAAATTTTAGGAAAATCTGAAAGAAATAAAAAAGAAAAACTAACGTGATTGATGTTTTATCATTTGAAGAAATGTAGGAATAAAAGGATGACTCACATGGCCTTAAGATGAAGAATAAGAATATGGATCCTCCTACGACTCACTCTTCTCTTCTATGTAATGTTACCATCACGTCACTATCAAATTCCGTCTCTTGACCAGAAACAAGCCCCCTCTGCTCATTTTTGTAACTAAATTAAAATAATAATTTTAAAACTACTACGTAATAAATAAGATAATAACCATAAAAATCAATATTAATAGAAAGGGGTAACTTTGGAGATTAAAAAAATTCATCACTTAAATTAAAAAAATTAAAAAATTAATTTATTTTAAAAACCGCTCCGTTTTTCATTAAAATTTACAATGAAGTGTTCGGATTGTTTAACAAAAGTGTGTGTTTAGATTGTCTGAAAAAAAAAGGTCCAATATATTATAGAAAAATCAAATGAAGTTTAAAAAAAATATAATATCAATAACATTAAACTAATATATAACTTTTTCTAGAACAAACACACACCTCATCTAGCCCTACCCTTAAATCTATCTCACTGGTCATGATGGTGGTGGTTGTGGATGAAAATGATGAGGATGGATGATGGTGGTGATTGTGGATGATGATTATAGAAGATGATGGTGGTGGTTTCCTATTTAGGTTTGCCCTCATGTGCAACAGGACATAATAAAATAATTAACGTATGTTAATACAAAGGATGAAACATGTAAAAGAATTTAACCATAAAAAATAATATATGTTATTTTTTTAATTTAAGGATTATGTTTGAAATTTGCTAGATACTTAACGATAAAAAATGTGATTTACTGTTTTTTTTAATCGAATAGACTGAGGAGTACCGTACAACTGACATGATTGAGGAAAATTGAAGGGACCTAAATCATTAAGCGTCAAAGTTTAATGGGATCTACAACAAAAAATATAATAGCCGAACCAACGGTGCAATGATGCCATGCTTGAACATGAGGCGCAAGAAGCATACACAACTTGGGAGATAATGAAGGATAATATCAAGTGGAAGGTCCATGTTGTTGGAGGTCTGTCATCTAAGCATTCAAAAAGACGAAATCCAATGCATAAGCATGCCGTCACATCGGACGCCCGAACCCAAATTAACCTCAACGACACCGATGACGAGATTGAGGTTCAGGGGAGTTGATTCGTCATATTATGAACAAAGTTTGGATAAGTTGACGATAAGATTGACCACTTTAACGACAATAGTCCAGTTAAGTCGATATGAAAAAAAATCCGTCAAAGAAGCATTAACTAGAACTGCTCTGGAACAACATCGACCACTTGGCAGAGAAGGTGCAAAAGCTTATTTGGGAAAAATACTACGGGCCAAGATATATTTCTTATGTTTTTTGATTAATTTTTAATTGTTTTTTCACCTTTTTAATTTTTTGGTATGTTTATATCAATGTTATGTTTTATTTTTGTTAAATAAAATGTTGAAGAATAAAAAAAGTTTCTGAAATAACTAACAACAATGACAAAATAATCTTTACATACTTGATCACCATCATCTAAATATTACACCTCTCAGACCATGTGTAATGATGCGTTAAACCCATATATAACGTCACATAATGTCCCCATCACCATTACGGTGGGGCGTTATGTTTAAAAGGATATTATTATTATAACACCACAAATCACCAAATCCATAGTAATGAAGCGGCATTATAGGGGTATCAACCATTACTTATGTTTTTAACAAAAAGGTAATAGTGACTTGACGCTGATGTGATAGAAAATGACCTTTAATAAAGACTAACCATTACTCATAGTTTTATTAAGTGTGAGAATGAGTGAATGATCACACTCAATGCCTATGTGTCACTGTGTCAATGATATGATAACACTTTTTGGATACCTTCACCAAATATTACATATGCTTTAATGGCGACCAGTTCTTCCATAAGTAGGGAGATGGGCAGATGGCCACTAAAAGGTCACATAGTTCATCCCAATTTTAAATTTAAATATTAGTCCATCTTTAGCTAGTTGCGGGTGCCATTTTGTTAAGTAACAAATATATTTTGTTGGAAAAACAATTGATATGAAGCAGTCAAAAGCACCAAAACACAATGATTTGAAATTAAACTTAACTCAAACTTTTTTCTACGTACATATTGTACTTGATAAAATAAATGACTTATTTATTTATACTAACCTAACGAGACTTAAAAGAAAATATAATTAAAAAAACAAGATATATCAAATTCTCCAAAACTATAATCTTCAAAATAAAACTTGTTTCATCTCCAAGCCATTGGCCCAAAAATTACAAGATCTTCTTCACAAAATCACCCAACTGGAGCTTTAACAAATTAAAACCAGCTATATAAAATGTGTGAAACCTCCATATATTGTATTAGCGACGACTAATATCTTGTTACACACAATGAAAATGAAAAAGTCTCCTATTGCGACAAAACATGTAGTATTGATGGAGGCCTTTTTTATCAACAAGATAGAGTGGAGCCTCACATAACCCCATTTAGCACAGAGAAATGTACACCTAATGCTCGAACTGAATATAAGTTAAAGTGACTTATGAGTCGGAATGGTCGGGCATAATGACTGTAACTCAGTGCTCATGATAGAGGTTGACGGGATGAAGTGAAAACTTGGTGTTTTGTGAAAACATTATAGCGATCACATGACATATATTATTTTTCCGTTTGTACAAGGAAAACGAAAAAATAAATACGTTTTTGTTGGTGAAGACGGGCCAACCGTCGCAATAGGCTTCAGTTAGAAACAATAGCTCATCCATCTTCATTTCCATCCCAAAACACAAAACTACAACCTAGCCGCTGTCTCTCTGCGACTTTCACCTACTACGGGCCATTCCCACACACCTATGCTATGAAACTGACGATTTTTACTTCGCATGCACCGGTGATTTACACTTGTTGGTACCTGCACAACCTTGGATTCATTGCAAGTAAGCCAAATTTGTGGAACTGATTTGGTGATTTAACAATGGCCGGATAGGTTTGTATGAAACCATCACATCTATTTTTCTCAGCCGCCATATGTCCCTGAATCTTTAAGATAACTGTTTTGTTTTTTGTTTTTTGACAGTTATTATTCATTCGGAAAATAAAATAAAAAAACATGCATATTCTAAAGATCTATTTAATTAAAATAAAATTTGAATTCCCTTTATTAGTAAAAGTCATAAGGGTAAAGCTCATTCAAGATTTCATCATTAAGATTATAGAGTGCGCTATACATGTTGTGGTTAGTTGGTTACATCAATAAATAAAATTGAAAAAATGTACATCTCTAAGTTTAATCTATAAAGATTTACTTAATTAATTAAGACCTCTATGTATATATATATGTATTGGTTTTCTAGAACGTACTAAGGAGCAAGGGTGGACAAATTGATCGAATTGAATACATGCATAATGCATTTGTTCAAAAGTCACGGCAATCTCCTATAGAGTTAGCTACACTATCTAAGGCTGTGTTACAGTAGGAGATGACGTCTTGAAGAAGATGTCGAGAGATGTAAACGTGTAGGCGCTGAGAGAGCGGGCGAGGAATGTGGCTTCTGCAGATGGGACAGGTTGAATGATCTTTCAACCACGCCTCGATGCACTCACCATGAAAGCGAATCCCATGGTCGCAGTTTGGAAGCTCTCTCATGTATTCATCATCTCCTGGAGACACTTGACAAAGGCACACTATGCAATCGTACACGTCTCCATCAACCACTAATTGTTTCTCTACTATGGTTTTCTTCGGATATTTTTCCACCAACCTTAGCCACCATGATGGTCTTGCTTCTCCTCTCCGTCTCCAAAGGAACCAAAAGGCCACCACAACGGACGATGCGCCTCCTACGAGTACTGCCTCCGTCTTCATGCTGCTCAAGACCAGATCCATAGATCGAGATGATATATATATATATCGTACGTTGTTTAATTTACTTAAGCTAGTGAAGATGAACTAAGTGCTGTGGATGTGTTTTGGATTTAAACTGTCGGAGCACTTGTAGATTTATACAAAAAGAATTAGAAAAGCGTGATCATCAAGTAGCGGGTAGAAGGGTTGTTTTCAAAATAATCTAATAAAATAAACAAGAAACTGAGGTAAGGGTCAATACACACATATAACATAGTAAATTACAAAATATGGGTACGGTATGGCCTGGTTTCAACCCCAATTACCAATTGCATATTTATTCAAAGTTTGACCCTTGATCGCTCACACACACACACCCTTCCCCTGTTCCACATACAACGTACTAGCTTTATGTCTTGCAACAAATTAATCATGTGTTTTGATAAATGGACACATTTATCTAAGTTAATTGGTGCAAATTATTTGGACTTTATTTCCATATCCCATGTTTAAATTTCATTTTATTTCTTTACCAAGTTGCAAATATATAGTAGTAACTATAAATAGTGACACAAAACATGATTTTTTTTCTATTGACAAAGGTCGGGTCAGGACGGGTCATAAAATATAAGATATGGTCACTAAAAAGAAATGCAAAGCCCATACAATATTAACCAAAATATATATTTTTTTTTTCCTACGAATTTTCATGTTTATGTAATCAATCCATCATATATTTAATGATAATTTTTACAAACCTTTTATGAATATAGCAAATGCAAGTGTATAATATATATATTTATCACCCATTAATATATATAAGAAAAACATCTCTAACACTCGTGGTTGCACCAATTAAAACTAATGTTAAATTCAATAAATAATAAACCAATGAATATTTAATATGTTTCTTTGCAACCGGTATAAACTAATTAATAATTGGGTAAGAGAAAATAGAAATTGATTAGGGGCTTGAGTTTTTAATTTTAGTATTTTATATTCTAACGTAACTAACATAGGGATATTTATTTATATTTTTATATGCCTTTCTAATTACTTTTTAAACTTACAAAAAGCTAATATAAACTTTTTTTAAAACCACAGTGGGGAATAATCTTTTTTCCATAAAACAATAGTGTCAATCATAAGAAAACGATTGGTGTCATTTAGAATCTATGTATTATGTGTTATTTTAAAAAAACGATATCATTTAACCCCGTACTTTCGAAGTTGGTTCTAACTAACAAGAGTCAAGAGAGACTAAAGTTTCTTTTTTTTTCTTTTTTTTTTCGCCAAACTTGATGGCTCGGGTTTGGGTTTATATGGTCTGATTTTCAACCGTTAAGACCAACTATTAACAACTAGACTGAATCTGCCAACAAGATCTATACATCCTCAGTCGCACGTGGAAGACAAATGATAACTCTTTCAAAGAACGTTTAGTGACATTTAAATTCATTTTAAAATCTTGAATTCATAATTTATTTTTTGAGTTAACTTCCATTTCATTGTTTGAGGTTCGTTAAAAATAACCATTAGTTATTTTAATTTTGTCCAAAATAATAAAACTTTTGAAGTGAAATTAAAACAACATATGAAACTTTTGGAGGTAGTTGATGTTTTTAATCTTTTGAAGGAACATAGTTATTTTAGTCAAACCTTAGAGAGTAAAATTAAAATTAATTCTTATTTTTTAGTTTATTTTCAATGCTTATTAAATAATTTTAAAGTTCTTATTTATTAATGTTTGACTTTGATATTGTTATTACTTTAAAATTTAATTCCTAAATGTTACTTATTATTATCATCATCATGGTTATCATTATTGGTATTTATCCATTTTTACAAACTCGTGGTATAATAGCATTGGTTAAAAAATGTGTTCTTGAAATTAAACTGGATATATTTTGAGAATATAATTCCTTACGGTACGTAGATAGTGACCTAGTAATACGACAGAAATTCAGTTGTACGTATACAAATGTATTTATTCAATCTTGTTTTGTTGTTTCCTGAATTAAGATGAACATAAGAAATATACAGTATCTTAAATTAAGCAAATTTAGTTGTTTTTACATGAGTAGCGTATAGTATAAAATAACTAAAAAGTAGAAAGTTTTGAAGGTTTGAAGCTAGAGTAGTATGTGTGTCGATCGTCTTCAGTTTCCGTTGAAGATCACAAGTAACTGCAACTCCGAGACAGACTGGATTGCAGAGCACCCAGGTTAAAAGAAGATGTTAGCCACGTGGCCATCATCTCCAGGAGTCGAAAGCCATAACCGCTCATGATCTCATACGATTTCTTAAAGTAAACATGACTCTGGTGGTTGTAGTCATGCATACCCATAGCCATAGCCATAGCCGTAGAGATCGGGGTTCTACAGAGTGGGCAGTTTGGGTGGTCTTTTAACCATTCTTCCACACACTCCACATGAAACCCATGTGAGCACCTTTCTAGCAATGCAAATCTTTCTCCCACACATACTTCCGACAAGCACACCACACACTCCACCGGACCACCAACCTCCTCCTCCTTTAGTACCGTCATGCTGCCTTCAATGGTGGTGTTCATAATCATGTGCTGGGCGTCTAACCAAGACTTGATTCGTGTGGTTATCGAGTCCACGAAGCCTGCTATCATAATCATCATCATCATCATCTATAATCAGCCTTTGTTTGTGTGTGGTCGCATCGGATGGACGATGAATTCATGCGCCTAATTTATATATAGGCCACTGTAGGCTGTTTATCTTGGAAATATCAAGTTGAATAACTTAAATTAGTTATTATGTATCAGATTAGCTAGAAGGATACAAGGCATTAAATACAATTAAGACGTGCCACATGTTAGATGTTTTTTTTTTCTTCTTTCTTCTTTTCTTTCTTCTTTTTCTAAAGGAGCATGCTATGATAACTAATTGTCATTAATCGCCCTTCATTTTTGTCATGGTACGTTATTTTCTTCTACCATAAGCAAACTTATTAATGGATTGTTAGGTCGTGTATTATCCCTTCAGTCTTATATACTAGGCTAAAGCCTCAATTGATTCAATTAACAAGGGAAGAAGAAGAAGAAACGAAAGAGGAAGAGAAAGTAACACTCATATATATTATTGCATAACTCAAACTACAAATTACAACAACTATTTAACGGCTCCATTTTACAACCGACCCCCCACAATTACAAAAGTAACACAACTGCCTCTTCTAACTTTCAACTAACATTTGACACATAAAACTCATACGTAACACGAGTTGGATAGTAAAATTATTAAATTATTAATAATGAAGATTTAAAAAGTATTAAGAAGTTTTCAATTTCTAAGATGGTCAAGTTTTTAATTTGATAATTAATAACAAACTGTTACATGTGAAAATAAATTTTAGAAACCATATTCATAGAAATAAACATGATACAAATACTAATAATAATAAATTATTAAATTTAGGGGTTGATGGAGATGTAATTTGGATTGTGATTTTCTCGGAACTTCGCCATCAATCTCTTGGGGTTTTGAAACGTTCCATGACATTTAGTGAGTCTATAATTTTTTTTGACTAGATGATTAATAATTAGCTCCCATATGGCACGTGTATGGCCGGATTTAAAATAATAATTAGCTCACAGATGGGACGTGTATCCGAATTCAAAAAAGCTGTGAACTTCACGGTCTGTACTTCATCAAAGCAGCTTCGTTCATCGAAGCAGCTTTGCCAACCTGATCTATTAATTGGATCCAAGTTAAGATTATGGATATAAATATTATGTAGTATTGTTTTGGTCTTTATATAAACGTACAGACAATCATCCGATCAACAGGATCAAGCATAGTAATACCTTTATTTAAACGTCTTGGTTACAAGTACATGAACTCGAGCTAGCTAAAATTAAATTGGGTAGGTAGGTGTCTTTGTACATGATAGAACGTGTTTAAATATGAACGGGGAGGCTACTTGTTAAATATCCGCCGGATTGCATCTTCAGTGGGAATACAAAAATATTATACGGTTGATAACACAGTTTATGATTGTTATTGATGCATGTATGATGAAGGAAAGTACGTTACGTGTTTAATTATATATGGATCATAGGTTAATAGTTATTGCTTCATTTGATAACACACTATAGAGGTCGGAAAATTTGTTATGGATCCATTGACTATAGCAAAAAATTATAAAAATTATATTCTTTGGTACGATTCAAGTTGGGTCAAATCAGATCACATATTAAAAAAATAAAACCAAGTTAAATATCAAATAACATAATAAATATCAAATAACATAATAAAATACTTCAATAGTAATCGATATTATATAAGAAAAATTATAATATTTCTAAGTTGCTCCCTTACGAGTTTATATGTTTTGAAATATATCCATAACATTATCTAGGGATACATTTAAAGCAAAGTTTTTTCAATATAAAAAATACAACCGTGTTCAAATTCTCATCTTTATTCAATCCGATTCATTGCCGAAAAACATCTTTCAACCCTTGATGTTATGACGCATCTTCATTCAACCCGATTCAACACTTGATGTTATGACGCATCTTCATTCAATCCGACTCATTGCCGAAAAACATCTTTCAACACTTGATGTTATGACAAGTACTACGTAAATAAAAAATGTTTCTTATGTTTCAACCATCAACAATGAAAAATGTTTCTTATGTTTCAACCATCAACAAGAAAAATGTTTCTTTGTTTCAACCATCAAGTGTTGGGCATTGGGGTTAAGGGTATTGAGTAATAATTTAACGAACCAAATTAATTTTAATTTGATTTATAATATATAAAGACAGATGAGTTAGGTCCAAAACTATTTTATAATAAGTTTATAATAGGGTACTAGATTCACAAAAAGTTAATGGATGGTGTCAAAGCTCATATGCATGTTTAACTAAATTACTTATAGGACTTTTGTTTGGTTGATTGATTTTAAGAGAACTTGGAAAATGAATCTTGTTAGGAAAGCTAAAACTAGAAAGTGAAAGTGAGTATAAAGAGTAATTCAAAGATTGATCACTTGCATCCGGAAGTTTTAGAAGGCAATATGAAGATTTAGAAGCAAATCATATTATAACGTAGTAATTAGTATAAAATTGGGGGTGCTTTAATTAGTTGAAGCATCTTTAAGACTAGAAATAAAGATGATTCTGGGATGGTAGTTAAGCGAATAAAGACGAGTAAATGTTATTTATGCCAATAGCAAGACATGTAAGTATGAGCAAAATTATATATATATATATATATATATATATATATATATATATATATATATATATATAATATATATATCTATATATATATATATATATATATATATATATATATATATATATATATATCTATATATATATATCTATATCTCTCTCTCTCTATATCTATCTCTCTATATCTCTCTATATATATATATATATATATATATATATGTGTGTGCGCTAAGGTGCAGGTAGAATATATTATTTCAATTTACAGAGGGTGGAAGCTTGTGAGTAGTACGTGTACAGGATCCGGAAATATTGAAGATGAACATGCATATACATATATATGTATATGTTATGTTGGATCATGAGCTAGACAGAGACTCTGGTGATTGGGTGACGACGTTATCGGACTTGTTGAGCTGAGACTCCACTTTTTCTTCCACCTCCTTCCTTCTTCGTCCTTCTTCTTCTTTACTCTTCTCAATCTCCGTTTCAATCCTTTCCCTCTGCATGCATGCAAGCCACAGTATATATACAGTAGTAAGATAATATATAGTTAAAAATGATGGTCAATAATATAATATTCGATCATATATAATTATGTATATACGAACGGACATCTTGTAGAGTATGGGTAGGTGGCTGTTTGAGACCATGAACGGCGGCGCGGTTAGGAGTCTTTGCTGCAAACTGCCGAGTCCACCTTACGACGACGTTGGTAGAGGTGAAAGTAGTCTTCTTTCTGATTATCATCATCGAATCGATATATCATTATATATTGGATTAATACTAACCAACAGTACCACGCTAGCTAGCTGTCTCGTACGTTTTTATATCATCATATATATATACATATCATGTACCTACGTATGATTACGAACCGATATGATAAGTAGCTCCCACATGTCCAGCATGCAATTCTACCACGTCCATGATATGAATTACACGTGTCTTTTAACTTGCTTGGTCATACATGACCGACCTCTTTAATTAGTTATTATTATTGTTATACATAAAACAATAGATGTTAAATACGAATTGAATACTATATTAATATGAAAGTGCAATATGATGTGTATATATAGAGGATAGGATAGGATAGGATATGTATGTATGTGCTGTGTAATATCATAAATATATATATCTAGTCTAGTGGTTTAATTTGAAGAAGTAACAGATCGATACAAATATATGGAAGCTAACAAAGAGAGAAGAGAGCAGCAGGAGCAGGAGATGAAAAGGAATATTATTGTAAATAATAATAATAATAATAATATGAGTAAGAAGAAGGATGCGGATCCGATGGGAAAGGGTAGAGAGGTGATACGAGAAAGCATCATGGGAAGAAATGATAATAATATTAGTAATAAAGAGGAGGGTGGCGGTGGTACTGCAGCTAGTCGTCCGGATGATATTCTGGCTTACTCTCGTTCTGTTCAGAAAGTTGATTCCTCTCTCGAGTGAGGGGAACGGAGGGGACCTACCAACGATGATGCAAATATGAGATCGATAAATATGTTATATTTTATTTTTTTTGATTTTTTTGTTATTTTAATTAGAGTTAAATATATAATTATGGTTGTGTTAATCCCTTTCAGGTTAAAGTGTAAGCGTTATACGTAATTGGGAGGGTTGATGTTGTATACAAAAAATGCACTTTAGAACAAGCAGTTTATACAAGAAAAAGTAAAACTTTTATTTTGCTTGTTGGAGTTTATGTTGATAATTTTATAGTCACCGGAACTCTAAAAAAATAGATTTGTTCAAATCTCAAATGAAAGAGAAATTTGAGATGAGTGACTTAGGGTTATTAACTTGTTATCTTGGGATGGATGTCACCCAATCAAGAAGTGATATATCTATTCAACAATCTTGTTACAATATTAAGATTCCAAGAATGCTGGTATGTCGAATAGTAATGAAAACAACATCCCAATAAACCCTAGCATATTGTTAACAAAAACTAAAGGTGGGAAATTGGTTGATCCCACTTAATATAGAAGCCTAATTGGTTGTCTAAGGTACTTCACACCAAACTAGACTTGTCCTACGTAGTTGGTTTGCTTAGTAGGTTAATACAAGAACCTAAAGAGCATCATGTTAAGACTATTCATCAAGATCTTCTTTACATCAAAGGAGCAAAAGATACTTGTATAACCTAAAAAAAGAATGGTGGATGTAAAATAACAGACTATAGTGATAGCAGTTATGGGGTTAATACCACGAAAGGAAAATACACTACAGGGTTAGAGCTAGTATATCACTTAACTATCCAAATGCAAATGCATGATCAATTCAGATAAGATGTCTTAATCATTCAGTATTGGACCTCTTAACCATTTAGCATTAGTATAATGCTTAACCATTCAGAGGCAAATGTCTGAACCATTCAGACATTTGCTCGCGAAACAAACAGTCTGAACCATTAAGTGCTGAACCATTCAGACATTTGAACCATTAAGAGGTTGATTAAGAGGCTGCCAAACAGCTCCTTAGTGTTTGATAGACATGTGATTTGTAGGCATTATTTATATTTAACTATATATTTTTAAGACTTCATATATGCCTAACAAACTCATATTTAGAGTTTAAATATTTTAAGAGATCACGAGTTAAAAATATATTACTTAACTAAACTTGATAGTAACATTTAACATATAATTATATATATAATAATCATCAACTTTCTTATGCATTATGAGTTATATAATATGTTAAAGAGGTTGTACCCAACTTTTGTCTTAATTTTTTAAATTTTTAATTTTTTCGTTTTAACCCAAAACTTTTACATTTTTTACAATTTAGCCCAAACATTTTTTTTATTTTTAACTTTGGTTCCTATACTATTTGTATTTGGTCCCTATACTTTTTATATTTTAAAAAATTATCGTTTTACACTTCGGTATACATTTTGCGAGTTAACACGCCGCAGTCAACGTTTTTATGTTTTTTTCCCGTTTAGTGGTCTCATCACAACACACTGGTCCAAGATCGACTTAGTTATTGTTTTATATGTTTTACATTTCACCTAACGGTGGTGTGTCCTTGGTTCTATGTTTGGTCGCTAACGATGGTGTGTCTTTAGTGCTACTTGACATGGTTTTACGCTCCCGCAACAGCGCGGGGGGCTTAATACTAGTGAAATATAAATATCAAATAAAATGAATATAAATTCAAGGTAAATCAGATTTGAATTTGAGTTTTATTTATATATTAAAAGATAAAAGATGAAATCATGGTTAAAAGTTCTTAAAGTTGTTATTGATTTTGAATTGTGTTTACAATAGGTCCACGAGATATAAGTGGTGGTGGCATTATTATAACCAATCACAAGAACTAAATCACCATATGAAGGTGGACGTGAGATATGAAGATGCTTGATAGTCAACGAGTCAAACTTCATGTGGCTTTTACAGAAGGAATTAAAGGAAACCCTTTATACAATATTAATCCATCCTCATCAAGCTGAATTAGAAAACAAAAATGAGATAAAAGTGATTTTGGTCTTCTTTGAGTTTGCAAATGAAACTGGCCCAAACTAATGATCAGTAAATGGGCTTGTGAATTAAAGATATGGGCTAAAACAAAGTTGGGAGTAGGTGGCCTGCACAACAAGTGAAAAGAAGGGCATAGAAGAATCACATGGACGGCTGCTTCAGGGGGTTTGACATTAGTTTTGCGTAAAGAGAAAAAGGTGCAGCCTTTTGGCTGCTGGCACTCCGCAAAAAACATTCAACCCTATGGAGATTGGAATATCCAATTACAAGTATGAGTAGCTAGTCTGCCCGTGATCATTCTCGGGTATAGAGTTAGTATTAGAGTCGTGGATACATTACTTACCCTAACTACCTGGGTTAATTAGGTTTTTGTATGACCCAAACGACAGGTCATCAGCGTTCTACTTTAAAACTCACCCATAACTTTGTGCAGACAGAAGCAACAAACTGTGGCACTCTCTTCATGTGAATTTAATTCATGGTTGCAACAATTGCAACATGTCAAGCATTATGACTTAAAAGATCGCTCAATAAACTCACAAGATGGAAGGAAGAAGAAGATCATTCTCTACGTTGACAACATATCCACTATCACTTTAATAAAGAATCCGGTGTTCCATGAAAGAATCAAGCATATTGATACTTGCTATAATTTTATTAGAAAATGTGTGGTAAATGAGCATATCGTCATTGAACATATCAATGGAGAACTACAAAAAGCATACATTCTGACAAAAACATTGGCAAGGTTAAAGGTTAAAGTGATCATGGTGATCATCTTGTCGTATGATTTTGACTTCAGTTCTTAGGACTTGTCTACCATTATCTATAGTTGATTCATTTTGTTCGACTTGTCCAGGAGAGTAATGGTTTAGGCTTACGTTATAGCTATATTATATAAACTCTTAAGGTTAAGAGTCAATAGTTCTAGGTTTCGCCCTTTAGGTCTCTTGTTTATAATTGATGTTCTTAAGGTATTCGAATACAGCATGCTATTTCCAATGATTTTTTTGCACTATGGCATCTATGTTAATTTTGACTGCTAAAATCATAATTAACTTTTTTTTATTCATAATGTGGTAGATCGATCAATCACGATAGAGTACTATGTGTAGTATAATATTAAAATTAAAATATAAATAAAATATTCACCATGTTACCATATTTATTAAACCTAAAATGTTAATAAAATATTCACCGTCATCACACTTTCTCTTTGATATATATAACAATAATAATATTTCTTAAATGATTCAATAGCAAAAATTAAAAAAAAGAAATCGACCCAAATGCTGGTTGCAAGAAAAAGTGTATATAGTATTCTTTAAGAGGAATTACCTAATATATGCCAAATAGTTCTTCGTTTAACACCATCTTAGGCAACACAAATAATGTGATACAATATTTTAGCATTCACATTCCATTCTAAATCCTTATCCATATAATTACAGTAAAAATTATTATTTTTTCTCTCTTCTTTTCAACTAAATAATACTTTTCATATCTTATCATTATTTTTTCTTTGTCCTCCACTCACATACACTTAAAATATATTAAAAACATTATAAGGTTTTAAATAGTGTTTCCTAAAAATACAGATTGAACAGTAAAATTTCTTATATCATTCACTCACAACCACTTATAACTATACCATATAAAAAGATGACTAATCATGTTTATGGGTATTTTTAAATTATAAAAATCCCAAAGTCGTTCTAAATACGGAATTAGATGCAATATAAAAACTAATAGTTTTTAATGTATAGGGAGGATGCGGATAAATTAAATAAAAAGTATTATTAGTTATTAAACTGTAGTTTTAAGGGCATGTTTTGATGGTTAAATAGTATGTTTTAGGATCAATGAGAGTTCCGATTGTGAAGGTTGTAATGTATTTGAAAAAATATATACAATTTTTTTTATAAAAAAAGTTAATAAACTGTTTATTTTTTTAACAATAAAGTATTACTTCTATTTTAAATTACTTCAAATTAATTTAAACTAATTTGTGTTTGAAGGTAAAACATGAAAGCGCTTGCTAACCTTTAAAAACTAATATTTTAGAAATAGTAATAATTGGGTAATTGTAGTTTAAAAGAGGGGAGGGTATATTCGTAACAAGGCCGACCATCGAAAGAAGCCAAAATCAATCCCCAAACCGAACACCAACAACACCTTTCTTCATCTTCTTCTTCTTCTTCTTCTTCTTCGTCTTCTCTGAACCAAACACAACCACCTCCAATTGTCAATCTACACACACAGAGAAAGAGAGAGAACTAGAGGTACCCCTCCAAACACCGATTCACTTTCGACTTACGAGGTAAACTAACCCTCCTCTTTACTCAAACAAATACACATATATGTATGCCATCCTAATCCTAATTATTCTTTTCTATTCATATCATATATCAGAGTGACTGTGCGATTCAACTTTCAATTTCGAACTCTTGTATCGCTATTTGTAATTCTTCTACTGTCAGGCCTTCAAATTTTGGATGTCTCTGTTTGGAACTCTATCCGCAACCAACTCAAGCGGAAACTGTTTAGTCATGAATCTTTCAACCGCACAGGTCACTTCAAGAGATTATTCCCTTAGCAATACCTCCTCAGATGTATTCTCGTTTCGACACAGTCATGCTATGGGACATCGATTGCAGTTCCCTTCTTTTGTATCAACCACCAAGAAGAATGTCTGCCCTCTCAAGGTAATTTCGTTTCAATATTAACCACTTGTCTATATGTGATGTCTTTTGGTTAGATAAGCTTATTGCCCTCTGAAGATAATGAACCTACAACTTCAATAATCTCATGTTAAATTAAATAGGTGGTTTGCGTCGACTATCCAAGACCAGAGCTTGACAACACTTCTAACTTCTTGGAAGCTGCTTACTTGTCTTCAACCTTCCGAACCGCCCCACGTCCACCTAAGCCCTTAAACATTATAATTGCTGGTGCAGGTAAAACTATACTATTCCTATTTCTTTCTTTCTTTCTTTCTTTTAGGCATCTTTTTTACACTGATTCTACAACCACAATTATGTAGACATATAATTGCTATCCAACTAACTTTTGCAAATGCAGGTTTGGCTGGTTTATCCACTGCAAAGTATTTGGCTGATGCAGGCCACAAGCCCATTTTGCTAGAAGCAAGAGACGTTCTTGGTGGAAAGGTTTTATAAACTTCTATCTTTAGATACATATTTTTTTAATATTTTTGCTTAGCACAGATTATTCTTCCTTGCAGGTTGCAGCTTGGAAAGATGACGATGGAGATTGGTACGAGACAGGGTTACACATATTTTGTAAGTTTTAATCCTTTTACTCGTATTGTTGTTCAAATGTGAGCTGGTAATACCTTTAAGAATGAAACAACTTTTTTCATTTGCTTGAAAGTTGGAGCTTACCCAAATATACAGAACCTGTTTGGAGAGCTAGGGATTAATGATAGATTACAGTGGAAAGAGCATTCTATGATCTTTGCAATGCCAAACAAGCCCGGAGAATTTAGTCGGTTTGACTTCCCAGATGTTTTGCCTGCACCATTAAATGGCAAGTTTGCTATTATCTAGTATTCTAGCCCTTGTATCTCATGCTATTACTAGATATCTTATCTTTGCATTCCATTTCAGGAATTTGGGCTATCTTGAGGAACAATGAAATGCTGACATGGCCTGAGAAAGTAAAATTTGCAATTGGACTCTTGCCTGCAATGTTGGGTGGACAAGCTTATGTTGAGGCTCAAGATGGACTTAGTGTTCAAGATTGGATGAGAAAGCAAGTATGTAATCTTTCAAGCAATATATTTTCTTCTTGCATGTTTATACTTAATAAAACATTTCTATAACTAATGCATGTTCTCATTTCTGTAGGGCATACCAGATCGAGTTACTAAAGAGGTCTTTATTGCCATGTCAAAGGCATTAAACTTCATAAATCCAGATGAACTTTCAATGCAATGTATTCTCATTGCTCTGAACCGGTTTCTTCAGGTAAACCCATCATTATCTCGAAGCTTACTAATTAAAGAATTTGGAATAAACTAATATCATGAAACTTTAGCTTCATTTTATGTTTTCCATATATAACAAGGGAGTCTTTATTGTTGTCGACTAAAGACGCTGCAACTTCCATGACTATATTTTCAGTTATTGTCATGTCATCTACTGAAGTGGTATAAAATAATGAACAGGAAAAGCATGGTTCTAAGATGGCATTTTTAGATGGCAGCCCTCCTGAAAGACTTTGCATGCCAATTGTCAACCATATTGAATCACTAGGTGGCCAAGTTAGACTTAATTCACGAATACAAAAGATCCAGTTAAACAAAGATGGAACTGTAAAGGACTTTTTACTGAGTGATGGGAGTATCATCAAGGGTGATGCTTATGTATTTGCTACTCCAGGTATATTGAGTATTGACTGAACTACCTTTTGGTTTTAAAGCCTTCACATATATCTAGCTTGGCCCGCAAGCTTTATTTGCTTTTTTGTATCAAGCAGTTGACATTCTGAAGCTTCTTTTGCCTGAAGATTGGAAACCGGTTCCATACTTTAAAAAGTTGGAAAAATTAGTTGGTGTTCCGGTTATAAACGTACATATATGGTTAGATTGACCCTTTCATATAACGCTAAACATTATAAGATAATTATTCAGCCTTTCACATATTTTATTCTTAACCCAATTTTCAGGTTTGACAGGAAGCTCAAAAACACTTATGATCACCTACTTTTCAGCAGGTCGCCTCTTGTTTCTTGCAAAACTTTTAACTATATTCACAAACAAAAATATTAATTTTTACTTTTCAGCAGGTCACAACTTATTATCACTACTACTAACAAGTTATTCTTCTTTCCCATCTTTTCTAGGAGCCCTCTTCTCAGTGTATATGCTGACATGTCTGTAACATGTAAGGTAATACTTGTACGATAATAGACATGTATACTACATGACCATTAGTTACATTACCCTTATTCTCACAGAAGAAAACAGATGGAAGATACAAACACTTGTTAAAAACATTGATCTTATTATGCAGGAATATTATGATCCGAATCGATCAATGTTGGAATTGGTTTTTGCACCTGCAGAGGAATGGATTGCACGCAGTGACTCTGATATTATTGATGCCACAATGAGTGAACTTTCAAGACTCTTTCCTGATGAAATTGCAGCAGATCAGAGCAAAGCAAAAATATTGAAATACCATGTAGTAAAAACGCCAAGGTTAGCACATCTGACAAGTTGTTAGCATGTGAACACTATCATGTTTGTCCAACCATAAATTGACACGTGTAAACTGAATATTGCTTGGCAGAAATTTGTTTATTCTGATGAAATAACTATGAACCACTTCATTTAATAATTGTGTTTCAGGTCGGTTTATAAAACGGTACCAGACTGTGAACCTTGCCGTCCCTTGCAAAGATCTCCAATACAAGGATTTTATTTAGCTGGTGATTACACAAAACAAAAGTATTTGGCTTCAATGGAGGGCGCTGTTTTGTCAGGAAAATTTTGTGCCCAAGCTATTGTACAGGTAATCTTTAAGTACCTACAGCAACTCTCAGTACTAGTTGCAGTTTAAGCACCATTAAACACAAACAAGCCTACATTTCTGTTTTTCATAATCACATGCATCATTTTACACAGGATTATGAGTTGCTTGCTGCCAGGGGTGAAGTGGTGGCTGAAGCAAGTCTGGTCTAATTGTTCAAAAGATGACATGGCAGGTTGAAAATCGATAAAAACACCCATAGCAATTAAAGTGAAACTTATCTTGTATCTGTTACTTTATACATCATGTGTAGCATTGATAATACTAATTAATCAATATTTATAAATGATAATGGACACACAATCTCGATTTTTATGTATTTGGAATATAGCAACAAGAAAAGTGTAATTGCTTGTAAAAATGGTAATAGTTTTGCAAGTAGATGCTTAGAGAGTATGATTTAGTTGGCTGGCTCCTTAGTTAAATGGAAGGCGACAGATTAATTCATTGCAAACTAAGAGATCATATGGTGTTGGTAAACCGTTTATTAATGAGATAGAGATCACAGGTTGGGCTGGTTTATCCACTGTGAAGTATTTGACCATGTATAGACTTTTTTTAATGAGATAGTGATCATATGGTGTTGGTAAACAATTTCAGAACCTAAGAGTTGAGCCAGAAAGGACTGAAAGAATTAGCAAATCTTGTTCTCCCCTCCAGATGTCAAAAGTCTAGAAATAGGCACACACATTCAACTTCCATTGCTAAAACAAACCATAATCCAAATTTATCCCTTTTTAATTGCTCTGGGTACTATCACACATGTGGAACGGGTATGAATAAATATTAGGTATCATTTAGGAGGAGGATGAGTTTTGTGTTTGTGAAGACAAATAAATAAGCCGACATCAACCACAGTCAATATCCCATGTTCCTTTATTTTGTTGTTTTTACTCCATCCACATTTTCCACCCCTCTCCCTCGTTTCTGGGAAACAATGAATGCTATTTTGGCGACTCTTAACTCTTTTCCATCTTTAGTATAAATACAAATACACATACCCCCACCCCTTCTCTCCCCCCAACCCTTTGCTTCAGGGACCACCTCTACTTTTGTGAGGCTGGCTAAAAGGGAAAACAAAGGGAAAAGGCAATGGAAAGTATGCTACTTTGGTCAAGAAGCAACGTGCCCGTATTTACATCTTTCCTTCTTCGTGGAGATGATTGATTCCTTTACTTCTTCCCATCAACTCAATGTGATTTCGCTAATCTCATCTCTTTACCAACACTTTCTCCTATCCTCTCACTACATCTTCTTCTACATGCTGCTTTTCTCATCTTCATTTACCCTTTTACCTCCTTTCTTTTTTATCCAAACACTTCCATGTGGATTTTTTGGGCATCTGCGTAGTAGGAAAATTTGAGGTTACATTCAATTGAACACAAGTTAACCTATGTAGTTGGACCAAATTTTATCCTTCGAGATTGAAACCAAAGAGAACAGTCTTTCCATACCAATTTTAAAGAAAGCTTTAAGTATAAATAAGAGCACTGCGTGTTGTTGCTCTTTGGAGTCATAATCAAAAGGAATAGGCCTCCTGCCACGCCTTTAAAGAAGACTATTTATAAGAAAATTATTACCTTCCACATAGATAACCAAACATATTAGCAACCCTGTTGGTTCAGCCTTGTTCCATGTTAGCACAGATAGATGATCCATTTTGAGTTTACAAGTAGTTGGTAGGCATTACTATAAGTTACATATTGACTACTAAATGCAAAAAAGTTTCTGTTCTAGTAGTTGAAAATAAAATCTTTTGCAAACAACTTCAGTTGTTATCTACTTGCAGCATTATCAAGTTATTAACAAGTATATATGAATGAATAAGATGCTTTGAAGAAGATATGAGTCTATTTACTAGCCGTAGCTGGAAAAAAGTTCATTATTGTATGAGGTTGAGATATGTCTCTTTATACATTAATACACCTAAAAATAGCTTAACCACAAATAGAAAGAAAAACTATGTGAGATTTTGTGCAGAGACAACTAATTACAGGCACATTTGACAACATCTATATTTGAATGCAGGAAAACTCTGATTTCTTCAAGGCTATTTGTTTTTACAGTTGCCCTTATTTTGGTATCCGAGGGTTGGACCCCACTTTATGGAGCCAATCAACCACTTCATCTATCGTTGGCCTCTTGACGGGGTTAACATTGACACACATGCAAGCAACATCAAGAACCTGCAACATCTCTTCTTCAAAGCCCTTGCCCGTTAGAATCGGGTCAAATACTTGATACGGCTTCCCTTCTGTCCTCAATTGATGCACCCACACAACCAATTCTCTTGACTCCTTGGGCCTGAACACCTCAATGGGCCTCTTTCCTGTAAGTAGCTCTAGCATCACAACCCCAAAACTATATATGTCCCCTTTTAAGGTGGCTATCCATGACTGGCTGTATTCTGGTGGGATATACCCCAGGGTACCCACCAATTCTGTGGTGACATGTGTGTTATAGGGTTGGATCAATCTAGACAATCCAAAATCAGCCAAGTACGCTTCAAACTGGCCATCAAGAAGTATGTTGCTGGATTTGATGTCGCGATGCACGATATGTGGTTCGCATACCTGGTGCATATAAGCCAGCCCACAACTTGCTCCCTGAGCTATCTTCAATCTGGTCGGCCAATCGAGTCTGGATGCACCGTCAGTCTTCTCATGCAGCCAGTAATCCAAGCTTCCGTTTTCCATATACGAGTAAATTAGCAGCCGGCAGCCGTCGTGTACACAGTAACCTTGTAAAGAGACCAAATTCTTGTGCTGAGCTGTGGATAACGCCTCCACTTCTGCTTTGAACTCCCTTGCAATGAGGCCCATGTCTCCTGAAAGCTTCTTAACGGCCAGTTTTGTTCCGTTGGGCAATGTTGCTTTATAAACCAACCCGAACCCCCCACAACCGATGATGTTTTCTTGACTGAAATCCTCGGTTGCTTTCAAGAGATCGGTTATGGTGAGATGCTTGATGTCTTTGGCGTTGTTTAGGAACAATATGACTCCACTTGTATCCTTGGGGACGTCCACTGCTGATGTGGAATTGAAGGACATGTTGTCCGTATGAAACACCTCCGGATCACCTCTAGGGAGGATCCTTCTTTTTGACAGTATCCATAATGCTAGACAGGTGAGAGTGATCCCAACTCCGAAACAGATCCCGAGGATCAGTCCAACAATCATTTTCTTGTTTGGGCCTTTCTTATGTCCTGAAGGAGAGGCAGAAGGATCGCTGCAGGACTTTTGCATAGGGGGGCCGCATAACCCTGGATTGCCTTCATAGCTCTGGTTGGGAAAGGTGTTAAATTGGCCCCCGGTTGGTATGGCACCTTTTAGATTGTTGTTTGCAACGTTGAAAGAAGATAAAAAGTGTAAGCTTTTAAGGGATGATGGGATCTCACCAGAGAAGAGATTATAAGAGAGGTCCAGCTTTTCAAGGTTCTTGAGGTTTGAAATTGAACTGGGAATGGCGCCAGAGAAGTTGTTGTGCCTTAGATCAAGAACAACAATTGTTTGCATATTACCAATCTCAACAGGGATTTGTCCACTGAGGTTATTGGAAGCCAGATACAAGGCAGGAGGGAGGGTGGCCAGCTGATTGTACTGCAAATAGGAAGCGTTTTGTGGGGCAACAAACACGGGTAGTTCTAAGTAACTGCTGTTTACGTGGTCCAGAACCTGCTTTGATGCAAGGGCTGGTAGTCTGGTAAGCTCTACAGGGAAACCCCCCGAGAGAGAGTTGTTGGATAGATCCAGATAAAAAAGATTTGGAAGCGTCTGCAGCCAGGTTGGGATGGTGCCGTTGATGTTATTCTGAGAGAGGTCGATCACTTCTAGGTTCTTTAGGGACACGAGCCAAGTGGGGACGTGGCCATACAACTTGCAGCCACCGAGTCCCATGATCTTAAGATGGTGAAACCCCGAGACTCCAGAAGCGGGTAGAGTTTCATTGAAGAAGTTCTTGGAGAGGATAAGAGTGGTTAGTCTTTGATGGGCGCCAAGGATGTTGAATGCCTGGATGATATTGTTGAAGGTGTTGTTTGAAAGCGAGAGGAAGGAGAGGGAGGGCAGCTCAAGGACGTCAGGTAAGATCTCCCCCTGCAGCCTGTTGGTGGCCAGTCGAATGGCGGTCAGTGATCTGCAGGTGAAGAGGCTTTTAGGAAGCTCCCCGCTGAACCGATTCTCACCCAGGTCAAGTATGGTGAGCTGACTGAAATTGGAGAAGTCAAAATCGGAAAGCCTGCCATCTAAAGAGTTGACCCTGAGGTTAAGCAGCTGGAGCCTGGTGCAGTTGGTCAAGGAGGGGGGCAGGGTTCCATTGAGGCGATTGATGTGAAGCTCCAGCTTCTCCAACAATGAGAGCCTTCCGATGGCGCGAGGGATGGAACCAGAGAGCCTGTTGCCGAAGAGGACAAGACTGGTGAGGTTGGTGAGGTTGGTGATGGTCTCATCAATCCCACCGGTGAGGGAGTTCCCAGGCAGGAGTAAGGAAGTGAGAGAGAGAGCCTGATGGATGTCATCGGGGATCCGGCCTGTGAGGTTGTTGAAGCCCAGGCTCAAGACCTGGAGGTTAGTACAGGAGCCGAAGCCCGGGGGGATGTCTCCGGTGAAGTCGTTAAGGGAGAGATCGAGGAGGGAGAGAGCGGGTGAGGTGGTGCACATGTGGGAGGGGGAGGGGATGGAGCCCTCCAAGGAGTTGTTGCTGACATTGAGGGCGATGAGGTTGGGAGTCTGGATGGGGATTGGGAGTGGGCCTGTGAAGAGGTTGCTGGAGAGATTGAGGGAGTGGAGGTGGTTTTTGTTGTTTAAAAGTCCGTCGGGTAGGTATCCAGAAAACCTGTTGTAGCTGAGGTCAATGGCGGTGAGGTTTTTGTCTTTGAAAAGTCCGTCGGGGAGGGGACCAGAGAGGAAGTTACCAGAGAGGTTGAGGAAGGAGAGAAAAGGGAGAGTCTGAAGAGCAGAAGGAGGGAGGGCTCCACGAAGGCCTCTTTCGGGCAGGGACAGTCGGACCACCCGATCCCCTTCATCGCACCCGACTCCATCCCATGAACAGCACTCCACGCTCAATGACCAATTCAATCTCAGGTTCGGGAAGCTGCTGCCAAACGACAACAGAGAATCTCGATCCTCAGGGTCACAATCTGCATCCGTAGAGGGACACAGTATCATCATAACTATAATCAACAACAACCCCAGACGACGCCGATGACGATGACGATGATGATGCTTGGTGGATGAAGAGATAAACGATAAGAGGGGCAGCAGCATGATGGCTGCAGCAGCAAAAGAAGAAGAAGAAGAAGAAGAGATATGTTGAAGAAGAAGAAGAAGAAGAGGGGCGATGAATTGAAGAAAGATTGCTGGAGATGAGGGAATGATCCATTGAAGCCAGGTTAGGAGCCAAGTGGATGTTGACGCAGACCAATATTAAAATTATTAATAATTATTATCTTATAGTATATTACTATTAGTATAAAAGATGGAAGTTGATGATCATGGAAGCGTTTACTTTGTTTGAATAATATTCAATTGCTAGTGGTGGTGGAAATGATGATGATGATGGTGATGATGGTGGTGGTGGTGGTGGTGGTGGATTATCAAATCAACCATTGCAAATGCGTTTCTTTTTTTCAAGTGGGGAGGATGGTGGACTGACCATTCAACATAATATAATATAAAGAAACAAAGAAAGAAAGATGCTGCGCAACTTCTCTAATCAATAATATTATTAATAATAATTCCATTATATATAAAAAAATACAATACAACAAAATAGAATATATTCTAAATAAAGATAATTACAGAACATGTATTCATTCATTCATTAGCAGCCATGGAAAGAAAGAAAGTAAATTTTTTGAATATGATTTATAGTTGTGTGGTTTCCTTGTTAATAAATGAATAGTTTAGGGAAGACAGTACCCACACACGATCCATCAAATGTGCTAGTTGACCTCACCAGACACCAGGGGCAAAGCTAGGAAAACCTCCTATTTGTCAAATTATAAACAAAGTCAAATCAATGTATGTTGCTTTCATGTTTTTATTCAAGACATATATAATAAATATATATATTACCCTCAGCCTGACAAATAAATATGAATAAAATTTGTTCTTGTCTTGATTGGTAAGATTACTTTCTGACTTTCATGTAGGTCTGGTTAATTACATTAAGCCCACACAGACGAAGACCCTCCTCTACTCTACAACTTGTCAACATATATTTCTTTTTCTTACAAAGAGAGAGCGAATAATCACTTGTTAATTTAAAACTCAATACGAATATCTTTTTTTTTTAATTACATGTATTCTCGATAATTTATTTCAACCATCAATTCTCACTTTTATTATTCTTGCTTAGGTTTTTCAAAACAACTTTATTATACTATCTGTCTATCTCAACTCTTTGTTCGAAATCCTATCTTTACCTTTTTTATTAATAAATAATTTTCAAAACTTTTATAAAGCTTGGATTCCCTGTAGAATTAGATAGGGTTATAAATATACCTGGTAAAATGGGCGGATCGGGTCGGGTGCCAGGTCAAAATGGGTTCGGGTTCGGATGAGTTTGGGTCAAAATATACTAATTTAAAAATGGGTTAGAATGGATTCGGGTCAGGTTGGGTTTAGGTCAAGATGGGCCGAGTCAAAATGAGTTTAGACTCAAAAAATCACATTGATTAACAATTTCATACATAGATCAATCCAAGGCAATGGGCACCCACATTCTAATGAAAGAAAAAATCTAACTAAATATTACTCTAACACCTTAAGGTAGGATAGTTCAAACCGCTCGACGCTCGCTCGACATTCGTTCGGAATTTGCTCGAAAAATGCTCGTTGAAATTTTTGATCGGTGGTAAACGAGCAGATCGGCTCGGATCGGTTTGTAAACGAGGCAACCATGAGCAATGGTCCACTAGGTTTAGTTCGGACCGAATTAATATGTATTTATAGTTTATACGTAGCACTCTAGTAGATTTAACCCATTTTATACGAATATATAATTACATTTATGTATAATTGATCAATCAACCTAATACAAAATTCAACATTAAACATAAAAGTGAAATTCTAAGCCGTTAAAGAGATAATTTTTCGATCATCTCTCACTCTCACCGTCATTGTTATCTGCAATATGTTCTTCGCCTTATCGGATACAACCTTAAATTTATCGTCAGCCACAACGTATTGTCATCTATGAAAGTATTATGTAATGAAATGTTGATGGTTTTTAAGTCATTAAACCTTATTCGCTAAAGTATAAATCGTTTGACACACAAAATAGTTGGGTTGTATAAATTGTTCGTTGCTCGCTCGAAAATTTAACGCTCGAAAAATGCTCGTTCAATTTTCCGCTCGGTTGTAAACGAGCCAATCGGCTCGGTTCGGTTTTAAAACGAGCCAAACACGAGCAAAGGTCCGCTCAGTTCAGTTCAACTCGTGAACAGCCCCACCTTAAGGTACACTAGACAAACACATTTAAAATTAAACTTTAAGCAAATAATTATAAAATAAAATTTTATAAAGATAAACTGTATAGTGATGGTAGATGTGGGTTGTGCAGGTATATTGTGGTCTTTTACCTCCATCATGGAGCTCCAGTTTACGACGCCCGTTTGCAAACCCGTTCATCTCATATAACCCATAAACAGATCTTGACCCTTTCATAAATCCTATATGTTTATCGCTATTACTTAGATGTGAGACTATGCGTGGATTTTGAAGAAAAGATGAGGTTGAGAAAGATGGGTTATGAGAAAATCTAATCAACTCATCCTGACCCGTTTCTTGTTTTTTAAGACCCATTGATCACTTTTTTTAGTTTAGAGTTACCCAACTTGACCCTTTAAGAAATATAACTTAACCATATCTAACTCATTACTTCATTATTACTACCCAAATTAACCCAAATGTATCCAATTGGGTCAAAATTGCCAGGCCTAGTTATAAACAAATCAAGTCACACCAAGTATGGGCTCAAGTTTGGCTCATTAAAAAGTTAATTCGAATCGAGCTGGCTTGTTTATCTTAACGAGCCCAAAATGTGAGTTTGGGCTTAGCTCGTCTATATATGAGGCGAGCCGTCTCTCGAACCAACTTGTTTGTTAAAAACGATAGTTTTAGTATGTTTACAAATATTAATATATACACAGATATACATATTGGGGCCGATCACTATATAAATTGTAATTTTCGTGCGAAGCGTACGAAATCACCAGAGCGCGACACGTGTTTTTTGACAGAGGGATAGTTTCGTCTGCGCAACAATTATGCATAAAAGGTACATAATTATGCAAGTTATATATATTATTACGCAAAAAAAATTACTCATGTTATTAAAAATAATTACGCAAGTTATTTTTATAATTACGTAAGTTATATGATAATTACGCAATTTATGCTCATAATTACGCAGTTAATAATAACGTAAGTTATAAGCACAACACATACGTTTTAAAAAAATGTTAATTTTTTAAAAAGTATAGCATTACTATACTCATATTAAAGAGAAGAAAATGTTTGATTTTATGGTGTATTTTTTTAATAATGTCATATAAAAAAGTTATACGAGTTTAAAAAAACGTGGAGAATATGAAAAAAAGTCAACAATTGTAAGCTATTTCCAAATCTACCCATCCAAACATAATTTTTGCGTAATTTTTACATCTTTAATCTGAACCGTTGATCGCTTAAATCAATGTCTATTATCATTTCGTATACTTCGCACAAATTTTTTATTTTGTACCGTAATTTCTCTCTCTCTATATACATACATACATACATACATACATACATATATATATATATATATATATATATATATTATATATATATATATATATATATTAACTTATAGAAACAATGATGTGTTTAAATTTCTATACTTATGTTTATTATTAAAAAAATATCAAATTGACCATATACATATAATTTATCTAAATAATATGATAAGAAATTGGTTTATAATTTATAAAAACAATAATTTAGCTTTAAATTTTAACGAGCAAGCGAGCTGACAAACGAGCCAACTAATGAGTGAGCCACGAGCCAAGCTGACCTTGGCTCGAGTTTGGCTCTTTTACAAACTGAGCCGAGCTGGCTTGGTTCGTTCACAAACCGAACCAATTTCAAGCGAGCTATTTTCAAGCAAGCTACGAGCCGCTAGATTTTGAACAAGGATATAAAAGCTTAGAAGGATTTGGTGTAATATTATAAATAATTATAGGTGGGAGTGAACAATAACCATTTTTTTTCAACTAGAACCTCGAGAACGGGTTGGATTGAATCGTTTAGAACCAGTTGCACTAGTATAGTTGTATAAGAAAGCTAGTTTGGATCAAGTGATTGGGCTTTAGGCTTGTAACTGGATGGGCTTGTGTTAGATTGTTATAATGGATATGAAGCTGTGTTTGATTCTAGTTTAATAGTGTGTGTGAGTCCTAGTGTTATTCATTCTCTTTTAAAATTACACGTGGGTCTTGAATTGTTCATGGGTAACATTTTACTAATTGGATGTTATATATTAATGAGGGGGAGGGGGAGGGGGCAAACCCTTATCTCATTCACTCGTTCTCTGTCTATAGCGCATATGCTCGTGAACTTTTATTGTCTGTTCGTCTTCTTAGGTTCCTCCTCATCATTTTTGATGAACTTAAATCCGTCTTCATTTTGTATTGATATTATCTCATTGGTAATAGTTGTTTGATTTTAAACGTTCTTTTGTTTTGTTCATACAAGTATGTTAGAGTTTTATTGTAATAGTTTTATAGTTTTTAGTAATAAATTCTTGGAGATTTATACTTTGTCACTGTTCATACAAACATGATCCTCCAAATTGCTCTTCCACATTACGATATGAGATTTTTTATCATTTTCGTGGTTTATAAACATGTGGTGTATTCTATGTATTTTGCCAGCTCCCCGTTGGCTTTTACTTATTTAAATTGTTTGTATTTCGTAAAAAAAAAAACAAGTATTATGCCCCATTGTGTCACATGAAAGATAACTCGGTTTATTTAAGCAAATTCCTAAAGAAAATTGAATCATGGTAAACACAACATATCAAAGGTGTTGATACATAAAAAAATAAAATAATTAAAAAGAAAACTTGAAAATAGTCAAGAAAAAGAAAAGATAAGCAAGGGTCAAACACATGTTAGTTCCAAGGAAGCCAAGGGCTTTAATCACTTTGCCGTTGTATGGTTTGTGTTAAGTTTCAACTCAGGGAAATATAAACTAAGCTAGAAATCAAAGGTAGTCATTGGCATTTGCTACCCACATGTTTATAGTAATTGTGATAAACGTAAGAGTGAAGGTGATATTTTTTCTTAACCCTCTTGAACGCTAAACATCTTTTAATAAAAAGTTGACATATCATTTGAACTTTGTATTAACTTAAAAAATAACCCATAAGCCTTGATGGTTGTGGCACTCTTTTTATTAGCACACTTAAACCCTCTAGCATTTTTTTAATAAAAATTTATACTTATAAACATTTGAAATATAATTTGATTAATTAAACATAAAAAGAGTTAATTTTAATGTTACTATTGAATGTCTGATAAATATAACAATTTTCTCCAAAAGATTGAAAACATCAATGTTTTTATTTCTGTACAAGCGTTTTATTATTTTCGATTTAAGTTGAAACGATAATGAAATTTTTGGACTAAAGTGAAGCAAATTATAAAAATTTTGGGAGGTTAATTGAAATTTTAATTTTTTTAAAAAAAATAATTATTTTTTTGAAAACTCAAATAACAAAACAAAAGTTAACTCAAATAAAAATTACAACTACAAGGCGTAAATACAACTACATTTCCAACCAGAGAAGTTTTTACTGACCGTTTTCTCTGATTCCAATTTCCCAACCCCTTCTTCTTCATCATTATCATCGTCTTCACCTTCTTCCTCTGAAACATCCTCCTTAAGAAGGTCACACTCATTTTGATCAAAATAATCCGATCAACAGAGGTCGATTGCGAACCCCATTTTCTGAAACCCAAGTTATGAGTTGTCATTTTCATTCAAGAATCTCATGAAAATCTAACAACCAAAAATGGCGTCAATCAGTAACCTCCTCCCGTTGATCACTGCAATCGCCCTAATTTGTACTACACGAGCGCAATCCGATCAACAAAGTAACTAAAGAATCGTAATTCTCTTCAAGATTTATCTGTAATCATCTTCTTTCATAACTCATCAAACTGATAAAAAAAGAAAAATTGTTCTTTGCTTGTTATTGCAGGTCCGGCTTACATGGAGTTCGTGGTGAATTCAACGCAACTTCCGGCGGAGGACACTTACGACTACATAATAGTTGGCGGCGGCACCGCCGGTTGCCCACTGGCAGCGACATTATCGAAAAACCACCGTGTGTTGGTTCTTGAAAGAGGGGGTCTTCCTTTCGCGAACCCTAACGTGATGACGCGGGAGGGTTTCCTTCCAACACTGACCCACAACGATCAATTGGAGTCCCCGGCCCAAGCCTTCACTTCGGAGGACGGCGTCCCCAACGCCCGTGGCCGCGTTCTTGGCGGCAGCAGCGCCATTAATGCCGGATTCTACAGCCGCGCAGACGACGACTTCTACAAACGATCCGAGATCAATTGGGACTCGCGTATCGTGCAGCGCTCTTACGAGTGGGTGGAGAAAGCCATCGTGTTCCAGCCGGAGTTGCAGACGTGGCAGTCTGCGGTCCGTGATGGGTTACTGGAAGTGGGCGTGGAGCCGTATCGTGGGTACAGCGTGAATCACACCCTGGGTACCAAGATCGGCGGGTCGACGTTCGACAGCTCCGGGCGCAGACACAGCGCGGCTGACCTTCTGAACACGGCGAACGCGTCGAATATCAAGGTGGGTGTGTACGCGAGCGTGGAGAGGGTGTTGTTCGCCCCTTCGTATTCTCTGATGTCCCGGCAGACAGCGAGGGGGGTGGCGTTTCGTGATCGGGTGGGTGGGTATCACCAGGCCATGCTAGGGGTGAACGGAGAGGTGATCCTGTGCGCTGGTGCCATCGGCAGCCCCCAGCTGCTTCTCCTCAGCGGCGTTGGCCCACGCCCTTACCTTTCTTCCTGGGGGATACCCGTGGTGCGCCACTCCCCCTACGTCGGCAACTACATGTATGACAACCCTCGCAACGGGATCTCCATCGTCTCCCCGGTGCCCCTGGAGCAGTCTCTGATACAGGTGGTGGGCATCACCGATTCCGGTGCTTATCTCGAAGCAGCCTCCAACGTCCTCCCTTTCTCTTCCCCTGCCTACTCTGTCTTCCTCCGCCCTTCCTCTTCCCCCTTGTATCTCACCGTTGCCAGCATCATGGAGAAGATCATCGGGCCCCACTCCTCTGGGACCCTTCGCCTCGCTTCCACCGACGTCAGGACCAACCCCATCGTGCGCTTTAACTACTTCAGTAACCCCGTGGATCTCGAGAGGTGCGTCAACGGCACCAGGAAGATCGGAGACCTGCTCAGAAGCCGCGCCATGGATGACTTCAAGTTCTGGGAATGGTCCGGCACGGACTTCAGGTTCGTGGGTCCCGCCTTGCCCGTTGACCAGTCGAATAATGTCCTGATGGCTGACTTCTGTCGAAGGACCGTCAGCACCATCTGGCATTACCATGGAGGATGCGTTGTGGGGAGAGTGGTGGATCACAATTTGAAGGTTGTGGGTGTTCACTCTCTAAGGGTGGTGGATGGTTCTATTTTTACGGTCTCACCGGGGACCAATCCCCAGGCTACTCTTTTGATGCTTGGCAGGTAAACTGATTAGCCTGCTTAGTGAGTGTTTTCAGTTTGTTTATTAGCTGGAGCTGGATATGTGATTAACGTATATGTATGATGAATGCAGGTACATGGGGATGATGATTTTGAAAGAGAGGATGCGCAGGTGATAGATTGATTGCAGCTAGATGTAATGTGTAGTAAACATTCATTCTTTGAAAAGCAGCTATATATAGATCCATTCACTAATGCATCAAATTAATTCAACCTCAACTTGCCTGTTTACTAGTACTAGGTAGGTATTTTTATTACTATCGTCATTGTTTAAAAACCATGTCACCATGCTATATTAGTATGAATTAGTCTTCTCCAAACTTTCCATATCAACATGGTTGGCTTCACCACTCATGGCACACTGTCTAGAATATAGAGTAAGTCTCGGTCCAAGCTAAGGTCACCGTATCATGCAATTTCTGACATCGGTAATCAACAATTAGTCTCAACGTATCCTTGTTCCAGACTAACGACCATGATCATTTCATCATTATTGCTATTCAATAACTAAGAAAGAGGGGGTGGAGGCACAGTTTAACTATAACATCTACATTATGAGTCCTCATATACACATGGCATTTCTTGTGCTAATCTCTCAAATATCTTTCTTATTCCTTCTCAAACATAATTACATAGCATTTCCTTATAATAATCAGCTTAACTCCTACCTCGTGTATGGATGCGTTGCTTGGCGTATGGCGACGACACCTAGCTAGAAAAGCAGGCTTTGACGTATATGTAGCGTATGGTGGTAGGTTTGGAACATAAGGGTACATCCCCAAGTGTAAGGGTACGCTGCACTTGTAGCAATTCCGGGACAACAACACAAGTGTTTCCAAGTGCCACTTTCAACCCAAAATTCACCCTCTTTGATCATGTAGATATTATACATAATACATTAACTATATCAGAGTATATACATGTGTATGATCCAATAAATTCAAATCCATTTAAATGTTTATTCTTTTACATCCTTTATAAGTCAAGCTTACACATTTCTTGAGATTCATAGATATTTTTTCTTAGGTTCATAATACCTTTTTACAGGTTACAACAATTTCTTTTCACCACCCTTATAAAGCTTAATATGCAGTGGCGTAACTGAAAATTTTTTCCTAGAGGGTCATTGTTTTTCGGTGACTTGATTTGTAACGAGACAATATAAATTTTTCGGATTGTCGGGTCGGGTCGGAATATAATTAAATTGCATTGAAAATGTTAACATAAATACAATACCAGAAAAATGTTATATTCTATATAACAATAGTTTACCGAACATTCGTGTTAGTTTATTTGATTAAACGAACCTAAAATTTGTTATAAACGAACGTTTTCTGAAAGCTCACTTAATTGGCAATATCTTACTGAACTAGTAATATGCAGCTTGTGATAGGGGCCTTTAAGAGGGTTGGAGACAAAATACGGGTGAAATATGATTCAAACATAAGGTCTCTATCGGGTTCAACTCCTTACTATTATATTGCCCCTTAAGGCTTACATAAACGAACTTCCCGTCGAATCATTCACAAATGTTTCATTAAACGTTCGGTTCATTTAAACTCTTAACCAATCCTCCCAACTCATCAACTATTGCCACATGTCTAGTATGAAGATTTAGCACATTGTTTCCTTTAATGATTGATGTTAGATTGAAAAAAATCACTTTTTATATAAAGATGGATTCTCACATATTCAGTATGACAAGTTATAAGTATCTTAAAATGAAACCATTACACAAATAGAATACCCCTCTTTCCATATGTAAACTTACAAAATCCCAACTACCATACCACATTCAATACAAAAGGTTTCATTTTTTTTAGAAATTTATAGTCCTCATATTGCAAGACACTATTAAAGTATTGTCATTAAGAAAAACATAAACAAGGTTCTAGGGTTTAAACCTAGATATTAAACTCAGTCAAACAAATTAACTAACAGGTATTCAAGTAACAAGTAACAACAATGAAAAAAAAAACGTAAATATAGCCATCTAGGCTTTAAATGTTCTAATCTAAACAAAAATTAAACAAACAAAGAAAGTTAGAAGCTAACCTTGAAAGAATGAAGTAAAATTTACAGCCTCGCATGTCGCAGCGGTGATGGTTTGATGGATTGATAGCCGGAGTCGCCAGAGTTCAAAATGCAGCGGTGATGGACTGATGTCCGATTAGGGAAGCCGGGAATGACCAAAGGTGGGGGGGGGGGGGGGGGGTAAAGAGGTCGAGCAGTCGAGCAATGCAGCGATTATGTGGGTGGGGAGCATTGTTTTGGAACCCAGATCGAACCGGCCGGTCCGACCGGTTGGATCGGGAACCGGACTACAATCCGGTCCGGATCGGTGCTTAAAATCGTTTGGGGATTGAACCGGTCAGACCGGCGGTCGAACCGGGAACCAGACCGGTTGAACCGGGGGTCGAATCGGATGAACCGGGGGTTGGACCGGTCGAACCGGTTTCTCATATATATTTTTTATTTTTTTAGTATTTTTGACATATATATATATATATATATATATATATATATAATATATATATATATATATATATATAATAATTATAAATTTATCCGGTTTGACCTATTAAACCGGTCCGATCAGTGAACCGATAAAACGTTTGGTTCACTGTCCGATCTGATTCTGAAAACATTGTTGGGGAGGGTTTTGAGTTAGGGATAAAATGTTTAAATTTAAGGGTGAAAAAAGTAATTTTACCTATCAAAAAGAGTTTTAGAAAAATGACCCTTGTAAGGGTCTAACTCAGGACCTAAGGGATGCGAGAGGTATGTAAGCAGGCGGGTTATTTTCTTTAATAAGACAAGATGAAATATTAGTTAGAATTTGAACTTTTTTATAGTATTAAAAAGTTCACCCCATGAAATACTATGGACTCACACAACTTTTCAGTATTATACGGTACACTACGCAATTAAATATCAATGGAATCATTTAACCCGTAACTCTTGATATGTCTCGACAAAAAAGGTTGTGAATTTGTATTTATTTACATTTACATAATAAATAAAGTTAAAGGACTTAAGGTAGCGTATATAAATAATGAATGTTATGTAGAAGCATGGGCGTCGTATAAAGTCAATATCTTTGGGTTAATATTTTTAATTTGTAACATCGAAGGTCCCTGTGTCGGCTTGCGGAGTTTGGTTTGGGTGAATAGAGGGCTAGGGTTTCATCGAATCGTCGATCGAATCGTAGGGTAAATGGCGGGTAACGGAATGCAGCAGTACCATCATCCCCAGTGGGCAGCGGGGCCGGGTCCTTCTCCGCAGTCGCATCAGTCCCCGATGTCACTGGATAACGAGGTGAGGACCATCTTCATCACGGGCCTGCCGGAGGACGTCAAGGAGAGAGAGCTGCAGAACCTCCTCAGATGGCTGCCCGGCTACGAGGCCTCCCAGGTCAACTTCAAAGCCGAAGTCCCTATGGGTTTTGCTCTTTTCTCCGCACCCCATTTCGCTATTGCCGCAAGAGACGCTCTTCAGGATATGGTTTTCGATGCCGAATCCAAGTCCGTCCTCCACACTGAGATGGCAAAGAAAAACCTTTTTGTCAAACGGGGTCAGTTTCCTTCTTCTGCATCACCACAATGCCTTGTCTATTTCATTTGTAAAGAACATGGTCGTCAAACTCCTCTCATTGTAGAATCTTTTTAGCTTTTCCTTGCCCCCATGCCCACCCTCTAAGAACCTATTGTCAAGGAGTCCATCATCTAACCCTTGTTTGCTAGTAAATTTATGCCGATGTCGCTTGTGTTGTTACTGATATTCAATAATGATCAGTGGTTTACATGGGTCATTCACTCATGTTTCACATTAGTTTTTTCTTTTTTTGTGGTTTTATATGCAAGGAGCGTTTGTACAATGTGACGAGGACATTGATTGTGATGTAGCTCACCACATTTATACAGGGTGCAAGTAGAGAGTGGCAACGAGCATTTTGTGTGACAACAGGTTCTAGAGAGATTAAAAGGGAAATTTCTATTGGTTGCGGTTCGATCGCTTTTGTTATACGTAATTGATTGCTGGTTAAACAAGAAGACACAAGTGAGAAGTTGGAGGTAGCGGTCTAGCGCAGATGAGGATGCTGAGGTGGATGCGTAGGCAAACAAGGTTGGACCAGATAGTAATGAAGTTTTTATGAAAAGATTAGGGGTAACACACATTTTGGATAAGATAAGAGTGGGGAGATTGAGATGGTTCGAGCATGTGTGGAGGAGACAAATGACAACTCTACTGAGGAGCGTGGAATCTCTCACCGTGGAAGGGAAGAGCAGAGGGAGATCCAAACGAACATTGGAGGAGCATGTTAGGCAGGTTGCTTAGCCTTGCACTTCTTCGAGGACACATCGGTGTCTCGGTGATAAGAGTTCTTGGAGATGCCGGATAAATGTTAGGGATTTTTAGGGGAGAGTATAGATATGTGTTTGCATTTTGGCTTGTATTTTATGTAGGTTGTCTTTAGTCTTGGGTGTTGGTGTTAGCTAGTTTCTAGTTGTGTCTTTAGTCTGAGGTGTGCTTAAAGCCTTAGGCTCTTAGCTACTTTTGTCTTAGGTGTGCCTTTAGTGTTAAGGTTATTACAATCTTAGGGATTTATACGCCTTTCAGGTTTATTTATTTATTTATTTATCTACTACCTTTAATAATTTCTATTATCATACTTTTTTTAATTATATTTTTTTAAGAAAAAAGTGAGGTTTTTTGAGCCGAGGGTCTCTCTAGGAGCGACCCTTTTATCCTATGCGATAAAGGTAAGGTTTAACCTCATCTCACCCTCTCCAAACCCTACTGTATGAGTGAGATTTTTCCCAGGTTTGTTTGTTTGTTTATAGGCAAGGGGATAGATAATGATATACCAAGAATATGCTTGCTAGACGGACACGTGCCTATGTTTCATTTACTTGAGACATGCTAAATTGTTGATGCACAATATGTGTAGTTAAACTAGAATGTGTAAGAGTAGTTTAATTATTAATATTCAAACTTTGTTATCTCAATTCTCAAAGTATAACAATGTCACCTATTTGTTTTTGATAATCATGAAACATGATCTTCTTAATCACATCCCTATCAAGAAATTACCGTTAGTTGAATACTATTTTTTTCCAAAAATAATCACTACTGTAAAAATGAGTTATTTAGTTTTAGTTTGCTAATTTCGAAGTATAAAAAGTTGGTATTTAATCTGAGATGGTTTGGGGGTGGAAAGTAGTTCATGTTGGACCAATCTTGACATTTATTAAAGTTAGAGGTCTATTTTGTAATTATCTGGTAAATAAAAGGATAGGTTTATCAGGTAGTTTTTCAGCTTTATCTTAAAAGGATTTGAGATAAGCTTTGTGATTTAGATTATCTCAAAAGGATTTGAGATAAAGCCTAATTTTTAGGAGTTGATTAGCTTGATGGGCAAGGCTGATTAAACTATAAATAGGGATAGTTTTTACTTATTCTTTGTAAGTTTTTCTATCAATTAATTGGAGAAGGAGTTCCAGAATTGTTCCTGTGTTTTCTGGTTGTTTTTGTTTGTTTTGTTCTAGTACCAATTTACTTCAATTGGTATCAGAGCTCTGGTTAAGAGATCTGGGATTTTCAGTTGATCCAACGTGGTGGATCAAGTACTTAAACAACCAATACAACAGGTGTACAAGCGTCGATCAAAGGAGAGATCGATGGGGGACGCTGCAGCACCAAACAACCAGCTAGCGCACGTTGATAAAACAGGCAATCTTCCGTTTCAATGCCCGGTTCTAACTCCAACCAATTACCCAATCTGTTCACTTAAAATCAAGGCGATATTTAAAGCTTATGGAATTTGGGAGGTGATTGAACCTGGGACAAATCCGGATCAGAAAAAAGACAATGCAACCATAGCCTATCTCTACCAATCGCTACCTGAAGACCTTGTTTTGCAGATTGCAAGCTGTGAACATGCGAAAGACATTTGGGAATCAATCAAGACTCGACACTTAGGTGTTGAACGAGTCATGGAGGCACGATTGCAGTCCCTAAAAACCGAGTTTGATCTGATCAGAATGAAGGAAGGCACAACAGTGGATGACTTTGTGGGAAAACTCTCCGGAATCGCTTCAAAATCAGCCACCCTTGGATCCCCAATAGATGAAGCAGCCCTGGTCAGAAAACTTCTGACCAGTGTACCTGACAGCTTCATAAACATGGTGGCAACAATAGAACAGTTGGTTGATCTAAAGAAAGTCAAGTTCCAAGAAATCGTTAGAAGGTTGAAGGCGTACGAAGAAAGAACTAATTCCAAGACCAATAACAACAGCCATGACCAACTTCTATTATCCTACAATGAATGGGAATCCAAAAGAAAGCAAGAAAAGGGTTTTGGTCGAGGCCGAGGGAATGGCCAAGACACCCGTGGAAGAGGCCGAGGTCGTGGGCGGTCAGGTGGTCGTGGAAGGGGTGCAAACCGTGCTCAAAACTCCCAAGATGGAAACCAAAATTCAGAAAACTCAAAGAAAGATCGGTCTAAACTGCAGTGTTTCAGGTGCGATGCATTTGGACATTTTTCAGCCGACTGTCCAACTAGAAGGAATGATGAGAAGGCCCATCTAACACAAGCCAGCACTGCTGCAGCAACACATGCTAATGCTGACAAGCCTGCGTTGTTAATGGCTGTAGCCGATCAAAACAAGAAGGAACTAATATATGTGAATGAAGAAAAGGTATTTCCAGCTAAATACGGGTCACATGATGATGGGCAATACATGTGGTATTTAGATACCGGGGCAACAAACCATATGACAGGTAATAAAAGTTTATTTTCAGCAATTGATACAAATATAGGGGGCAAAGTCAGATTCGGAGACGACTCAAGTGTGGAAATCGAAGGAAGGGGTTCTATTCTTCTCGAATGTAAGAATGGGGAACAAAGGTTGTTGACCGATATTCTTTACATCCCGTATTTAAAGAGCAATATTTTCAGCATCGGGCAAGCTGAAGAAGGAGGGTGTGAATTAACAATTAAACAAGGAATTTTATCAATGTTTGAACCGGATGGGACCTTGCTAATGAAGACTCACAGATCTCCTAATCGCTTATATAAAATCAACCTAAAAATCGGGTCACCGGTGTGCTTAGTAACCAAGATTCATGATGCAGCTTGGTTGTGGCATGCCCGCCTTGGGCATGTAAACTTTGACACCATCAAGCGCTTAGGGACGAGTGAGCTAGTCCATGGAGTACCGGCTATTGACCACCCTTCACAACTATGCAAAGCATGTTTGGCAGGGAAGCATACGCGACAAAGTTTCCCCGACCAGACCACTTTTAGGGCTGCAAGACCACTGGAACAGGTTTACGCAGACCTGTGTGGGCCCATAACACCCGCCACCGAAGCTGGAAACAGGTATATTTTGCTGTTTGTTGATGATCACAGCAGATTTATGTGGCCATTCATGTTAAAAACCAAGAATGAAGCACTTGAACGATTCAAGATATTCAAAGCTTTGGTTGAGAACCAATACGGGGAAAAAATAAAGGTCCTTAGAACTGATCGGGGTGGAGAATTTACCTCCAAGGAGTTCAGTCTATTTTGTGAACAAGCTGGAATTACGAGGCAACTAACTGCACCCTATACACCGCAGCAGAACGGTATAGTCGAAAGAAGAAACCGAACCGTGTTGAGCACAACAAGGAGTATTCTTAGTGCAATGAATATGCCACAAGTGTTCTGGGCAGAAGCTGTACGTCATGCAGTTTATGTGTTAAATAGGCTGCCCACGAAGATTCTGAAAAACCAAACACCATACGAAGCCTTAAAGGGATGGAGACCAAGACTTGATCATCTACGGGTGTTTGGGTGTGTTGGATATGTAAAAACACCTTCAAACCATGTGAAGAAGCTCGATGACAGAAGTGTTCCCATGGTACATTTGGGAACAGATCCAGGGACCAAGGCTTATTGCATGTACGATGTCGAGGGAAAAAAGGTGGTAATCAGTCGAGATGTTGTGTTTGATGAGGCACGCAAATGGGAATGGAATAAACACCAACAACCGAGCAAAAAAGCTGAGTTTGTGATTCATATGGAGCCATTTGAAGCTGATTCAGCAGCTCAAAACAGCAGACATGAAGCTGATTCTGCAGCCCAAAACAGTGGACATGGGTCTACTGAACCCGGCAGCCCTGTAAGTCCACTGATTAGCAGTCCGTTTCAAGGAAACAACCCATTAACCCATGCTGAAACACCTAACTCAGCCTATCCTGAACTTAGCAGCCCAGAATCAACTGTAAAAGGGCGTGGCCCAATGTTACCACAGCTTCAAACAGACACTATTGGTGAATCAGACCCAACTATGGCAGAAGATGAGACTTTTGATGATACACCACCACAAGGTATGAAAAATCTATATGAAGTTTATGATCTTCTCCTCACTGAAGGGGAACCAACAAACTTCAAGGAAGCTACAGGGCATAAAGAATGGGAGCAAGCTATGGAAAATGAGATAGCTTCCATTGAAAGATGCAACACTTGGGAGTTAATGGACCTACCCCCGGGACACCGACCCATTGGTTTAAAATGGCTTTATAAAATTAAAAGGGATGCAAATGGTGTAATTACAAGATACAAGGCTCGATTAGTCGCCAAAGGTTACATCCAACAACATGGTGTAGACTTTGACGAGGTATTCGCGCCCGTAGCTAGACTTGAGACGGTTAGACTCATTCTAGCATTAGCAGCACAAAGGGGGTGGAATGTTCACCACCTTGATGTTAAAACGGCGTTTCTACATGGGGAACTCAAGGAAGAAGTGTTTGTAACACAACCGGAAGGCTTTGTAAAGAAAGGAAAGGAGCAAAAAGTGTACAAATTAACCAAAGCTCTTTATGGCTTGAAACAAGCTCCACGAGCTTGGAATACAAAGTTAGATGGGGTTCTAAAGGAGTACGGATTCCAAAGGTGCAAACTTGAACAAGCCGTTTACACAAAAAGAACCCATGAAGGTTCATTGCTAGTAGGGATCTATGTGGATGATTTGATTGTGACCGGAAATAACATGGAGAAAATTCTGCAATTCAAACGACAAATGGAAGATAAGTTCGAGATGAGTGATTTAGGTTCACTCTCTTATTATCTCGGGCTAGAAGTGATGCAAGGCAATGATGGAATAAAAAATTAAGCAATCAAGCTATGCAAGAAAGATCCTACAGCAAGCTGGAATGTGGGAGTGTAATCCCACTAAATACCCAATGGAACCGGGACTGAAATTAACAAAGGAAGATGGCAACAGCAGTGTAGATGCAACAGAGTACCGAAAAACAATCGGATGCCTTCGGTACTTGACTCATACGCGGCCAGACCTTGCATACTCAGTTGGATACGCAAGTAGGTACATGCAAGCCCCTAAAACGACTCACTATCAGGCTGTAAAACAGATTCTCAGGTATGTAAAAGGAACTACAGACCTGGGCATTCACTACCGAAGGAATGGAAGTAATAAACAGCTGGGATTTAGTGACAGCAGCCTTTTAGCTGATCCAGATGATGGAAAAGGAACTACGGGGCTGATATTTTACTTTGATGATGGACCCATTAGCTGGTGCTCTCAAAAGCAACCAACAGTCGCTTTATCATCTTGTGAGGCGGAGTTTATGGCTGCAACTTCAGCAGCCTGTCAAGCAATTTGGCTAAGGGGTTTATTAGCTGAAATTACAGGAAGAAAAGAAGAACTTGTACTCATAAAGGTGGATAATAAGTCAGCAATCAACCTGATTAAAAATCCTGTCTTTCATGGAAGGAGTAAACATATCAACATACGCTATCACTATATACGAGAGTGTGTAGAGAAAAATCAAATCAAGGTTGATTTCGTTAGTGGGGATCAACAACCAGCTGATATTCTTACGAAGGCTCTACCAAAGATTAAGTTTGCTGAAATGAGAGAACTGTTGGGAGTAAAGAAGATTGAAGACTCAGGAAAATAACAAGAAGACTCAAGGTCAAGATTGGGGGGGGGGGTGATTGTTGGACCAATCTTGACATTTATTAAAGTTAGAGGTCTATTTTGTAATTATCTGGTAAATAAAAGGATAGGTTTATCAGGTAGTTTTTCAGCTTTATCTTAAAAGGATTTGAGATAAGCTTTGTGATTTAGATTATCTCAAAAGGATTTGAGATAAAGCCTAATTTTTAGGAGTTGATTAGCTTGATGGGCAAGGCTGATTAAACTATAAATAGGGATAGTTTTTACTTATTCTTTGTAAGTTTTTCTATCAATTAATTGGAGAAGGAGTTCCAGAATTGTTCCTGTGTTTTCTGGTTGTTTTTGTTTGTTTTGTTCTAGTACCAATTTACTTCAGTTCATTTGGTGTGGGGACGTATACTTGGTTAAAAAAGCAAGAGGTGCATTGAGGCGATAGGTTTCCAAGCCAAGCACTAGGCGCAAAGTGCATCGTTTTTTGTACGCGAGGCGTAACATGTTTCTTTGACTGCCTTAGAGCCGGGGTCTTCTTTAAAGTAGCGTCTCTATTCACTATGGTAGAGGTAAGATTTGCCTACATCCCACCCTCCTCAAACCTCGTCATGGCTTGGCTATTTATGAGATTTACTTGGCATGGTTATGGTTATGGTTATATTTCTCATATGTTATGACATCATTTACCCAAAATTTAGACATGCATAAGCTCTATGTATGGTCTAATTATTTAAATAACTTATATGTTCAACCTAAAAAGCATGTTGCACAACATTCTGATGCACAAAATTCATTCTCTGTACAAAAAGTGTGACTCAAGGTGGCGCCTCATATCTTCTTATCAAGTGGAAGGTGTGCCTCATCTGCGCCCTTTTGTACAACATGTGCCTCACATAGTCTAAAGCAAGCACCCTCGCCTTAAGTGTCGCCTCGTGCCTAGACGCATTATTAATGCCAAGGACATATAGAGTTTTCTTTTTTTGAACAGCAGGACGTATAGAGTTTTGTTTGTTTTGGTTCAAGTGTTGTTTATTCATCTTTAATTCTTTAGACCATTAAGCAATTTTCTCGGTTCTTTACTTGTATAGGATTATAGGTAATGTAAATCGTCATATAACTTGGCTGGCTGGCAGTTACTAAAGTTCTTTTGATCTGCAGGAATAGTTGCTGATGCAAATTCTTTTGATCAAAGTAAACGTATGCGAACGGGGGGAGACTATACACACACTGGTTTCTCAAGTCCATCCCCTTTTCATCCTCCACCCGCACCTGTTTGGGGTCCACATGGGTTAGTTCATATCTGCACCAAAGTCTTGTTTCTTTTTTCGTATAAAGACTTTGTGTAGCCATTTGATACATCAGTCCAGATTCCAGAATTCAGATTCTTTTTAGAGCTAATTTTGTACTTGCCTGTTGTCTCAATTAATCTTTTATAAATTACATTAGGTATATGGCCCCGCCACCACCACCATACGATCCTTATGGAGGCTATCCTGTTTCCCAAGTACCTATGGCTCCTCCTCCCACCCTACCTGCCACTCCTGTACCTGCTCCTAGCAGTTATATGCCTGTTCAGGTGATAATTTATGCAATTATTGGTTCTCTTGCATTCTTGATATTGATAAATTAGTTAATTTAACCAGCTATGGGTCAAAACAATCTCTTTGTTCTTTTATTTTTCTAACAATTTTTTCTCTTCCATTACATGTGTCTGCATATTTTAAGTTATTCCATAGGATGAGCATTTTTTTACCAAGTACCGGTATCGTACCGAACTGGTACCGACCGAACATCATCAATACCGGTGCCGGTATTTGTTTGTTCAGGTTTTCAGTATCCCTACCTTTTGGTTTAGGTTTTTTATCTGTATTTTCAATGGTACCAGTAACTGAAAAAAAATTGGTACAGTATTCGGTTTGGGTATTGGTATTTCAGTATCCCTAATTTCAATCTTCCATCATATATTTATTAACCTTGTCTTTTTTGGATGTTAATTATGGAATCTTATTGAGATCTCTGTTGTTTCTCTTCGTGATCACTTACCTATTCAGTCACTTTTTATATATCTTTTTAATATATTGATTTGTATCGTTTACTTTTTTGTGTATGATGGCATTTTGTGTTTCTACAATAAGTGATGTTATAGATCAGAACTACTTTTATTTTGTTCTTTGTAATTGGTCATGGTTTTCTGTTCACAATGAGTTACCTGTGGAGAATTTTGTTTCCATTTTAAGATTCTGTTGCATCTTTGTTGTGTGGAATGGTATGCATCCTGTTTTTGTCCTAATAGTATGTTGCTGGCTTGTTTTCTTTGTTTATTGTATATTTGTATGCACTTTTCAGCCCTAAAATTTCAACATTTTTCTCACTAATTGATTACTCTTCAGAACATGCAGTGCTCATTTTCTATGTTATTTTTTATATTTAGAACACGAAAGATAATCCTCCTTGCAATACATTGTTTATTGGAAATCTTGGGGAGAATATAAACGAAGAAGAGCTAAGAGGACTTTTCAGTATGTAAGAAGTTTCACTTTCTAACTGTTAAAAGAAGGCATTGCATACCTTTGTTTAGTCTGGCTGCTGATGCTAGTGGTGTATGGTTTAATTTATCTGAAATTTTTGCTTGTGCAGGCAACCTGGTTTTAAGCAAATGAAGGTCTTGCGACAGGAAAGGCACACTGTTTGTTTTATTGAGTTTGAGGTCAGATTTTGTTTTTTGTTAGTTTATGGCTCCAATTTCAAATATGTGTACTGTTCATTACTCTTTTTTGGTTTAAAATTTATATTTCTAGTTATTCTTCTGCTATGTTTATTTTCACAGGATGTGAACAGTGCAACAAATGTGCACCATAATCTGCAGGGTGCTGTTATCCCTAGTTCTGGCTCTGTTGGCATGCGAATACAATATCCTTATATGTTGTGGTCTCTTTTTTGTTTCCATGTTTCTTTTCGTCTGTATATAGATCTTCATTTCCTTGTATCTGTTATCTACATATCTCTTTGAAACTTGCCTTTGTCCAGATGCTTTTTCTTTAACCTCAGAAAACATATTCGAAGAATCCATTTGGGAAAAGGAAGGACAGTGGCTACCCTGGGTCAAATGGTACACTGGCAGTTATTACTTACCAGTAGGTGGAAGGGGATGTACTCTGTTCTCTATGCTCTGACAAAAGAACATACTGCTACTCATAGGATGCATATTGCTGCTGTGCATGCATCCATTATATCATCAAGTCATGAGAAATGCATTAGCATCACTTGCATGTAATTGAAGAGAGTTTGTGTGAGCATATAATCTAGTCATATCCTAGTGTACCCAAGACTTGCATTAAGCATCATTTCAGAATGCTTTGTTGACTTATTCAGGGTGGATATAAATATGTTTGCTGCATCAGTTTGTAGTATTGTTTGCTTTTGTGCTCTATTCAATTAGTTTTCTCTTTATATCAACTAAGTTGACCTTAATGATATCCAGTTTGTAGACATATCAATACCCTTTTGTTGTATGTGTGCAAAAAAAATAAAGATGGATTGGAAATATATGAAGTGTAATGAAGGGAATCATTTCATGTCATTGGAAAGTGAGCATCTCATGCATGAGTTTAGACTGCATGAAATTCTAAAAAGTCCAAATGGTAAATAATAGCTATCATAACCAAGGACATAAATTGGTCTCTTTTGGAGCTTATATTAGAGCTGCCAGTCACAGCCTAACATTCAGGGATCAGAGCATGTATCATGAAATCTATTCTGCTAACATAAATTTTGCAGGGTAAATTTTAACCTCCTCTTGGACAGGATCAAAGGGATAAACTGCTTTGAGTTTCAGGTATTATTATTTAATTTTTTAAGTCATAGGTCTATTCTAATGTTATATTGGGCAGGTAAGGTGAAATTTTGCTACACATGAAGTTAGACAGTAGATCTTTTGTTTTACTAATAATGCATTTGCCATTATCATGAGTTGAAATTGTTTGAATGTGCTTCAGCAAGGTCCTGAAAAATAGCAATGAGGTACTAGGTATGAAATTCTGACCCTTGTTTTTTTTGATCAAGTTACACCTGATGTCTTGCTTCTGTTCAGAATGGAGGGATGCTCTTGCTTTCTTACCAGACCTATTCTGGTTTTCTTTATTATTTATTTATTTATGTTTTGTGGTGGATGGTATGGTTTTGGTTATACTTTGGCATCAGAAGATATTGGTAGATGTACAGGTGCAAGAAAAATGAGGAGCAACATAACCTAGCCTATGGCAGGAATAATGGTGTGCAACAAAAGAGTGGAGCTTGCTTTGTTTGTATGAGTTTGATTGAGCTTTGTTTGGTCAAAGTATGCAATTGAGCTGAAGCTGTCCTGTCCAATCAAGTTTGGAGTTAAAACTTAAATCTAATGTGTGTAGGAGGGAGGAAGTTAGTAGTAATTTATATCGTACTGTTTAGATATACTTTGCCAGCCTAGCACCGTGTATTATGCGGACAAACCTACTAGTACTTGTGAACATTCTTCTCGAGTCGATGTGTAATAACAAGACATTAAGCATTTTAAAAAAATAATATTTTGTGTCAAGTATGAACTAGCTAGCTGGATGTGATGTGAAACTCCAAACAAACAGCACTCACGGCCACTTGATAGGACATGTTTATTTGCTTAAATAATAACCATTTCAAATCATTTGAGTTGAAATATTTTATTTATCCCATGTTTGATATGCAAGGCATACATTATCGTTTCCATAAACATTTACGTATTTGAAAAAAAAAGGCAAAAGTCTGTTTAATAGGTTGTGAATTTGGGACCATGGGAATGAGACAGCTCTTCCATATGAACGGGTCGATCCATTCACACTTGATAGTCAAAGCAGAATCATTCATTTGGGGATATGACATTTATCACAGGATGAGATAAAGTTGTCAGGTTTTATTAACTTGGTTACTGAATTTTAATTATTTTAATTTTTATTTATTGGTCAAGATTAGTTTTAATTCAGTAATGTTCACACTTACTTTCAATTTTAAGCTTTACTTTCTTCAAACAATTCTTTACTAATTAAGAATTAACATCGTTAGTTTTTTGATGATGTGAATTGTTTATGGCCAAAACACTAAGCATAAAGTTGAAATTTACTATCAGATCCGTTAATATGAAATTTCGCACAATGAAACTCGTAAATCTTCATTTCTTGATCTGAACCGCTTGATTCGTTTGAGGTAGATTTCAGGTGACGATAAAAGCTGAGGGAACATGGAGTTGAAAAACGGCTCTAAGTTGGCCTCATTTCATCAAAAACATTAACAGTGATTAATTCTCAGTTACTAAGGAATTGTTAGAGGAAAGTAAATTTAAAGTTGGGAGTGTCTGTAAACTATACGACTAAGATAATTATTTTCATTTTTTAGATAAATTTTGTTAATTATAATACTACACAATTATAAAGGTTGGTGGTGATTTTTTTTCTTCTATTTCAAGAGTGTCATATAAAATTCTTAGCAACTTTGTATCATAACCTAGCTTCTTGGTTTAGTGGTTTATTTAAAATTTTTAAACATAAGACTTTGAGTTCGAATCTTAAGAAGAGTTAAAGCCTTTTTTTCTTTTTTCATTCTTTTTTTTATTTTTTTCAAATACAATTCTTTGCAAATTTAAAACATAACTTGGCCCTTAACCCAAAACAAATCTTAGGTCAAATATAAAATATTTTCACGCTTAATATAATATACGTTTCAAGACTGTTTACGTTTTGACATACGTCTACTACGTTACGACTTTATTTTTGTATGAAAGCGCGCCGACTAGGTAAAATATAATACGTTCTAATTTACTTTACGCTTCGGCATAAGTGTAGTTCGGAAACGAGTCGGAACAATTATAAGTCAATGTTTCGACATGAATTTTATTTGAAAAAAATCGGGTCAAATATAATATGTTTTCATTTACTTTACGTTTCGAAGCAAATTTAGTTTGAAAACAACTCGGAATGATTATAAGTTAATGTTTCTACATTAATTTTGTTTGAAAGAAATTCGGGTTAAATATTATACGTTTTTCATTCAACGATACAATTTTGAGTTACTTTACGTGTTGACGTGAATTTAGTTCCGAACGACTTGGATCTATTGTCGTCTATATTTTATTACACTACGTCGCGGCCAAACGCGACGGGTAAAAAATATAGTTTTAACAAACCATGAAGATGAATTATAGTATAGTTTATGTTGTGAAAGAGAAAACGTGTAGAGTGAGATGGTGCAATAATTAAAAAGCATAATGGGCCCTTTAATATTTAATATTGGGGAGGGGCATGAATGCATGATGATTGAAGGGAAAGTTATTGCCACACGTGGCAAGCAAAAACATCCTTGATGTTGATGGGACCAACAATCGAAGACAGACCCTCAAACCGCGTTCAAACACAAACATAAACACACATCACATCTCCCTCTCCGTGTGTGTATGTGTTTTTTTTTTCTTTTATTGTGTATTGTTCTTCTTTCTTCTTGTAGCTGCTTCAATTATTCATCTTTTTTACACAAACAAACATTGTTCTGTTCATTCGTCCATCTTAATGTATATACACTCAATGCAATGGAAACTACAAGACTGAGTAATCATCTCTTGTTTCTGTTGTTGTTTGGCCCATCATTCTATCTTGTGTCTGGGTTAAGCTCGGAGGGGTTAAGCCTTTTATCATTCATGAGCCACTGGACATCAGCACCTCCATCCCTCTATTCTACCTGGAAACACGAACAGAAACAGAATGGTAGTTCAATACCCACACCCTGCTCGTGGGTGGGAGTTCACTGTAACCCTAAGACCAATCACGTGGAAGCTCTCAACTTGTCCTCTTTCCTCATTTCGGGTGGTATAGGCCCAGAGGTTGGCAACCTGAAGCATCTTCGGTCCCTTGATCTCAGCTACAACAATCTATCCGGTCCACTCCCCTCCCACCTCTCCAACTGCACCCGCCTTCGCTATCTGGACCTTTCCTACAACTTCCTTACCGGAACCATACCACCAGCTCTCGGGAGCCTCACCTCCTTAACACACTTTATCCTTTACAGCAACACCCTCTCCGGTTCCATCCCCACCCACATCGGCAATCTCACAAGTCTTCAGGAACTTGATTTCTCCTTGAACCGCCTCACCGGAGAAATACCACAAACACTATGCGATCTGCCCAACCTCACCGTCTTGAGTCTCTATGACAATTCTCTTCGTGGTCCTCTGCCCCCCTTTCGCAGTCCCTACTTGGAAGCTGTTTATCTCACTTCTAATCAGCTTACCGGTCTCATCCCCCCAACCATAGCTAACGAATCAAGCAGCCAGCTAGTTGATTTGCAGCTGGACAACAATCGCTTTTACGGTTCCATCCCCTCCTCCCTCATTGGGAACTGCACCAGTCTGCAGACCCTCATACTTGCTAACAATCGCCTCACTGGTGAATTGCCCACCGCCCTAAACGGTCTTTCTCAGCTTACTACTTTAGATGTCCATAACAACAGTTTGGAGGGTGCCATTCACTTTGGCGGCCGTAATTGTAAGGGCTTGGTCTATCTGGATCTGTCTTTCAACCACTTCCATGGCCCCCTCCCTCATGAATTGGGAAACTGCAGCAGCTTAACCCAAGTTGCTGCAGTGAACTGCGGGTTAAGCGGTTCTATTCCTTCTTCTCTCGGAAAACTCACTGCAATGACCACTCTTCACCTTTCTATTAATCATTTTTCTGGGAAAATACCACATGACCTTGGCAATTGCAAATCCTTGATTGATCTACAACTCCAAGCTAACCAACTGGAGGGCAATATCCCAGATGAATTCGGGATGTTAACTGAATTGCAAATACTTGAAGCATTTGATAACCGTTTGACAGGAGAGGTCCCTTTGGGAATCTGGAGGATTAAGGGCCTCAAGAAGCTTAACATATATGACAATAATCTTTCAGGGGAACTGCCTAATGAGGTTGCTGACATGAAACAGTTAAGGGAGATTACATTGTACAACAATCGCTTCACTGGAGTCATACCTCAGGGGTTGGGAATCAATAGTAGTTTGACTGTAATCGATTTCACCAATAACTCGTTCACAGGGAAAATCCCACCAAACCTCTGCTTTCGAAAGCAGCTTCAAAGACTACTTTTGGGTTTGAATCACTTACAAGGCAGTGTGCCTCCTGATTTGGGACGCTGTTCTAGTCTTTCAAGATTAATTTTGCAACATAATAACCTCACAGGAGTCCTTCCAGAGTTTATGGAGAACCGAAACATGCTATACATGAACCTCAGGGACAATTTTTTTAATGGAGAAATTCCAGCCAGCTTTGGGAAGCTTACTAATATCACTGAAATTGACCTCTCAATGAATAAACTCTTTGGTCAGGTACCTGTGGAGTTGGGAAATCTTGTGCAGATTCAAGCTTTGAACATTTCCTACAATGAACTTGAAGGTCCTTTGCCACCTCAGCTATGCAATTGTAGCAGGTTGTTGGAGTTCGATGCAAATCATAACTTGCTTAGTGGGTCGATCCCAGCTACATTTGGGAAGTTGACTCAGTTGTCAACTTTAATTCTAAGTGATAATAATTTCTCTGGAGGAATTCCACCTTTTATATCTCAACTCCAAGATTTAATAGATCTCCAGTTAGGTGGGAATTCATTAGGTGGAAATATCCCCTCATCGATAGTACAGCTTCATAGTCTGAATAGTTTGAATCTCAGCAGCAACAAACTAATTGGTGGCATTCCATCCCATTTTAGTAAGATGGTAATGCTAGAGCATTTGGATGTTTCACACAACAATCTAACTGGGACTTTAGCACCGCTTAGCGACGCCCATGGGCTGGTCACCTTAAATGTTTCTTATAATCATTTCACAGGCCCAATACCAGCAATCTTGTTGAAATCTATTAGCATATCCGACTCGTCCTTCCTGGGAAACACAGGTCTTTGTGCCGATTGTGGGTTAAGCTGTTTGGAAAACAAGTTGGAGCCGTGTGTTGATCGATCAAGGAATCAGAAACGGCTGAACAAACAACAATATGCAATGGTAGGCGTTGGAGTGTGTCTGTTTGTGATGGCTGTCTTGTTACTAGTCTATCTGGTGGTTATCTGTCGCAGGAAACAAAAACAGGAAATCGACATGCTTCCTGAAGTGTGTTGTTCATCTTTGCTCATAAAGGTAATGGAAGCTACTGAAAATTTGAATGATAAGTATATCATTGGGAGGGGGGCCCACGGTACCGTGTACAAGGCGTCCTTGGGTCATGATAGGGTTTACGCTGTCAAGAAGATTGCTTTTGGAGGAGTTAAAGGGGAGCAAACAAGTATGAAGAGAGAAGTGGAGACGGTTGGGAAGGTGAGGCATAGGAATCTGGTGACGATACAAGATGTGTCGATAAAGAAGGATTATGGTTTGATTTTGTACAAGTATATGGAAAATGGGAGCCTGTATGATGTCTTGTATGAAAAAAATCCACCTTTAAGCTTAAGTTGGAGTGTTCGGTACAAGATAGCTTTAGGTACTGCGCAGGGTTTGGCATATCTCCATTTTGACTGTGACCCTGTTATTGTGCACCGAGATATCAAACCCATGAATATTCTTTTGGATGGTGACCTGGAGCCTCATATCTCGGACTTTGGCATTGCCAAGCTTCTAGATCACTCTACTGCTGGACGACCAACCAGCACACTCATCGGCACAATAGGTTACATTGCTCCAGGTAGCTTGCTTTTTTTATTATATGTATGTATTCTAATTAATACTGGTTTGAATCTGTACGTGTGTTTTGATGCAGAAAATGCATTCAGGAGCTCCAAAAACAGAGAGTCGGATGTATATAGTTATGGGGTTGTGTTGCTGGAGCTTATAAGCAGACAGAAGGTGGAGAACGTGGACATCGTGTCATGGGTTAGGTCAACGTGGAGTGAGACGCAAGAAATTGATAGGATTGTAGATGGAGGGCTTTTAGATGAGGTTGAACAAGATGAGATGGTGAGGGCACAGGTGACAAAAGTGATGTTGGTGGCCTTGAGATGTACTGAAGGGGAACCAACCAGAAGACCATCAATGAGAGAGGTGGTCAAGTGTCTTCAAGACTCGGTTTAACACCATATAATATATATATATGTATGCACATCCTTGATTGATAATAATAGTCAGTTCGGTAGGTCTGTCTTTTTTGTCACTTTAACTTGATTAACTTATAATGTCACTCATATTTTCTGTTTCTGGCTTGATATAATAACATTAAGATCACTACTTTTATACACATTCTGTTGCTATTAGTTGAAAACTAGTGTTTTCCCTCGCGTTGTTTGGTTGTTCTTCCCTGTCTTATATTAATATAAACTAAATATTAGTTTTGGTTTGTTATGTATATATATTAGAAAAGTCTATGTCTAGTATGTAATGATGTAAATATATATGTATGAAACCTGATGGTTGGTTCTAGGGCTATATATACCACATATGTATGTGTGATGTTGATATGAACAATTGTATGTATGAAAACAAGTTTATCAATAGAATTCTGCAAGTTTTATCGATCATTCTATCTTCTTCATCCAATTCGTATCTTTGATTTACCAACAATCTGCTATCAGAGCATCAGGATCACGGAATCCTTGCAATCAATTCGTGTTTTACTCGCTGTTACGTATAGAACGTGATCGGCTATTTGAGGTTCCGAATTAAGCTGGAAACTTGTTTGGATTTCAGGAAGAAAAAACGATCTTTCTGTTCCTTGTTGCAGCGAACACTGAGAAAAAAAGATCGAACTTTAAAATTAACAATCTTTTGGTGTTGGGTTGAATTGATTCGTCCAATAAAATCAGGTAAAAAAAGTTGGTTTTTGATTTGAATCGCAAGTGATAGTTCAAGAAATCAAAGAAGAACAAGAAACAAATTGTTTCTTAAGTTTTGTAGCGAAGGAAAGCAAACAAACATCAAATTATTTTGGTGGTAGATTGATTGTTGGACAGAAGGAAACCGGGAAGCATTACTTGGGTTTTAAACATACTGTGGCATCCAAACCAAAACATTATTTGTTTTCTTTTTGAAACTTGTACTTTGTGTTTAATTCGATCTTTATAAAGGAACATAGAGGGTGCGACCTTGGTCCGTTCGAAGTACCAAAAAGGAGGGTTGTTGTTAGTCACTTCACGAATCCGCCTTGTCGTGATAATTGATCTGCAAATTCCAGTTGTGTCTTGTTCCCGACTCGTAATACAAGACTATTTTGGGATATTTGTTGTTGATGATAAAGAGCCCAATCGAGGGTGTTGGGGCTGTTTGAATTCGAAGAACAAACACAAAATCGTGTCTATTTTGTTGTCTGTTTTGTTGCGAGAATTCGAAGCCAACAAGGCTGTTTTAGGATAACGAAAAACGGAAACAAAAATATGTTCTTTTTGTTGTTTGTTCTTATCGGAAGAAATGAGTTTTGTTTTTGATTTTCGATCACGAATCAAATAATATCGAGGCTGTTTTAATTCGTGAATAAATGTCAAACCCGGTTGAGATCAAGAAGGATTGTGATCAATTTGAATGTTTGCAAGATCAATTTGAATCCTTCAATTGATTAAAGAAAGCAAGAACAAATCGAACCTTTACTGTTCATTTAGCAAGTTAAACCGAATCGCAACGAATTCAAATAGCAAAGACTCCGAACTTTTGCAGTTCGTTGAGTATAACGCAAGAACAAGTTCCGAATCCTTCGCGATTCGTTAAAATAGCAAGTCAAATTGAACCCTTTGTGGTTCATAGCAAGACAAAAACAAACGATTTTGGTTTGTAGCAAGTTAAAACAAACTCGCGTGGTTTGTAGCAAGTTAAAACAAACTCGCATGGTTTGTAGCAAGTCTCTAGCCTTTTTTGTTCATAGCAAGTTAAACCGAGCCCTTGTGGTTCATAGCAAGTTAAGCAAACCCATTGGTTTGTAGCAAGTTGAACCTTTGGTTCAAATAGCAAGTCGAACAATTATTTGTTCAAATAGCAAGTGCAAATAGAATCATTTGATTCAACTTTGCAATAAAAGATCAATCTTTGGTCAAAGCAAGTTAGTGCATAAAAACCTGATTAACAAGTTGGTCAGGAGCACATCAAATCTGGTTAGCAAGTAGGCCAGAAGCAAGTATAGCGAATTGATAAAAATTAATATCCCGTTAGCAAGTTGGTGGGATAATTTTTAACAAATTCACAACAGCAAGAATTTGATCAGCAAGTAGGTCAGAACATGATTAGCAAGTTTGTTTGGAGCAAGATTAACTGGTTAGCAAGTTGGCTAGAAGCAAGCAAGAAATTTTGATCTATTTGATCAAGGAAGCGATCATCCGATCACAAGCACGTTAGCAAAAAAGAAAGTAGAAATGGCGGATGATAAAAAGCACGATAATGCCTCAAGCAGTACATCAACTTATGAACAAGGAAACATTTCACTTCAATGTTCAAAATTGAGTGAAACAAATTACACTTCTCGGGTATTGTTGATGAAAACTATCTTAAAGGCCTATGGTATGTAGGATGCAGTTGATGTAAAGAATGAAACAATAGATGAAAAGAAGATCAATACAACTAAGGTAATGATATTGCAAACGTTGCATCAAGATGTATTAATGCAAGTTGCATATTACTCGACCAAGAAAGGAAGTTTGGGACTCTATCAAAGTCAAATACCTTGGAACTGATCTAGTCAGAAAGCATGTTTACAAACATTGAGAAGTGAACTAAAGGCTTTGAAAATGAATACAACTGAACGGGTAAGTGACTTTGCGGGAAAGTTAAATAGTATAAAAGCCAAGTTACTTTGAAAGATAAGTTACTTGTAAGGAAACTACTTAACTCGGTTCCAAAAAAATTTCTACTAATCGTGGCATCTATCGAGCAATATCAAGAAATTGATATTATGCCATTTGAAGAAGCAGTTAGAAGAATTATAGCCTTTGAAGAACGCATTAAAAGTCACGATGAACTGGAGGATAATAATTAAGGAAAACTTCTAATGACAAGTTCAACCAATCAAGGTCGTGGTAAAGGACGAGGTAGAAACTCTAACAAAGAAGAAAATGGACGCGAAAATGCATGGGTCGAGGCAATAAAGATGGAAACAAGTTTATATGTTATGAATGTGGAGAACTTGGTCATTTTGCAAACAAATGCACCAAATGGAAGAAGAAAGAGAATGACAAGTAAGAAGAATCCAATCGCATCTATGATGATGATGAACCAACTCTACTGTGAAAGCAAGACGAGCAACTTGAAAACCTCAAATAAACTATATTTAGTTTAAGGGGGAGTATTAATATATAAACTAAATATTAGTTTGGGTTTCTTATGTATATATTAGAAAGTCTATGTTTGTGTCTAGTATGTAATTATATAAATATATAAGGGTCAAGTATGTGTTAATAGAAAACCTGGTGGTTGGTTCTAGGGCTATATATACCACATATGTATGTGTCGATGTTGATATGAACAATCGTATGTATGAAAGCAAGTTTATCAATAGAATTTTGCAAGTTCTATCGATCATTCTATATTGTTCATCCAATTCGTATATTTGATTTACCAACATCTTATGCGAGTTTGACTTTCTTCGTTTTTGGGTCAGCTCATCGAAATCCACAAAAGCGTATATCGATACCGTGTCTGATAGTACCGAATACCGATACCAATGTTTGACGTCACAAAACATAAAAAATAAACTTTTATGGTCAAAAAGCAAAAATATAAAAATTTTATTGTAGCACCTCACTTGCTTTCGTCATTAAAAAAACCCTCAATAATAGCTTGGGTAAAAGACCAAAAGAATAATCTTAATTAAGATTTGGGTTTTAATATCAATTTGTAAAATGATGTGGCCAATATATTATAATGCAAACCTCACTCGCGCTACGTGCGCGAGAGTTTGGTTGTTTTCTTCTGTCTTACGCTATCGTGACTTTCTTCGCTGTCAGGTCGGCTCGTCAGAAACCATAAAAGCGTATACCAATACCGGTTTCGATAATATCAAATACCGATACCAATATTTGACGCCAAAAACACAAAAACAAAAAAACAAACTTTTCTGTTCAAAAAGCAAAAATATAAAACTTTGTTATTAATCCTAATTAAATTTGGGTTTTAAATACAATTTGTAAAAATATGTGACCAATATATTAAAAAAAAACTTCACTGTAGCAATGAAGTTGCTTTTTAATATATATTATAATGAACGATATAACACAATACTATACTACGGCTAAAGATAATCTATGAAATTTGAAGTTAAATTATTATTATTACTCTTATTAGTATTACTATTATTGTTACTATTGTTATTAATATTGTTATTGTTATGATTGTTATTGTTATGATTGTTATTGTTATTATTGTTATTGTTATGATTGTTATTGTTATTATTGTTATTGTTATGATTGTTATTATCATTGTTATTATTATTGTTATTAGCATTATTATTACTATAATAATAATAATAATAATAATAACAATAATAATAATAATAATAATAATAATAATAATAATAATAATAATAATAATAATAATAATAATAATAATAATAATACTAATTATTATTATTATTATTATTATTATTATTATTATTATTATTATTATTATTATTATTATTATTATTTTGAGAAGACGAAGGCCATCGTTTCTGGGTAAGATTCAATAATTGGTGTTATTGATCTGCCTAAACACAAACATGAAATGAAATAAAACACTTGACTGGAAAAAAGATCATAACTTGTTGCAAATTCTTTCTTGTAAAAAAGAAAAATACGTACAAAGCCTTAATTTCAGACGGAGTATGAGACCAAATGGTGATAATAAAAACCACTGACCATGACTTTATCAAAGAAGAAAGTTGAATCTTACTTGCTGGGAAATATATGGTCCAATTAATTAATTAAAAAGCGTGTTTGCCAAGTCAACGTTCCATCTTTTTTCATTTACTCTCGAATGAATGAGTCACGTACATTCTCTTTCATTCTTTCTTCTACAGCTACTTATAATATTCCACAGTCCACCCAATTATTATATATATATGTATACACATTATCATAATTATTATATATATATACACACATTTGTTATATAGTCGATGAGAAGAAATGAATGGAAAATTCGTAGAGTTTGAGCCTCTAACGCCACATATAATACTATGCTATACTGGTTCTTTAATTGTCTAATTTAATGTGCCAAAGACCAAAGCCTCAATTTTCTTTCATTTGAAGATGCTACAAAGCTGCAGGCATCCAATTCCAATGGACAACGTGAATCAAGAGGAGGATCCATCATCACCAAGTATGCAACACAAACATCATCATCATCATCATCATCATCATCATCATCATCATCATCATCATCATCATCATCATCATCATCATCATCATCATCATGTGATGCTCCTCCTCATCCTCAACTTATCGATACTCTCAGCCAGTGGGACTAAGGAGATAGGAATAGGTGTGATTCTTGATATGGAGTCGTCCGTTGGCATGATAAGCACGCTTTGCATTAAAATGGCCCTCCAGGATTTCTATCAAACACACAACTACACAACCAAAATCATTCCTTACTTTCGTGATTCCAAATCTGACAGACTCCAAGCTGCTGCTGCAGGTGCGCGCTTTAATTCCGCCCATATATATATATATATATATATATATATATATATATATATATATATATATATATATAGATATATATATATACATATATATATTATATATATATATATATATATATAGATATATATATATATATATATATATATATATATATATATATATATATATATATATATATATATATATATATATATACACATTTTTTTGCTTTCAGCTGTACATACATATATAGAATCTGATTTATGTATATATCCACACACTCACAGCTAGCTAGGTAGCTAGCTAACTCAGTTAATTGACTTGTTTTGTAGCTGTACAACTTATAAAAGATGTTAAAGTAATGGCGATTATAGGACCCCAAAGATCCTCACAAGCAGATTTTATTGTGGACATCGGCAACAAAGCTAGGGTTCCCATACTCTCTCTCGCTACCACCCCTTCGCTCTCCCCCAAGGAGAATCCCTACTTCATCAGAGTATCACACACTTCATCCTCACAAGCCCAACCCATAGCAGCACTCATCCAGTCTTTTCGTTGGCGTGAGGTGGTGTTTGTTTACCAGCATGGTGATTTCGGCAATGGCTTCATTCCGTCTTTGTCCGAGGCCTTGCTAAGTGTTGGTGTCCAGATCAAACACCCAATCGTCATCTCTTCAGATGATGATGATGATGCCATTTCTGACCGGCTCCACAACTTAAAAACCACTCAAACACGGGTTTTCGTGGTCCATCTGTTACCAGATTTGGCTTCTACCTTTTTCAAGAAAGCAAAACAAGCAGGAATGATGCAAGAGGGATATGCATGGATCATCACTGATGTTGTCACCAGTCTTTTGCATACTATTGATGTAGATGCGATGCAAGGTGTGGTGGGCGTAAAACCCTACATTTCATTGTCCGAGGACCTGAAAAATTTTGAAGAGAGATTTAGAAGAAAGAACCCAAGGCAAGCAATTAATGTGTATGGGTTATGGTCGTATGATACCGTTTATGCACTAGCAATGGCACTGGAGAGAGTTGGGAGTGCTACTACTTTCCAGTTCCAGCAGCAGCAGCAGCCTAAAACAGATCTAGATGCCATTGGAACTTCCAAACTCGGGCCAAGACTAGTGTCAGAGATTCGCAAGACGAAATTCAAAGGGTTGAGTGGTAATTTCTCTCTTGTTGGTGGGCAATTAAAATCTTCAGGTTACCAAATAGTGAACATAGTTGGTCAGGAGGATAAGCCCATTTACTTGTGGACTTGGAGTAAAAAGAACATGAGGATTTCTGACATCATATGGCCTGGTGGCAGCCCCCACGTCCCTTCAGGTTGGGAGATCCCGGCTACAAAAGAGACCAGGTTAAGAGTTGGATATCCACAGATAGGTGGGTTCCCTGAGTTCATTCAAACGCCCAAGTCTGATCCCAACACAAATGTGACAGAACCAAATGGCTTCTGCGTTGATGTTTTTAACGCAGTAATGAAACAAGTACCTCTACCACACCCTCCATCCTACGAATACATACCATTTCGTATTAATAAAAGTGAGACATCAGGAGACTACAAGGATCTTGTTGACCAGATTTATTTCAAGGTACATACATCGTTTATACAATATTTTAATTTCTTCTTTTGGCATTGGCTAATTCAGTAATAGCTTTCTGGCAATCAATGAAGCAGAAGTTTGATGTGGTGATTGGAGATGTGACGATCCGGGCAGACAGGTCCAACTATGTTGACTTTACATTGCCATATACAGAGTCTGGAGTCTCAATGATCGTACCAATAAAAAAGGATGACAGGAAGAATGCATGGATATTCATGAGACCCTTGGAGAAGCAACTGTGGTTAACAACATGTGGTTTCTTTATCTATACTGGAGTTGTGGTTTGGCTTCTCGAGCATCGCGTCAACAAAGAATTCCGTGGTCGTCCATATAAGCAAGTCGGGATGATCTTTTGGTTTTCTTTTTCAACCCTTGTTTTTGCACATAGTAAGTACCTATTAGCTTAATTGATCAGGTTGCTTGTTGACCTATTAAATGTTATGTTGTATGCATGCAGAGGAGAAGATGATGAGCAACTTGTCACGATTTGTGGTGATCGTGTGGGTATTTGTGGTTCTAGTACTACAGTCGAGCTACACAGCAAGCTTAACATCCATGTTGACAGTACAACAGCTTCAACCAGACTTGATGGATATCCATGATCTCATCAGACAAGGAGACAATGTAGGCTACAAAGAGGGCTCTTTTGTCTTGCAGATGTTGAAGGATATGGGTTTTGGGGATAGCAAGTTAAAACCTTATGACAGCTTGGACAAGTATGATGATGCCCTTTCAAAAGGGAGTAAGAATGGAGGAGTTTCTGCCATTTTTGACGAGCTTCCTTATCTAAACCTATTTCTTGCCCGTCACTGTAACAAGTACATGATGGTCGGCCCAACTTACAAAACAGCAGGCTTTGGCTTTGTAACTCCCATCTCTTTCAACCAGTTCTTGTTAATAATAAAACTCCTCTCATCTGTCTAATAAGATAACGCTATTAATTGCTTACACAGGCATTTCCAAAAGGGTCTCCCTTGCTACCACTTGTTTCAAAAGCACTTTTACAAGTCACGGAGAATAAACTAGAGAATATTTCAAATACGTGGTTGGGACCAAAAGCAGATTGCATTGAGCAAAAGGGGGGTTCGGATTCAGGTTCAAGTTCAGATTTCAGGTCTGGTCGACTCTCGTTGGATAGCTTTTTGGGCCTCTTTCTCATTGCTGGAGTATCCTCAACTTCTGCCCTTATAATGTATCTCTTCATATTCTTGTACGAGAATAAAGGCATGCTACTGTCTGATGCTTCAATTCGCCAAAAGCTGTCTGCAATCGTGCATGCCTTCCTTAAGGAAAAACAGGAGGAATCAAAGCAAACAACAAATGCCCCAGCAGATGACGTCGACAACGATGATTTCTTAGTATCTGACCACAATGTCACCAATCCTCCCCCAACTCCAGAAAACCATCAAACATCTGATGATGAAGCTGATGCTACTCCTGTTCATGATGGTATGGAAACTAGAAATTAGAATACAGAGATAAGTTGATACTTGATAACTATATGAACTTGAAATGCATGCATGTATACGATATGGAGTCGGTGCTCTTCAATGATGCACATGTGACAAAATATGAGTCAAATATTGTTGCATGCATGGAGTTCAAGTACGGATGATGCACATGTGCGAAGCTTCTATGGAATAAGTCTTTTGTTAATTTGCATGTGTTCCTTTATTTAAGGTAGTTGTTATTTGAATAACGAGTCCCCCTTGTTGGTGATGACTCAGATAGCCGTTAGTTTGTTGAGTTCTTTTAGGGTGTTCATCGGTATTTAATCTGAAGTATACACAGCTTTTGTACTATCTATCATTGAAATACAAAAACTCACCGGAGCCTTATTCTATATTTCTGTTCATGGATATTAAAAATTCCAACAAATTTTGGTATCAGAGCCACGGTTGGCTCAACCTGATCTGTCTTCCTCTTCTCACCAAGTGCTCTCACTCCTTCACCATGACTGAAAACCCTACTCACCCTAATTTCACATCTAGTGTTGCTATACCCGTGTTCAAAGGAGAAGGTTACGAGCACTGGAGCATTCGAATGAAAACAATATTGAAATCTAGGGATCTGTGGGACGTTGTGTATATGGGAATCACCACTACCAATGATGCATCATGAGATCACCATGAAACCAGGAGGAAGGATGCACTGGTGATGTCCATTATCCTGTTGGAAGATCATAATCAAAACAATCCTAAATCATATGAATTAATTTCTAATAAGAGTCAAAATAGAAAAGTCAAAATAAGAAAAGTCAAATGTGTAAATTAGGCGGGAAATAAAGGGTTAGTTGTGTTAGTTTTAGTAGTTTGTAACCGCCAATATAAGGGTATAAATACCCAACAGATTTGTCATTTGTAGCCTGGAATTTCATTGTGTTTTGTTCTTGTGTTTGACCCTGTTTCCACCGAGTCCTTGCACATCTTTGTGCATACTCTTAATGTTGTTCATTCACGTGATTGGTCCTAATCTATGATCCGAAGGGGCCTCAACATGGTATCAGAGCGGTGTTAAAGATCGTTGGTTATGAAGAGGATCAAATAAGCAGCCATCATCTAAAGGGAAGAAAATGAAAGTTTCGATAAAGAAATCACAAAATCATTTTTGCAGAACTATCTTTTGAAATCTGAAATCTGTTTGTGAACGAGAGAAATCAGAACGCGTTTTCAATTAAAAAAAAACAGTTACAAAAGTGAAGTCGGTTCAACAGTGAGAATTGAAATTAATTTTTGCGAGTAGAATCAAATGGAAAGAATAACGGATTAAGAAATACCTTTAATCATCGGCCGATCAAGAAACCCAGTTTAAGACCGATTATTTTTGTAGAAATCAATCGATGCTTAACAGATTGATCATGATCATCAATTGACTCGAATATCAACAAAAACAGTGATAAAACCGGTCCAGAGCGATTGCTTGGTCGTTTGATCAGAAGTGATCGTCAACGGGAAGCAATTGATGTTCGCATCGAAGACACGTGTTGTTGGCAAACAAAGATTGGAACAGAACACTGGTCGGTTTCTTGTGAAATTGTAGACAACAGAAGAAATTAAGAGGATGTGGGAATTTTATTTAGGAGAAAGAGGAAGTCAAAACACATTTTGTTTTTAAAGATTGATGCAAAAATCAAAGAGAACAGGAGGTTATATTTAGGCGGATTCGGGAGTAAATTAATCAACAGCAGTTTATCGGGTATGATTAAATCTGGGTGATCGAAAAACAAGGCCGTTCTTTCACAAGTAACAAGTGGTTGGAAATTCGATCAAGGAGTAAGTTGGTCAAACAACGATTTAGCGGGTTTTTGATCAAATCCGGGTGATTGAATAACCAGGTTGGTCTTGCAAATATATGTGATTCGATCAAGGTATGAATGGAGTATCATTTAGGCATGTTTTGGCAAGAGAAATTCGACTAGCAGTGCAGAAAAAACAAGCATGATTTGGTAGAAGCAATGGCTTTGGATCAAATCTCGTTTAGCGGGTGCAAGAAAAATGGAAGAAGCAAGTAACTTTTGTTTTCTCAGTCGATGATAGAAGGTTAACGGAAATCATAAATTTGAGAATTGTTGTTGGGGAGAGTTGTATTCTAGAGGTCTTTGGGCATGGCCAAGAAAGAGGTCAGGGTCCTGAAAAAGCAAGAATGGTGAACGAGTTCAACGGTATACAAGCCACATAAGATGATTAAAGATAAACACCACAAAAAAGGAAAAAAGATGATGGACTGCCGAATTGGATGAACAACAACATGAAAGAAGGATTATCTTGATTAGGGGAGTGATTGTTGGAAGATCATAATCAAAACAATCCTAAATCATATGAATAAATTTCTATTTAGAGTCAAAATAGAAAAGTCAAAATAAGAAAAGTCAAATGTGTAAATTAGGCGGGAAATAAAGGGTTAGTTGTGTTAGTTTTAGTAGTTTGTAACCGCCAATATAAGGGTATAAATACCCAACAGATTTGTCATTTGTAGCGTGGAATTTCATTGTGTTTTGTTATGTGTTTGATCTTGTTTCCACCGAGTCCTTGCACATCTTTGTGCATACTCTTAATGTTGTTCATTCACGTGATTGGTCCTAATCTATGATCCGAAGGGGCCTCAACATATCCAACAAGGTGTGCACAACCATCTGTTCTCATGAATTGCTGCAGCAGCTTCATCTAAGGAGACGTGGGACACTCTCCGGATCGAGTTTCAAGGAGACTCACAGGTCAGTCCGTTAAGCTGCAGGGGTTACGACGAGAATTCAAGAATCTTGCCATGAAAGAAGATGAGGCTATCGGGAACTATTTCTCACGGGTGATGGATAAAGTTGGTAGGCAGTGGTCATACGGTGAAGAACTCACCGATCAGAAAGTTGTAGAAAAATACACCGAAGCTTGGCACCAAAGTATGACTATCGAAGTTGTTTTCGATCGAAGTTGTTTTCGATCTTGCAGACGTCACCCCAGTTAAACTCATGGGTTTGTTGTAGTCACAAGAAGAATGACTAAATAGCAGGATGCCAACTAATAGCACCCCGAAGAAGCCGAAGATCCAAGATGAGCCGACACATCAGGTTTTCCATCATCTGCCCAAGGTCACTCGCGGCCGAGGTCGTCGTCATGGACCACCGTGCGGACGGGCTCCAAGCCGAGGTTCCCTGGACCGCAACAAAATCCCACATTGTCATGTGTGCAAAAAATATGGTCACCTTAAGGAAGATTGCTGGTACAACGATGAGACCCAAGTTAACGTAGCCGAGAATGCAAATGAAAATGAAGAAACAGAAGACGAAGCTCAACACCTCTTACTGGCCTTCCATGATATCTCTCAAGATTCGTTTGCCTTGATGACTCACACTAATAAGCATCACGACAACTCTCATAAGTGGTTCGTTGATTCCGGGTGTTCAAACCACATGAAGGAGTTAAAGACTAGCTTCGTTAATCTTGATGAAACATTCAAGATAAGTGTTAAACTTGGAGACAAGAAACGTCTAGCTATTGAAGGAAAAGGGACGGTGAGGATCTACTCGAGTGACCACAGTTACAAACTGTTAGAAGACATGTACTATTTTCCAAGGCTGGAGTATAACTTATTGAGTGTTGGGCAACTTATGCGGAAAGGATATTCTATCCTTTTTGATAATGACAAATGCAAGGTCAGGAACAAAGCTACAGGTTAGTTCGTTATGGAGATCACCATTGTCGGTAACAATATGTTTGTTTTTGATGCCAAGTGTCTGGTAACCAATGACCCTAGTCAAATAACCAGAAATGAGGCTGAAGCACTGAAGTGGCATTACAGCTTTGGCCATTTACATATTGATAGTCTTAAACAATTACATAACAAAGAGATGGTAAAAGGACTTCCCAAACTAGTCTTAAACAATTACATTACAGGCTGCCATACATTGTGAAATATGTGTATCCGGCAAACAGGATAGGAAACCTTTTAAACCTTCCTTATGGCGTGCCAAGACCAAACTAGTTCTTGTGCACACTGATTTGTGTGGTCCCATGCAAACACCTAGCCTTGGGAATAGCCGATACCATCTTCTCTTTGTAGATGACTATACAAGAATGTGTTGGGTGTACTTCTTGTCTAACAAAAGTGAAGCATTTGAAAAGTTTAAATGTTTCAAGTCCCTAATAGAAAATGAGTGCAGTAGTTCCATCAAAGTCCTTAGATCAGACATAGGAGGTGAGTTTTGCTCCCAAGAGTTTAACAACTTCTGTGAGCAATCTGGAATCAAAAGAGAAATCACGGTTCCATACACCTCACAACATAATGTTGTTGTGGAACACAAGAACAGGAGCATCATAAATCTTTCGAGGAGCATGCTACAAGGGAAGAAGCTACCTAATTTTCTATGGGCGGAAGCAATAACTACTGCTGTCTATACCATAAACAGATCACCCACAAAAGCTCTCATTAACCAAACCCCTTTACATGCATGGTCAGGAATTAAACCCTCTGTCTCCCACATGAAAACCTTTGGGTGTATATATTGCCTATGGTATTATACCTGCCCAGTAGAAGAAGAAGTTAGATTGCAGATTTGAACGAGCTGTATTTATTGGGTACTCTAATTTGTCAAATGGAGTATAAAGGTTATATAACCCGGATACCAATAAATTTTGTACTAAAAGGGATGTTGAATCCTTTGAGGATGTAATATGGGAATGACAAACCCACATGGCAAGTACTAACACAGAACAACTTTATCATTTTGATGACTCGGTTCCTTTTTCTCCACATGAAACGAGTGGAGGAGAACAGGACACATCACACTTTGATTCTACCAACAACCATGTGCCTACATCACCTACTCAAACAGGAAGTTAAATGGTTATTCAAACAAAAGTTGGTCCAGATGGCAAAGTGTTCAAACACAAGGCAAGACTCGTCACAAAAGGCTACTGGGTGTTGATATTCATGAAACATTTGCCCAGGTTGCTAGGTTTGAGAGTATTCGACTGGTCCTTGCTGTAGCAGCCCAGAGGGGGTGGAAAGTGCAGCAACTTAACGTTAAATCCGTGTTCTTAAATAGGGAGCTTACGGAGGAAATCTACATTGAGTAACCAGAAGGCTTCACCTCTAAACAACACCCGGAGATGGTTCTTAAGCTTAACAAAGCTTTATACGGATTAAAGCAATCTCCTCGGGCTTGGTATTCAAAAATTGACCGGTACTTCAAGCAGCCTTGGTTATGTAAAGAGCTCGAGTGAACCGACTCTTTATATCAAGAAAACTTGTTGGATAAGGCCCCACAAACACATACTGAAAACACACACAAGCTCACGTATATATGTGTATATGAAAGTATATTTTCAGAAGGAAAAACTCACTTTTTTATTCCATAAACTAGGGGTGTTCAAAGTCGGATATCCGAAATTTCGGATATCCGAAAATTTCGGATAGTGGAAATCACTATCCGAATCCGTATCCGAAATTTCGGATACGGATTCGGATAGTGATTCGGATATCCGAAATTCATTTTTTATTTTTCTTATTTTTTTATTTTTTACTTTTTTACAATAATTAAACATATAATATTATAAAAATAACATAAAAAACCAACTCATATCATAAAAATCACAATATACACTAAAAAATCTCAACCTAAAGTAAAAATATATCTAAAATTCAAAAAAAATAAAAAAAATATTTTTTAGTTTTTGGATAATCGGATATCCGAATATCCGAAACTTTTGAAAATCACTATCCGAATCCGAATCCGAATGTTCGGATATCCGAAATTCGGATATCCGAATTTTCGGATATCCGAAAATTTGGATATTTCGGATTCGGATTTTCGGATTTTCGGATCGGATTCTCGGATTCGGATATTTTTGAACACCCCTACCATAAACAAAACATACCATTTATAGGCGATCACATGCACCCACTAATCCTACAATTACGTAAACAAACTGACTCCAATCTTTTCTATGATTCACCTATTTACTTGGTCAAACTATTGACTCATTCATACATGAATTAAACTCTAGTTAAAACAATTAAACAAACACTAATTAATAAACACCTAATAAATAATACTAAATTCAAGATTAACTCAACATTCACCCTCTTAATCTTGATCTGGTTTTCGTTCTATTCTTTCTTTCTTTCTTTCTTGCTTATCTTGCTCTTTCTTTCAACACCCGGTACCGGTTTTCTTGCTAATCTTGCTTGATTCGAATCTTTCTTGCTTGCTTACTTCGAATCATCTTTCTTGCTAACTTCCTTACTTTCTTGCTATCCGAATCACAAAGATACGATCTTGCTACTTGCTATCTTTCTTGCTTTCGTACTAATCAACCGGCCTGCTTAAAAACACCCAATTCGTATCTAATTATCGACCTCAAAACCGAGTCCGAAATGACCAAACTGTTGACCTGCTTGCTCCCATATTCTTGTAGCTGCTAGCCTGCTACCACTGTAATGAGGCGTGATTTAGTCACCGTTTCAGCCTCGAAACTGAGCCTGAAACACCCATCGTTGCTTATGTCTTGCCTCACCGGTTCAAACAGATCCGATGACTAATATCTTGTTCACATTCTTTACTTCAAGCCTAAAAAGATGAATATCAATTTTTCTTCTTCGTACACTGATCACACAATCATGATTGATTGTTTTGTTTGACTTTTCAACCAAACAAAATATGCACCGCCTCAAACTCTTTCTTTCTCTGCCGCCTTTGATCTCCTTTTATTTAATTAATTCAAACAAAATCTAGTTCATGCATAACACTTTCATCAAACATTGAAACAGGTACGTAGGCTTGCACCATCGCCATTCTTACTTTTTTCCTTTCGGTTTTGACATTCTTCTTTGTTTCTCGATCTTACTGATAAGAAAATACCATTAGGTCTCTAGCCCTTTCAATCAACAAGGCTTGTTTCGTCTGTTGGTCGGTCTCTCTTTCTTAATTAAACCACCGGTCTTGGTTACCTCATTCGATCTTCGGTCTAAACATTCAATCCGTCGTCTTTACAGATTTCTCGGTCGTTTCGGTCTCACAACGGAACTCACATTCCGGTCACGGTCTTTCTTTCTCTTCTCTTATCGGTCTTGTTGATACGGTCTTCTCGGTCTCTTCGCGTCGGTCTTTCTCCAACGTCAGTCTGTTTCTTCGGTTTTCGCTGCTTTGGCAGCCGGTCTTCACATCTCTTCCTGCTATTAATATGAAGTCATCCTTTTCTTTATCGTCTCTATCTAGCCCTGCAGCCAAAGGGCTGCACCCTTTTGTAACGACTCTCAAAACAGCCTTCCAAACTCTCCAAGCTCTAATACCAAATGTTGGATCAGGCCCCACAAACACACACTGAAAACACACACAAGCTCACGTATATATGTGTATATGAAAGTATATTTGCAGAAGGAAAAAAAATACTTTTTTATTACATAACCAAAACATACCATTTATAGGCATCACATGCACCCACTAATCCTACAATTACGTAAACAAACTGACTCCAATCTTTCACTTTCACATGTTTCCATGATTCCACCTATTTACTTGGTCAAACTATTGACTCATTCATACATGAATTGAACTCTAGTTAAAACAATTAAACAAACACTAATTAATAAACACCTAATAATAATACTAAATTCAAGATTAACCCAACAAAACTACCATAGGTGATATCATCTATGTATGCTTATATGTTGATGACATTAATTATGCTTCCTCATATGATGTTTTAGTAAAAGAATTAAAGGATGGGTACAGTGATAGTAACCAGGCAAGTTGCGTCGATCATCGGAAGAGTGTTTAGCATATATGTTCATAGTTGGTAGCGTTGCAGATTGCAGTCGCGTGGAGTTTGAAGAAGCAACTCACAGCTGCTTTATCAAGTACAGAAGCAGAGTACATAATGGCTACAATAGCAACGTGTCAAGCCATTTGGCTCTGACGAGTCCTTGAAGATATGGGACTGAAACAGGAGTAGCCTACCACTATTTTCTATGATAGCAAGCCGGCCATCAACTTGTTAAAAAACCCGATTCATAACAAGAGATCAAAACACATTGAACTGAGATATCATTTCATTAGGGAAATGGTTGAGAAGAAGTTGATTTCTTTGGAGTTTTGTTCAACCCATGATCAGGTAGCTGATGTGCTTACTAAGTCATTGACTAAAGAGAAATTTGTGTACTTTAGATGGTTGTTGGGAGTATGACATTTTGACTCAAGAGGGGGTGACAAAATGTGAGTCAAATGTTGTTGCATGCATGGAGCTCAGGTACAGATGATGCACATGTGCAAAGCTGATGTGGAATAAGTCTTTTATTAATTTGTAGTGTTCCTTTATTTAAGGTAGTTGTTATTTGAATAATGAATCCACCTTGTTGGTGATGACTTAGATAGCCGTTAGTTTGTTGAGTTCTTTTAGGGTGTTCATCAGTATTTAATCTGAAGTGTACGTAGCTTTTGTACTATCCATCATTGAAATACAAATACTCACTTGAGCCTTATTGTGTATTTGTGTTCATCAATATCAAAAATTTCAACACATGCACGATCACAAATACAACGGGTATGGAAATACGATTTGTAGAGCACAAAAATCAATACATACGCCACCATATGTATTATGTTATTGATGATATACCATAAAATTTTTTATGTTATACGCCATTTGCGCATCAGCTTTGATCTTGTACAAATCCCTTCCCGCATGACAATTTTTATGTTCATTCCAACCATGAGGTAGCTGTTTCTCAAGAATTTTCACAACACCACAAACTATTCCTCACTTGTTAGTTAAAATTTAAATCTTGTGATTACAACCCTTTGAATGATTATAATCAATAATATCTAAAAGACAATGGCATCTTACGCTTATTGAAGAATAATTTTAACTCTTTGCATAGGATCTCTTGAAGAATAAGTCAGTATGCACATGAATTATGAGTTTCCAGTTTCCCGTTTATTTTATCTAAATAAATATCTCACATATAGTTTGTTAGGTAGTTCTACTTTTTAGGGTTGTTGAACTTTTCTAGCATTTGTTTATTTTATATATGGGGTGGTTTGCCTCTATTCGATGTATTTGTTTATTTTATATATGGGGTGGTTTGCTTCTATCTGATGAAATGCTTTTCATCTGAATCAATATTTAAGAGTTCTTGTGAACACTTATACGTGTTCATCATTTGTTATTTTCTTGTTTCTCTTAGTTCTTATACTAACATTTTGATATCAGTAATAGAGCTCTCTTCCAATCTTGTTTTCTTCCCCTTCTAATCCATGGCAAATGTCACAAACGTCCCCTTAGTGCCTAATACTACTACACTCATTATTCCAATGTTCAAAGGTGAGGATTATGAAACCTTGAGCATGCATATGAAGACTATACCATGATCTCGTGAACTATGGGAGGTCGTGTTTCTTGGTATTAGTGATTACAGGGTGGCAAAGAAGAAATATGCCCTTCCAATGGCACTTACACAATAGGAAGTTCATGATTGGCTTTTTTGTGTATTGTTGCAGCAAAAGAAGCTTGGGGAAATATGTAATTTATGTTATTAAGAAGGGAAAATATGTAAAAATCAAGGAGTTAACTGTCCCATACACCACAACATAATGGAGTTGTAGAGAGAAAGAATCACACGATCATGAATTTAACTCAAAGTATGCTAAGGGAATGTAATTTACCAAACCATTTTGGGTTGAGGTAGTTGCAACAACTCTCTATGCTATTTAAGGCCCCCCACCAAAGCACTTGCAAACAAGACACCTTTGCATGCGTGGTCCGGTAATAAGTCTTCTTTGGCTAACATGAAAGTTTTTGGTTGTGCAGCTTTTGGTTTGGTTCCTTTGCAGCTTAGAAGAAAGATAGATAATCGGTTAGAAAGAAACATATTGATTAGGTATTCCATTCAAGGGCATGGCTATATGCTTTATAATCTTAACACTAAAAAATTATATAATAAAAGAGATGTATTTCTTGATGATACAAAATGGAAGTGGAAAATGGGTAAAGCCACTTGTGATTGTAACTACTCATATGTTTACCAATGAGACTTCCCTATCGAATAGTACTTTACATAGTACTACCCACATGCACGTCATTTTCTTAAAAATGATTTTAAAAATAAAGCGTCTGCATAATGCTCATGAATCATATTACCTGATATTTTTTATAAAATTAAAACAACACGTTTCATATCAACATTTATTAAGACAACTTGTTTTATAGCTGTCATATTTATTGATAGCCCCCCACACCGGTAGCTGGTATACACTGAATTCATCCGGTTTATTGATGTTGAAATGATTTCAGCCGCATTGTCACATGACACTCAGTCATCCACTAATGCATGTATCCTCAATTGATATACATCTATAATGTCATGGTTGCTTAAACCGTTTCTTAAAAAAAGTAATATAGCCCCTTGTTGGTTTTATAATAATGTAAATATTTATAAACAAACATTTCCTAACATGCTTGAAATTATTTTATAACACTATGCAAATAACCTAGCATGCAAATGAAGTTTAGGAAAGGTGTTCACCTTAATAGTTAGCTAGAGTCACAAGGTAAAATACTAGCTTACACGAGGTATAATAAGGGTACTTAAGTACTAGTGGCAATAAGGACATAGAAATTATGCCGAAATTCATCTGCAAATGCACACTTCCATAGCCTACTTGCGGGTTCTATCGTAGACTGCTAAGCAGGGTGGTCGCGATCCGCGACACAACCCTGGCGGTCGAGGATCTTCTTGGCCATTAGATTTTGACACGTGGCAACACATGTCACATTCCAAGCCTTTTCATCATACACGAGTCACTGTAGGATGACACGTGCCAACCTTTCGATCCTCATCTGCATGCCACATGTGAACGAATGAGAATTTTGCTTGGACAACATGTAGCGGACTGTTATGGGGTAGCATAGTGGTCCGCTTATGCAAACCGGATTCCTAAAACCTTAATTCATCATATGGCGGTCTGCCAAGCTTCCTTGTTACGGTGTGCGACCAGGGTTGAAACCCTATTTTTTCATTTTTAACCTTGAACTTGCAATTCTTATTATTTCATGAACAAAATTTTCAAGGTGTTACAACAAGTGCATAAGTTGAATGACAATTCGATCTTTCTCAATGGGGACCTATCCAAAGAAATATTCGAAGAAATTTATGTAGAGCAGCCTGAAGGGTTCACGGTTCCATGAAAGAACAATATGGTTTATAGACTAAAGAAAGCCTTGTATGGATTGAAGCAACCCCCTCAAGCATAATCGTATTCATTATGAGCTTACTCTTTATGTTAAACAAGAAGGTCAAGGTAATGTCATATATGTATGTATGTACGTAAATGATATTATTTGTACTTTTTGCATGACTATGTTACAAATTTTAGGATGGTATGAAAGGTGTTTTTCAGATGACTGATATGGGTCTACTTTAGTATTTTATGGGCCTGGAGGTAAAACAAACCAACAAGGGAATTTTCCCAAGTCAAGAAAAATATGCTCGTAATCTTTTAAGTAGGTTTAGAATGGAAAATAGCAAAGTAGATACTCACCAATGAATTGCAATTAGGAGTTAAATCTTGAAGATGGAGTTGACAAGACTAACAATGAACTATTCAGAAGCTTAATGGCAGGTCTTATTTATCTTACTCATTCTAAACCTGATCTAGTTTATGTTATGAGTTTAGTGTTAAGGTTCATGCAACAACCCTCAAAGATACATTTTGGTGTAGCTTGAAGAATTCTTAGATATGTTGCAGGTACTCTTGGTTTTGGAATTTGGTATGAAAAGGGAAAGGATATTTCTTTGGTTGGTTTTAGTGATAGTAGGCAAGCTATGTTGATGATAGAAAAAGTTCATTTGCTTATTTGTTCTTACTACGAAGTAAGGAGCTCAAAGAAGTAGCTTACGGTTGCTTTGTCTGGTACCAAAGTTGAATACAAATATTCTACTATAGAAACCTGTCAAGCCATCTAGTTAAGAAGGATACTTGAAGATCTTGGGTTGTTACAAAGAAATCCATTGTGATATATCACAATAACAAATTTGCCATCAATCTGTCTAAAAATCTGGTTATGCATGGCCGATCCAAGCATATTGAGTTAAAATATTATTTTTATTAGAGAAATGGTGATGCCAAAATAGGATATGTTGGAGTTTTGTAGCACGAATACTTAGCTTGTAGATGTTCTAACCAAGGCCCTGACAAGGGAGAAGTTTGTGTAATTTAGGTACAAGATGGATGTGGTGGAGTTTGAATTAAAGGAGGATAGTGAAGAATAATTCAAACTCTTTGCATGGGATCTCCTGAAGAATAAGTTAGCATGTACGTGAATAATAATTTCCTAGTTTCCTGTTTATTTTATATAAATAAAAAGCCTAACATCTAGCTTGTTAGGTAGTTCTACTTTCTAGGGTTGTTGAACTTTTCTAGTATTTGTTTATCTTATACCATAGGGGTGGTTTATTTCTATTTGATGTATGCTTTTCATCGGAATTAAATACTCAAGAGTTCCTGTGCATACTTGTAAGTTGTAACTGTTCATCCTTTATATCCTTGTTTCTCTATCATTCTTTAGTTACAACGCTTGCACTTACAATTTCATATTAATAGATGTGAAACCAAAATCACACCATCTCTAGGCCAAAATTTATAAATAAAAGTTGAAATATTATTGTAGTCGAAAATTTATGGCAATAACACATTATCTAGGTGTAGTGTTTTAAACTCGATTAGAGATGAAATCCATAAAATAAAATGAAAAGAACACATAGACAAAAGACTTATTCCTCAAGAGAATGGGAGTGAATGGCTGGGATTAGAGAAAATCCTAAGTACTTTTACTGTTCATAAAATAGGTAAGATTTAGAAAAAAAAATCTAACAAGGGCCGAAAGCGAAAGATAAAACATACATGGCGGGTTTGAATGGCTAAATTGGAAGGAAAGAGAGTGGGTAATTAGTAAGTAGTTTTTGGTTTTCCGAGAGAAATAGAGGATGGATTCGAACTTTTACGAGTCAGAAACTTCCCTAGATTTTTACAAACATTGGAGTAGGTCACATGAATGAATTTCTTTAAAAAAATATAACTACAACTTTAAATAATGATTGTATATTGCAAATCATGGTCGTATAATTAATGGAAATGGAATAGAATATTAATTGCTTTCGGAGATTATGGTGGTAATTTTTGTGACAGTCTAATGAAACAATTAAAATAATTATAAACTTACATTTGTGTAAAGACTTTAAAATACAACCATGGGGATATAACCAGAAAGATGATGATTGTTTTTAATCGGTGTTGTTGGTACTACATGAATATTTTGTACTTTTAGTAAAGGATTGTGAATATCCCATAATTTATGTAATTATCCCTTCTTTTCATTGTACTCCACTTTATATACTATATTCAAATTCTCCACACAATTTTGTGGTTGATTTTAGAAGATTATATTGTATCAACCAATTAAAATACCTTCCATAATTTCTTCTTTCTAAATGATTCTTGAGACCACATCCAATTGTGCTTCCTTTGATAATCCTCTATCCATGAATACTCTACTTCATATGATCCCTATAAAGTTAAACTCATCAAATTATCTCATATGGCGTAATCATATGATTCCTCTTTTGACCTATCAGAAGTTGCTTGATCATGTCCTTGGTAAATATCCTCAACTCGGCCTCTCCCACTCTCGCTACAGGTGACAACACAGTTCCACACCCTACCTTCTCTTCCTAGACATAAACCGATCAAAAAACGGTTCTTCTTCTTCTTTCTTCTCTTACGGAAGAATTGAAGCCCCATATTAGGTCTCACAACCGGAATTTTTTTTGAAAATAATTAAATAATTATTTTATGAGTATATATATATATATATATATATATATATATATATATATATATATATATATATATATATATATATATATATATATATATATATTTATACATGGATTGTAAATATATGAAAGCTAGTGATTTTCCTTAGATGTTAATATTTCAAATTGTATTTTAATTGAAGTAATACAATTTTATTATACCCATAAAAACGAGATTATTTCTAAACTCTAATTACTATAACTTCATATGTAAATTATATAATTAATTACTAAACACGACTAAGTCGAGTCAGAATGACATTTAATTAACCAAACAATATGTCATCCTGTATCACCAGAGGGTCGTCGAGTCAAACACTTTATTACCAAGTTATGTGGATGAAATTGTTACATGATCACATTACACTTAAGAGCAATTACTTAGATATAAGTTGCTTAATTATTTTAGGACGAACTTAGGTCAGATTTCTCGAGCAATTTGAATACTCACCGGTTTTCATACCCGATTATTTACTATAAGGTGAGTTTCACGGCCCATTTTTATTTATATTCATTTCGGGGGAGATTACATGTAAAATACTACTTTCTTGAACATAATTACTTGTCAATGATTTCACATATTATACAAGTTGTTTACTTAATGTATGATGTCCTCTTCTATCGGACCATTAATTTATTTCCTAAAGCGAGGTAATCATGGATAGTACTATTGGGTTCGACTACCCCACCTGACTTAATTATCGTAACTTTGACTGGATGTCTAAACGAGTAAGGGCAATATGTTATAATTACAGTCTAGCTTTGGTTGCGGTGCTTATATGATATTATAGTATCTTATGATCGACAATCAAATCATGAAAAGACTTGTGGTCCATTTCACTATTTAATATTACTTTAAAATATGTGAAGTCACCAACTTTATGTTGACATATTTTTATGCATGTTTACTCAGGAAATTGGGGTTTGCATCAGGATAAGCTAACATTGAACTCACCACACTTAGGGTCATTCATGCTATTAGGAAATTATTTCTAAATTGTCATGTTTTGAAAACAATTTACATTAGTTCTACTACTTCTGTTATTTTACTCTGAAAACAGTTATGTACTTTTGAACTTATTTGCAACGTATGTTTTATCAAATCATGTAGTGGTCGATCAATGACTATGATTGTATGATGTTCATGCCCCGCAGGAAACCATTGTGGTTGGGTGTGTGACACAGCGGCAACAAACATAAGTTATATTATAGAATAAACTATTCTTGGCTTGTCACACTATTATTTTACAATAATATATACAAAAAACTTAAGTCTAAGCTTCATGGTCTTCTAGATCAACTATCTTCAAATAACTTTTAAATATTTCCTAATGTATTACTTGTGATACATATACTCAGATGACGCTGACTAATGATGGTGAGCTCATGTTATACAGTTTATAAAACTAACTATGACATGGATACAATATGGGTTATGATATTTAGGTCCAAAGGCACAGTTCCCGATTTGGTTTTACCACAATTATCGGTAGCGGGCTTGTAAGACCCTCCCGACTGTCGAATAGGTATGAGCATTTGCCTAATGCATTCAAGGAACCCTATCTCGTTTTTAGCTAGGATAACTCACCTATTTACAGTGGCTCAATGGTTGATAACAATTGCTAGTACGATTTGGTAATCTTAAAGTCCTAATACAGTCTAACTGATCCTAGGTTAGGTAATAATGTAGCTAACTAGTTATTATCGTGGTTGGATATTGGCTAGTGTTGCTTTGTTTAAGCATGAGTGATAGTTTATGCCTAATTAAGGCTAGGTTACCTAAATCCCAACCCTAACAATAACCATAACGCCTAATAATAATAATACTACACTAATACTACTCCTAATAATAGTAAAACAAATAATTATCTTGACATAACTTAAATGAGAACATACCATAAAAATATCTATAACAAGTTTATGTAGAGTTTCCTTACTCATGCTCCTATTCGAGCTACAAAAACGACCATTCACAATACCCAATGAGGCATTAAGTACTCGAGATTCTCTTTATAATAGAGCATTCTCAAGGAAATTATATTCTAAAAGAAACCTAAGCTTCTGTTTATAGCAAGTAAGGAGACACCTCAATTTCATATGAAGAGTGATGTGGGATGGAAGATTGAGTAGCTAGCCTGGCTGCTTGCTCACTTATATAATGCGTCGTTGGGACGAGCTCATTTTCTATTCGTGTTTACCTAAGTTTCGGTTAAAATGGAGTAAGGTTGAATATAATATATTATATAATTATTAGACGATCTTTTGAGATACTAATTGCTCATCGTCATATCTCATCCTTCAAATAGTCATCTTACTCGTTACTCACTTGTTCAAAAATATATAAAAGAAAAACTTCATATTTCACGTATTTACAATTATTACATTAAAGTTTATGGTATTACATGAGAAAACTCATCGGGATCCATTTAGTTGAAATTTGTTGCATAGTCTAAAAGATTTTACCTCTTCTAGGAGGAAAGACAAGACGTGTTGAATGCTCAAGGACTAAGGCGGTTAATGGGCTATAAAAATGTTTCCAGCCAAATTGAACACAATTTCATTCCATAACCAATAGCAAATTTATCAGCATTCTCTAATAGGATTAACAATTCATTTATTTATATCAACCTTTGATGAGAAAATCAACAAATACATGAAAAACCAAAAAACTAACAACAATTTAGGGAATCATTGTCACACCCCAACCTTGACGGCGGAAACGTCGAGATGTGAGGGTTAAGATTGTTCACAGCCACATAACGCTATTATTAAATCCAAATATATTATACATAAGTTTCAAAATTACATTACAAGCATAAGTCTCAATAATGAAATAAGTTTCAACATGAAATAACAAACATAATCATTTTGTTTATTAACTAGGTCCAAGTCCTAGAATATGCCAGCAACATAAGTTCACTTCAAACTTGGGGGTTTTTCTGAAACATGATAAAAATAAATGGTCAACTATAAATAGTTGGTGAGTTTCCAAGGTTTTCACACATAATATGAAAAGGTTACAAGTAGCAATTCATGTCATAGGTTATAAGCTAGTAAGTTTATAGAACACATATCGTTACAACCAAACCTCGACTTGATTACAAGTATAAAAGATTGGCTAAGTGTATTTGGTTCCCTAGTGCACAAGCGTACGGCCCCTAGGAGTCGGCAATACCTCGACTTTAGCACCAAATAGGCTTGTCAGGCCCAAAGATCTAAGACGTCGCCAGGCTAGCAATAGTTAATGATTGTAAACAAACTATGTATCTCATATAAACACTAACAATACACAAATAACCATGACAAAATAATAAGATGAATTGCATGTGCTTACAAGTCTCAAACGTTTACAAGTGTACGATGTATAAGTATCATGTTTCACCCCAAAATAGTATGGAATAAAGTAAAAAGGGGCAAGGAAAACTCACATGGAAATAAGTATTTCAAGATGATATAAAAGATTACAAGATAAATCCCAAGTGTCCATTACAAGCACCTAAATATATAATTTACAAGATGAAGATTAAGGTTAATATATTGATTAATGTTTAAATAAAAATTAGGGTTTCAATAGTTTTAGGGTTTTGATGAGTAATTATGTTTATAATGATGATGATAATAATTTAAACGAGGTTCCAAATGGTTTCTTTTACAAGTTGTTTAAACGTATAGATTTCAAGATTAGGTTTAATAATAAGATTACAATTTTTAGACATGAACTAGGGTTTCCAATAGAACTTGGAAGTTTAAATAAGTAATTAAGTAAAATAATAAATCATTTAGGTTTAATAAAGATGATTGAAATCAATTAAACCAATAATATGTGAAAAGAGTAATTAATTTAAAAATTAACTATTTAAAAGTTGACAAGGATATTACATATTAAAATCATATTATAAAGTTTTAAGCTTATTAAAATGATTTATTATAAAGGTTTTTAAAACCTTAAAATAAAGCAAATTATATTGTTTTATAATTTTCAAGAATTTAAACAAAAGTTAACGATTAAATTCATTAAATGGTATAACATGCTCAAATGATTTGATGAATAATAAATTATTCAAATAGTCATTTTAACAACTACTTGAATAATTATTTATCATTTAGATTTATAATGTTTTAATAATATTTGAACCATAATAAGTTTTATTACACAAAAGAATTTATAACTTTTTAAAATAAAACTTCATTTAAAATATCTTGATTTAAACGATAAAATCTAAGGAAAGTTCGGATCACTACTATTTTGTTAATTATTTAAAATCTATGTTAATAATTCAAACATAACCTTTAAAATGTTTTATTACAAAGGTTTTTTTAATTGTTTAATATTTTAAAATATCACTGAAAATTATTTGACAACTTAAAATACATTTAAAGGTTATAAAATATTTTTTTATATTTACTAGAAATTTTCTAAAGTTGATTTAAGGCTTAAAAAGCCATTTTAAAAAAATATGGGGGTGCCCGGGGTCGAACCCGGGACCTCCAAGTTAGAATGCGTGTGGGGAACCAGTGAACCAAGGCATACAACCGTGGTTTAACTCCGTTTTTATTTCTTAAAAACATAACCCAAATGGTTTTCCCCAAACCCCAAGAACCCTAGTTTGTTCAAGTCCCAAATTGACGATCGATTCGATGTTAATGCTCGAATCAATCATGGGGCTTTGATTCCCCACTGTATTTCGAGCATAAACATGTATTTTACTTACTTGATTACAGTAGATTTAAAGTTTTTGTGCTCGGGTTGTGTCTCGGTTCGCTCGCGAAGAACAGGGTACTTGAAATCGATGTTTGAGTGACGATTTAGAGAAATTGAGGTTTCAGAGAGTTGAAACGGGTCAAGGGCAACAATTGCCCTCTGTTATATAGTCCCAATTCGATGTGATTCTCATTCTTCGGTTTCAGTTAGGCTACGAATATAAAGTGTTCAATTTGATCTTTAATTCACAGTTAAACTTGAAATTAAGATCATTAACGGGTATGAATTGATGAGTCGATCATGTATACCTGATTAATTGAGTCTTTATTGATTCATTATTGATGAACGGTTCTCGGTTGATGACATTCGGTTACCCGAACTCACATGCTTCAATTACCGACTTTATATTCGAATTAATGTGCAGTTACTAGTTCGAAACGGTTCCATGACACGATCTAAAAGATTTGGGTTTGTGTTTCGAAGGTTTTGGCTGGTTATGAGCTCGCCGGAGCGAAGGCCGGAGGTTGGCCGGAAATAAGGCGACCGACGAGGGGGAAAGGGGGGTTGGTTTGGGAAATTTCACATTTGGTCCCTGTAGTTTATGTTTTGTTATGTTGATTTCAAAGTTTAATTTTTAGTTTAAACCAATTTACAGTTTGACCCCTGAAGTTTAAAGTGTTATTATTTCATGCATAACTTATTAATTTCAAGTTTTAAGATAATAGAAACTTGTATTATTTTTATTTATTTCAAAGATTAACACTCATTATGATTATTATTATTAATCTTGTTGTTATGATTATTATTGTTATTAATATTATTATCACTAATATTATTATTATTAGTGTCATTATTATAATAATAATAATAGTGATTATTTTATTTAAGATTATCAACACTTTAAATTTTATATTAATAAGCAAACATTATAACACTTATAATGTTATTATTATTATATTAATTTATTAATCACCAAATTAATTATTAAGTATAACAAACCCCAAAGTTTCAATATGGCATAAAAGACCCTTTTAAGATTTAACAAAGTTAACTTCCAAGTTAACAAAATTACGAGATGTCACAGTCTCCCCAACTTAAAAGAATCTCGTCCCGAAATTAAAAATGAACTTAAATGAAACAAAGGAATTGTAATGAAAGGTGAGTGTCCAAGGAACAGTGTTTGACGTTTGATTACAGGTGGAATGCTTCACTTCATGGAATCTTACAAGATTCCTAACATAGCAAACGCGAGATGTTTCAAGATGAAACGTTGGAAAACGATGACGAGTTACCGTGGTACCTTAGATTTATAGGTCACAACTTTTAGAATATAATTTCGTAGTAAAATGATGTTTAGAAATCAATAAAAGACCAACAATGATAAGAAAGTTTGACCAATAGAGTTCAAGAATCCCAAATGTCGCTTTGTATCACGCAACGATCTTAACGCATATCTTGTGAACATGTATCTCTCCTTTGACCAATCATCGGTCTAAGAGTAATACAATATGCGAAGATTTTGGAATAAGTTCACGACGATGGTTAAGAACATTATTAAAAGCAGAAAATGAATCGGTCATCAAAATAACGATCGATGTTTTAACGCCATACTACGGTATACGAATTCTTGAGTTACATACAAGTCAATTTATCGACCCATTATCTCACTTGAATCAATATATGATTAGTCAATTGGTCTATAATGCACCAATTTTCAGTATGACATCCAAAATAAGAGACATTCAGTGATGAGAAATTGAGCAGAAGATTCCCGGGAACATGGGGGTTAGATTTTGTCATATGTGAAGGTATGACACTTGGATACATACCAAGTTACGTCTTTTCCTTTATACCAACCCATGACTACCAGTTACGAAGGTTTATGAACCTCCACGTCACAATGTAAGTAATAACGAGTCTCGTTAGTCGAAACCAAGATAGAGTTTTAAAGATTTCCAAGATTAAGGATTCAAAAGTGATTCAAGAAGTAACGCAAACAATAAGACATGCATTTGTAACCATGTTTTGCAAGATAACAAATTTCCAAATATAGATTGCATACGTAATTCATCAAACCCATAAGTACATTCGTATGACTAGAAAGACATAACCACAAGTTGATAATGTCTTTATTTAGTAGAAAGATTTTTTAAGAAGGCTACCATCACACAATCATATGTTGATGATAACCCAAAATGAAAGTTGATAAGTAGGGAATAAATGGTTCGATATAGCTAGATCAAGTCAAAACATAAGGATAAAGGAAAAGAAATCAATTTAAGAATTTAAATGCTCCAAGCTCGGAATCAAAATCAACCTAGAGTGATCGGGTCTCTTTTCAAGTTCAGAAATCATGCTTTGGCTTGATAGGTCCAAACACTACATTGGTTCACCCTTCAAGTTACTATATGTTTCTTGTCACTTGATTAACACCTTGGTAAATTGGAGATCAAGAAATGAGAATAGTCATCAAGGTGCGGTTTTCACTCCTAACTTGATGGTGTATTCCCAAGGTATGACCGCTAACTTACCAATTAAAAAGTTCGATCCCAACTCCTTGTTGAGGATCCACAGAAATAAAACGAGGTAACTCACCATTAAGGTAAGGGAAATCACTCCTGTCTTAACGGTGAAGTTTTACAAAAAACAAAATATAACAAGATGAACTTCTTCATCAAAATCCAGAATTCACTCCTACTTTGATGAAGTCGTCTCATTTGAACAAATACAATTCATAAAGATGATATTATCATCAAGGTATGGAATTCACGCCTATCTTGATGATTGAATTTCATAATAGCAAGAAAACAATCGAAGATTGACATTTGTCACCAAAGTACGGGTTTCAATCCTATTTTGGTGAGATCATGTCATTTGTGAAATGTCATTCCAAAGAAAATAATTGAAGTCAATCCTCAGGATAAGGAAATCACCCCGATCCAGAGGATGAAATTTTATAAATCACAATTGAAAACCATTTATCGAAACGAATAGAGATTCATCAAAGTAAGGGAATCACCCCTGTTTTGATGAGTTTGAATCATTTAGGAGATACGAGTGTTCTTAGTCATAGGTTGGCTTGCAAACACTTGCATCTCTCACAGTGCAGACGGTACGGAGTTTGACTTAACGACGAAAGGAAAATAATATCAATTGGAAATTCAAAAAAAATTTCAAGTTACATCATTGTAACAAAAAGGAAAAATCATGCTTACAGGCTTAAGATCAAAGTTCAAGATAACAGAAGTTGTTGTGGTGTTCATATCTTGGATGGTTTCAATCGGGAAGACGAAATCAAGGGCAAGAAATTGTTCAACACCACAATGAGATGTGAACATTCGATTCACAATCGAAAGGAATACATGAACTCCTCAAGACATGAGGTCAACCATAACCTTATTAAGGACATGCGTACTTATAAGCGATCACTCATCTCAAGGGTTTCGTGTCAAGTAAATGGATTCGATGATCGAGTCAAATCACCATTTACACTTTGCCTAGACAAGGTATCTCGAGATGTAAGAATTCCACCAATAGCATTGCATGTTCTTGGTTATGGGACACATCCTTAAGAAGACTTGAGAACCATAAGTAACGGTTTAAAGTTTTTGATGACCATTCGGTTTAGATTCCCAATATCTTTGGGTATATTAAGATCCATATTCACGTTGGTCAAGGTATAGAAATAATTACATGAAACGCTCAACGTGTAACGGTGTTTAAACATAAGAGTTGAAATGTAGGATAGGTTCAATATTAACAGGAACATTGTGTATGATAAGAATGAAGAGGTACCAGTTCAAGGAATCAAAGATTTTAAGATACGAAGAGGATGGTTCCATTTGGTAACGCATTACCATTTGGAATCGTTGACACGTCAAGGTAAATTGACCCATTTGCCATAGAGACTTGTGTATGCTGACCATAGTTTATCACTCATCCCAGAAATCCCCAGGTAAGCATAACTGGTCTCACAATGAGATTTATACGATATGCTTGCCTTAGCCCGAAGGCCTTTTGCCAGGAAATCCAGAATACAGGTGTCTATGTGTCACACAAATTTCTTAGGTTCATGGAATCAAAACCTTGATGAGATTTTCATAGATTAGACATAGAGCCTAAGGAATTGAACCCACGATGATAAGTGTAGATTCCACGTGTCGTTGAGAATACGTTTAGGAAGTTCATTTGTCGGGGAGAGTCAAAGAGTCAAAGTTAAGTTTAGGGAGACAAGTAACTAAGTTTAAGCATACATAAGGCAATCCTATGCTAAGACATCAAGTTGCACAAAAGGCATAGCATTATGTAGCATGCAAACAACATGTAAGCACTAAGGTATAAGGATCTTTCTATGAGGTTCATGCAACTATAGTCTAGGTCACCATTCCTAATAACCTAAATCCCTATAGTTATGGGCTCTGATACCAATTTGTCACACCCCAACCTTGACGGCGGAAACGTCGAGATGTGAGGGTTAAGATTGTTCACAGCCACATAACGCTATTATTAAATCCAAATATATTATACATAAGTTTCAAAATTACATTACAAGCATAAGTCTCAATAATGAAATAAGTTTCAACATGAAATAACAAACATAATCATTTTGTTTATTAACTAGGTCCAAGTCCTAGAATATGCCAGCAACATAAGTTCACTTCAAACTTGGGGGTTTTCCTGAAACATGATAAAAATAAATGGTCAACTATAAATAGTTGGTGAGTTTCCAAGGTTTTCACACATAATATGAAAAGGTTACAAGTAGTAATTCATGTCATAGGTTATAAGCTAGTAAGGTTATAGAACACATATCGTTACAACCAAACCTCGACTTGATTACAAGTATAAAAGATTGGCTAAGTGTATTTGGTTCCCTAGTGCACAAGCGTACGGCCCCTAGGAGTCGGCAATACCTCGACTTTAGCACCAAATAGGCTTGTCAGGCCCAAAGATCTAAGACGTCGCCAGGCTAGCAATAGTTAATGATTGTAAACAAACTATGTATCTCATATAAACACTTACAATACACAAATAACCATGACAAAATAATAAGATGAATTGCATGTGCTTACAAGTCTCAAACGTTTACAAGTGTACGATGTATAAGTATCATGTTTCACCCCAAAATAGTGTGGAATAAAGTAAAAAGGGGCAAGGAAAACTCACATGGAAATAAGTATTTCAAGATGATATAAAAGATTACAAGATAAATCCCAAGTGTCCATTACAAGCACCTAAATATATAATTTACAAGATGAAGATTTAGGTTAATATATTGATTAATGTTTAAATAAAAATTAGGGTTTCAGTAGTTTTAGGGTTTTGATGAGTAATTATGTTTATAATGATGATGATAATAATTTAAACGAGGTTCCAAATGGTTTCTTTTACAAGTTGTTTAAACGTATAGATTTCAAGATTAGGTTTAATAATAAGATTACAATTTTTAGACATGAACTAGGGTTTCCAATAGAACTTGGAAGTTTAAATAAGTAATTAAGTAAAATAATAAATCATTTAGGTTTAATAAAGATGATTGAAATCAATTAAACCAATAATATGTGAAAAGAGTAATTAATTTAAAAATTAACTATTTAAAAGTTGATAAGGATATTACATATTAAAATCATATTATAAAGTTTTAAGCTTATTAAAATGATTTATTATAAAGGTTTTTAAAACCTTAAAATAAAGCAAATTATATTGTTTTATAATTTTCAAGAATTTAAACAAAAGTTAACGATTAAATTCATTAAATGGTATAACATGCTCAAATGATTTGATGAATAATAAATTATTCAAATAGTCATTTTAACAACTACTTGAATAATTATTTATCATTTAGATTTATAATGTTTTAATAATATTTGAACCATAATAAGTTTTATTACACAAAAGAATTTATAACTTTTTAAAATAAAACTCCATTTAAAATATCGTGATTTAAACGATAAAATCTAAGGAAAGTTCGGATCACTACTATTTTGTTAATTATTTAAAATCTATGTTAATAATTCAAACCTAACCTTTAAAATGTTTTATTACAAAGGTTTTTTTTAATTGTTTAATATTTTAAAATATCACTGAAAATTATTTGACAACTTAAAATACATTTAAAGGTTATAAAATATTTTTTTATATTTATTAGAAATTTTCTAAAGTTGATTTAAGGCTTAAAAAGCCATTTTAAAAAAATATGGGGGTGCCCGGGGTTGAACCCGGGACCTCCAAGTTAGAATGCGTGTGGGGAACCAGTGAACCAAGGCATACAGCCGTGGTTTAACTCCGTTTTTATTTCTTAAAAACATAACCCAAATGGTTTTCCCCAAACCCCAAGAACCCTAGTTTGTTCAAGTCCCAAATTGACGATCGATTCGATGTTAATGCTCCAATTAATCATGGGGCTTTGATTCCCCACTGTATTTCGAGCATAAACATGTATTTTACTTACTTAATTACAGTAGATTTGAAGTTTTTGTGCTCGGGTTGTGTCTCGGTTCGCTCGCGAAGAACAGGGTACTTGAAATCGATGTTTGAGTGACGATTTAGAGAAATTGAGGTTTCAGAGAGTTGAAACGGGTCAAGGGCAACAATTGCCCTCTGTTATATAGTCCCACTTCGATGTGATTCTCATTCTTCGGTTTCAGTTAGGCTACGAATATAAAGTGTTCAATTTGATCTTTAATTCATTGTTAAACTTGAAATTAAGATCATTAACGGGTATGAATTGATGAGTCGATCATGTATACCTGATTAATTGAGTCTTTATTGATTCATTATTGATGAACGGTTCTCGGTTGATGACATTCGGTTACCCGAACTCACATGCTTCCATTACCGACTTTATATTCGAATTAATGTGCAGTTACTAGTTCGAAACGGTTCCATGACACGATCTAAAAGATTTGGGTTTGTGTTTCGAAGGTTTTGGCTGGTTATGAGCTCGCCGGAGCGAAGGCCGGAGGTTGGCCGGAAATAAGGCGGCCGACGAGGGGGAAAGGGGGGTTGGTTTGGGAAATTTCACATTTGGTCCCTGTAGTTTATGTTTTGTTATGTTGATTTCAAAGTTTAATTTTTAGTTTAAACCAATTTACAGTTTGACCCCTGAAGTTTAAAGTGTTATTATTTCATGCATAACTTATTAATTTCAAGTTTTAAGATAATAGAAACTTGTATTATTTTTATTTATTTCAAAGATTAACACTCATTATGATTATTATTATTAATCTTGTTGTTATGATTATTATTGTTATTAATATTATTATCACTAATATTATCATTATTAGTGTCATTATTATAATAATAATAATAGTGATTATTTTTATTTAAGATTATCAACACTTTAAATTTTATATTAATAAGCAAACATTATAACACTTATAATGTTATTATTATTATATTAATTTATTAATCACCAAATTAATTATTAAGTATAACAAACCCCAAAGTTTCAATATGGCATAAAAGACCCTTTTAAGATTTAACAAAGTTAACTTCCAAGTTAACAAAATTACGAGATGTCACAATCATGTTGGTGGAAAGTTTAAATAAGAGAAGTGAAGGTTAAAAAGTAGAGATACAAATATTTGATAAGGGAGGAGATTAGACCCTACAACCATATAAATGAAGCTTATACAGTGAACAAACCTTGCTTTTATTCAATGCATTCTTTCTCGCAACAACGTTCGTCCGATTCAATGACTCGTGTTAAACCCTAGTTCAAGAAGTCACTAAAGTTGAGGCAGTGCAATGTTATTCAAAACATCTAATACTGTGGGTGGTTCTTCTTCGTTGGAAGCCAGCCCAGCCCATCTCATATAATTAAACCTTGTAATTGTAATTGTATTGACTAATTACGTGTTTATAGTTACAATAGAGGGTCTTTTATATCGAGGAATATATTACATAACCAACCCTAAAACATTCATTAATAATAACTTAGTCTAATATCCCCCCACAAGCTAATTCAGAAGAGATTTAGCTTGAAATCTAAAAACTTAAAAACTAAAACCATATAAGTAAAATTAAGTAAATTATTGGTCTTGTTCAATATTTGATCCAGGCCAGTAAGGTTCAACACCACTACTTGATTGAAACATTACCTCTCACCTAACCCTATAGCCTCCATTCAAAAATAAGAGTTTTTGTCTCCCCCATTTGATCTGGCAACCATGTTTGACGGCCGCATTTGCCGAATGTGGTATGAGTGATAATTGGTTAATATGCATGCACGTATCATAGTTAATATTACGTTTTAATATACTTTATGTATCGAATGGTCTTACTTTGTTACGTGTTTGAAATGTAAGTTAAATGAAGCTTAACGAACATTATTTGAGAATAAAACGAAGGATAACAAGACTACGACTTGAAATGTGCTGAAAATGAAGAAAACTATACAAAGTGCAGGGAGGTCGTAAGCTATGGCCTGAGGCTGTAACTTACGGCCCTGTGCTGAATCCGTTTGTGAACCCCGTAAGACAAGAGGTTTGGCCGTCTGGTTGAAGGTAGGCCATAACCTACAGCCTATAGGCCGTAAGCTATTAACGCGATACTTTGAGGATTGTTTCAAATTTTAAAACCTATTTAATCCCTAACATTAGGGTTTCGAAAGGGGACTTGCCTCCAACCCCAAAAATGCAACTTGGGACTATTTTGAGCCATTGAAACTGTCTCTAATCATCAAGTGATCAAGAATCCATATGCTCAAAGTAAAGATTGAAGAAATTATGATGAAGATGCTAGGCTAAACCACCTCTGATCATCTCCGGGTGGATGGTTTGTAATTAGATTATGCATGCTTGTGCTTTTACCTAGTCAAGACATATACTATGATTGTTTAAGAACTCTTATTTGTTTATGTGTTTTGAATCACTAGTGGGTGACCCGCACGTTGCTGCGGAGGCACTGAAATTTGTATTTACCCTATGGTTTCAAACAAAATTTAAGTCAAAATATAGACGTAAATAAAAATAAAAGAAAAGGGAAACAAACATTTTTACCCTAAATCCTATTTGCAATAAAAAAACAACATACTTGATCTCTTTTGATGGAAGCACTTACACTCTCTTAATTTCTTTATGACATTAATAAGATCTAAATGTAAACCTCACTTGAATATACGTGCCTTGCCACGGGTAGATTTGAAGGTATAAGAACATCCCAATGACATTCTAAATTTAGATATATATGAACACGTTTATGTATAGCCAAATAATTAACCTATGATATATGTAGTAGTAAATTTGTGTACTTAATTTAGTAATATCATCTCTTATAACAATAACATAACCATAGTTATACCCTTAATTATATCATTAACAATATTATTGTTAGTATCATATTACACAAGTTTCTTATGCCATTTATATAAAACACGAGTAACCCGTATATTACATATGTTGAGTGAAATATTAAATCAATTAAATAGCTAGTAATTAAAGGTTAAGAATTGTAAGATGATTTTTTTTTGTTCTACCAATATTGCAAAATGACACATAAAATAAACAAAAATAAATGTGCATCTATCTAAATGGCTTTAGTTTCTAATAATTGAAGAAGTGAACCATAACTTGTTGATTAAACACAAGCAGCAACAAGACCCACTCCTTCGAGTTGAAAATTGAAACTAACACCTATATGAAAAAAATACATAATTGAAACACAGAAACCAAGTATTACCATAATGATTCACTACAACGATAATTGCATGATAAGCGGTAAAGAAATATGATAAGCGGTAAAGAAATCATTGAACCATAAAACTAAATAATAACAAAGACAATAGACCTTCATTTTGATCCAAACAAGATATAAGCGTCATTTTAAAAGGCTTATTAGCTTTACTTGTGAATTTGTGATTCAAGTGAAAACTAACTAAAACATGCACATTTGCCGCTTTGAAAAAAATATATACATGCATGACAGAATAAAAAATAATTGTATTAATAAACACCATACTGATGAACACATACAAGCCAAATGCATTCTCAGCAAGTTCTCATAGTAAGTCATACTTCAAGAAAGTAAAAAAGCAAACCTTTTTTTTTATATTTGAGAACATAGTTATCTTAGGACTAACATGTGTCAAGTGAACATGGAGTAAACATAATTTAAATCAAGGATGAGAAAACCTACATTTAATTGTCAAAATTTAGTTTGAATCCCTACTGAAGTATTAGCTTGATAACACAATTAATAAAACTTGAATTATATTTGAAAACAAGAGTAAAAATATTTAACTCAAAGCCCGTATCAGTATCAAGAGTGGTGGATGAAGTGAAGTACATGTCATTCTTATGGCTGAGGCATAGAGCGAAATTAGGCAATCTAGATTGGAAATCTTGGTGTGATTTTTCGCTCCTTAACTTTCCGGTGTAATTTTGTTTGTTGTAGTGTCCTAGCATCTTGCTAGTGGCTTTGTTTCTTTAATAAAATTTGCCGTTCAAAAAAAAACAGTAGCAATTTAGTCTTCTAGTTTTCGTCAGTTGTCTCATAGTGCTTTAATACCAACCACTTTTTCTTGCTCTTTAGTTGCAAAAATATAGACTTTTACATGAAAGAAATCAACCTAAAGACATTTATGTGATGAGGTTTAAAGTCACTTACCAATAATGAGACTTGTACTTCAGCTTTAAACGCCAAACAAATATCTTCAACAAAACCAATAAACTTATCTAAAGTCTATTATAATCTGTGAACTTAAGTGATATTAATAAAATTGTGAACTGATTGGGAACCTGTGAATTATAACCTGCATTAGAATTTTAACAAAAGTCATGAACGTTAGGGTGTTCACAGATCAATTTAAAAAGGTTCTGTGTATATAAAAGTTTATAGGCTTAATCACGCAAAAAGGACTTGTTCACTGAGTTTTAATAAACTTGACTTAATCATACAAAACAAAGAACATATGAGTTTAAGCATGAAGCTTTTCGGAACATAATTTTCAAAAAAAATTATATAACTTAGCAATCATATTTAACAAGTTAATCATTCATGTAAAGTCGACATATTTGGATTGTGTTTTTTTATTCAACCTAACTTGATTTGGTTTGACATGTATCTCAAACCATCTATTTTGAGTGATTACCCAATCACACAATTTCACCACCTGAAGCTTGCATATAAATAACTCAATTGAGCTAAAAAATACAAAGTTTGTATGGATTAAACAAAAATGTTTTGGTATTAGACAGCCTTGGCTTTAGTAGTTATTTATAAAAGTGGAAGTAAACTAATATATACTAATAAAATGCATAATTTCTTAAGAATGTTAGGATGCACTAACCACAAAATATTGTGAGCGCACTCGGCATTCAGCGTGATTTCCTTTTCTTTAGCTGGTTCCAAACATCATACTCATCCTCTGCAATAAAAAGATTCATAGCATTTGTTAATAACCTATAATAATCATATGGTGTACTTAAGAAGAGTCTTCCAGTTAATAATATATGGAAAATACAGTAAAGTTGTGTCACCATCTTCCATATGAGGTAGACTCCGAAAGTTTTAGATTACTTGTTCCAACACAGAATTAAATAAGATTGAATTAGCAATCCAATTCCCAAACACCCACTTTATAAAAGGATTTTGGCTTTGAACTGTCAGAGCCTCTTGTAAACTTTTAAACCGTCAACAAAATTTGACTTAAATGATTCAAGCTTTGAAATTTAGGCAACAAATTATATCAACAATAACCTAATTCAGATAAAGAAATATTTAAATTGGAAATTTAAACTTACTCCTCTAACTTCATCCCATTGATTAGAACAAATTTCTTTGATTGTGTGACCTGCTACAAGCCTAAACCTATTAACCAGAATCATTTTCTAAAAAAATCAAGGAAGTCAATTAATAGTTGAAAGATCTATGGATCATAAAATCAACACTAAAATAAGATTTGTTAATTAGAAAGAGGTAGAGACCTGAAGCAAGTTGTAGAAGCGAGGAGTGTGATATCGGCTCTTCCATAGGTAAAAAGATGTACTTGTAAACACAATAAACAACCTATATCAAGGGCTCTATAATGCTTTGTATCTTCAATCAATGAATTCTATAAGAACTACAGGTAACAAAACACCACAGTTAAGCTCAAATAAATATTTGCAGGTTGCCATACCAATGTAATTAGTAAAAATAAACTTTAATAAACTTATCGTTAAACTTAGACGAAGATTCAAACAAATATTTGCAGCATCCAAAACCAATCTATTTGTGAACATAGAAATTTGAATAAGCTTATAAATGCAGCCAAATCACATACAACTTAAAGAAAGGGGTGAAACCATGAAAGTCCTTTTAATCTACATAAATATTTTATGAAATGAAATAGCAAAAACAACTATACACCGAGAAAAGAATGATCCATTTGAACTTTGTTTTTGAAAGTCAATGAATTATTTTATCCAACTTATACATTAGTATTGAGTTTTTAAACATTTGTTTTGATGCTTCTGACCTTATACATTCATACTAATCTTAAAAGAAGTTCACATCCAATGTAAACTTGAGAACAATTAAAAATTAAGTAACAGTAATACAGTATATAATTTGTTACCAGCCAGCCTTCCTTTCTTATACCAACTTACCAAGCACCAATAGAAACCAAGCCCAAGGAGTCAATTGAATGGTCAACATAATCCCCCTTCACCGGCCAGATGACTTTTTTTATATCAATTGAGCATTTTAAATAATTTACTTTATATAACACATTTAAATCCTATTGCTTTTTTCAACCAACAAAGAGGCAGCATGATCAATTGACAAGAAACAAAGTTAACGTTACCATGGCATGATCAATCTTTACTTTAATCTTAGAATTCCTTATGTGATTTTTCAAACCAATCAAAGATTAAGGATCTATAAGTGAAGGAAAGTGTGTACTAACTTGTTTCCACGTTTCTCATCAACTTGGTCACCGAATAAAATATGAATTTCATCACCCTTTAAGCATATCGTAATAAAGATTCTTGTAATAACACAAAGTAAGATTAAGTTTCTCTAATTAAGATTCCAACCACACAATACAAGAATGTTTCAACAATGATAAGAAGATCAAATTTCTATCATCATTATTTAAAGAAACTCAAAAAACAAATAGTTACCTTCCGTCTTTTTCTATTATGTCTCACTGACGTTTTCTTTGCTTATTCAAAGGGTAAAATCATTGAAACAAGTGTGTCAAGAAGCATTTCAGATCAATTTTATGTAATTGTGAAAAAAACAAGCACAACTTTAGATTATAATGACTTACCACAAAAAGTATGATTAAAAATCAACTAAAAATCACTTGTTTAAACTTATTAATGTGTCAAAATAAGGATTAAATGACGAGGGAAGGAGGGATGATTACCAAAGAACCATCACATCTTCGAACAAATCTTCATGCCAGTTTCAACTTGAACACTATACCCACTTGGAAATCTTCAAGCTGAAAAAAAAAAGATGAAACAAAATTGAGTAAAATTTTGGCTTGAAATCATGAATAATGTTTATATTAACCAAGTGTAGACCTGGAACAAAATCATCTTGAACAAAATTCGAATAAACAAAATCGCATAAAACATGAAATCCACCTAAATCAAACAACAATAGTGGTATAGATGAGCAGAATCACAATAACAAAAGGCCAAAAAAGAACACATGAACTCCATACAAATGGAATTAAAAAATGCACATGATAACCATGTAATCAATGGTCTCGACAAAAGCAAATACCTTTTAAAATGGCACCGTATAAGCGTTTACTTTTTTACCTTTTATTTGCCTGTTTAGAGTCTTCAACATTGTCACTGAAGTTGGAGGTGGATTTGACCATCTTCTCTTTACCACCTGCATTCATCATAGCGGTGCCTGTTTGGAGTCTTCAACACCGTCTGCGAAGAAAAAATTTGGTTAGCTATTTATTCTAAAGTATAGCTGGTATGGTTGACTCATTTAAATACACTACTAAGAAAAAAATTGATAAGTTATTTATTCTATAGTTATAAAGAATATACCTTTTTTTAAAAGAACCATTACTTACATATCTTTGTATCAACAACACTAAATTCACTGCACAGAAGGAGCAATTCAGGTGCAATTGTACAACTCAGCATTTGTTATGAATTAAATATTATAAAACCTATCTTGAAACATTTATTTTAAGCAGTAAAAATATCAGAATCAATTGTAATTCTACAAGAATAATCACAGAACTTAATCACACTTGTTGCAGCCAAATGCTGATCAATTATTCAAATAAATTTACCTAAAGCTAGAAATTGAAACCAATTTTATTAAAAATCTAACATTAGAGAAATAAAAACGCATAAACTAAATTCAAAGCAAATCAAACAGACGTGTCATCACTTATCTAGATTATTGCCCCCAAAAGTACCATAAGTTGATATATTAGTAACACATTTGTATCAACATTAATTCAGTGCACTGTACAATCTAGATAATCAAGATCGACTTTGCTACCGCTTGAACAATTATAGAAAAAAATGATATGTGAATTGGTATAAACAGATTTGTATCTTACCATCTCAATTTGAACACCGACTTTGATTTGATATGACTTTGTTGAACAACAAACATATATTTAGGTTTTAACTTGAACAAAGACTTTGATCCGGAAACCTACTTGACCATGATTTATGACCCCTTATGCCAAATCCACAAGAACCCTGGCTGTAACAATAAGATTTTGAGATTCAAAAATTAGGGAAGACGACGGATTCAGAGGGAAGGGAATACGACCACAGACATCTGAACCTCCAGGGAGACAGTAAGTGTGTGGATTCATCATCGTTCGGTGGTTTTTGGGAGGTAAATACATATAGTTAGGCCCAGACCGAAGTTCATCTTCCTCTGTTTCCTTTCACCTCAATAACTAATACATTAAAACAAACGGAAGGTTGAAACTTGTAGGTGAAGGTTACCGGACGTGGGGAGACATAAGCGGAAGAAGGACTATTGCACGATAATCGCCGGTAACTCTTCTTGCACGATGACCTGGAAACAAATTTGCAATTGTTACCATAACTCTACCTAACAGTGCTGAAATTGAGTTCTACAGATTATGATTCAACCCATTGGTTCAAAAATTGAATCAAATTGAAGTTGTAAGTTCAAATAGAACCTTAATTTATAGAATATTCAATGGCACCATTGACGTAATGAGTTACCGTTTCTTGCAGAGAAAGGAAAGCAGCGACTGAATTGAAGATGGTTTATTGCACGGTTGAAGAAAACTGAAGGGGAAAAGCCGACCTGTGAGGTGTTAAGCGTCGGTTGAATAGAATCAGCCGCTGGGAAGTGGTAACGGTCGCCGATCATATTAACAGGTATAGGAGGAGGAGGGTGAGGAAGGCATCAGAACGGGCGCGTCTTATGAAATGAGGTGAAATTACCTTTTTGTCCAAGGTTTTGTATTATATAGTAGTAGAGATGTGTTTATTAAAGATTATTGTTAGTGGACTTGATTATTGCTTATGAAGTTATCAGTTTTACATTGTTAATTATTGAGTAGTAATTTGGTTATTATCATAATTGGTGATTGCAAATAAAGTTTCTAGATTGTGGCATTAGTTAGTTTACTAGTTAATTTACATAATCGGTTATCAAGTTGGTAATTATCTATCAACATATGACTTCAAGATTAAATAAAACGTAAGCCATGTATTTAATTACATTCGTGAAACCCGGTTGTGATCTCTTTCATCTTAATAGTTCCAAAACAAGTCCAAGTTTTGTTTTGTTTAATAAAGTAACCGTTTTTTAAGTTAATTTCATTCATCTCTGATTTACAATCAAAGTGATAATAGTTTAGTTTTCTAAATTAGTAAGTTAACTTAATAATCAAACAAATAGTGTAACACTAACCACATGCTCCCCGTAGATACGATACCTGACTTACCCTAGCTACCTGAGTAATAATTAGGTTTTTGCATGACCCAAACGACAGGTCATCAATGAGATACCGATTCTTCTTCTTCTTCTGTAGTCATGTTGTATGCAATGTGAATAGCGGTTGTTCTTATCTAGTGAATCTTTTCTTGTATCTCCTCAGTATCTACACCTAAAAACTTTTGCATGAAGGTGCGCCACTGTTGTATGACGGAGCCGTTGTTGTATAGAGGTGACGATGGAGGGGAAGCATCGTGTTGTATGCGATGATGGGTTGAGTTGGAAGAGAAGAAGCATCGACGATTATATGTGTTGTGTGGCGGTTAGGGTTAGGTTTTAGCAGCGACAGAGACAACAACTGTTTGTATATTCTCCTTTTGAAGGTGAAGTTGGAAATGGCGGTTATTGTAATAGAAGCAACGGTGCTGCTGCTATATCAATGCGAATAGGTTGTTGTTACAGTGAGGGATCGAAGGCTGGATGTAAACATTGTCTATGAATAAGAAAGAAAATGGAAAAACAAGAAAATAGTAAGATCGGTGATGGTTGGACAGGGTGGCGGCAACGGCGGCCGGCCGGCGCGCCGAGAGTTCTAACGACGATTGAGCTCTTCTAGTTATGTTACCATATTAAAATTGCAATTTTAATTGTATTGAGTAATCGTGTGTTTATGGTTATAATAGGAGGTCCTTTATATAGAGAACAATATTACATAACCAACCTTAAACTATTTATTAAAAATAACTAGGTCTAATACATATTAATGAAAAAAGACTACAACTACATTTGTTGCTTTTAAATAAAGCCCTTACATGTACTCATACGTCTAGATATGTAGGTAGTCAACTAGATATATAGATGCTACAGACTTTTTCATTTAATGGCATCAGTTTGAGCTTTGGATATTTAATATCTCAAGTTCAAACCTAACTCAAAGAGGTTTCCATAATGGTGAATTTCCTCCTTAATTGTGTTCCTAGGTGAGTTAGACTTGAAGTGTCAAAATCAATATGCATCGTTCTCACATCCAACCACGATGGTTTCCTGCAAGGTGCGACTGTAATAAAATCGTCGACCACTACATGGCTTCATAAAACATATGTTACAAATCAAGTAAAAATTTACATAATTGTTTTCGGAGATGAAATGGGGAATTAGTAATAGAAATATAAATTATTTTTTAAACTCGACAAATGAATAATAAATGTTCCAAAAAACATTAATGGCCCATTATGCGATGTGTTCCATGCTTGCTAGACTTGATGCAATCATTATTTACCTAAGAAAACATGCATTAAAAAAGGTTAACATAAGTTCATAGGTTAAAAGTAACAGTATACAATGTAACAGAGCACAAGAATTTCTATGATTTGATTGTTGGACATACAATACTACAATATTACCATGAGCACACCAAAACTAAAGCTGACTGTTTTGTAGGCCGCAGCCCATGCCTATTGCGTGCATGGGGATGATTAGGCAAATAATGCATCCAATTTGACCTCCAATCAACTTGGATGGGGGTTTTCAAACCTGATCGTACTATCCATGATTATCTTACTTAATAAACGAAATTAATGGTCCGATTGAGTGAGGACTTAATGAAATATGCAAACCGCTTATGTAACATGTGAAATCAATAGTGAGTACTTATGTCCGATGAAAATAGTAAACTATGCATATAATCTTCCCCAAAAGGAAAATAAGTAAAATGGATCTATGAACTATGTTTAGGTACAAAAATGTGTTAAGTGTTCAAAATGATCAGGAAATCCCACCTAAGTTCATCCTAGAATAAATTAAGGCAACTTATGTTAAAGTAATTGCCCATATACATTTAATGTAAGCATGTGACTGTACATGTAATAAATCCACATGACTTATGTCAAAGTAATTGCTCAAACATGTAATAAATCCACATGATTTGGTAACAAATCGTTTGACTCAATGACCCATTAGTGATATACGTTTGATAATCATGAAATATATATTACTAAGAAAATATTAATAAACTACATTTCACTCAAAGGTGTACATGGGCCTTTGTATTTTGATGCCAACCTATTGTTTGGATAATTAAACATTATTTCAATTCGTCAGGAGTCGTGACTTGAGTGTTCAGCAATTAAGTATATGTTTCATATGTGCAATTTGTTTCATGTCATTATGCTTTGTAATGGTTTTAATGATGATTTTAATTAGGGCGGTAATTTTACTTGGATTCAACATGTATAAATTGTTTTTGTAGCTTTGTTCTTATATACCATATAGAGCCGGCTCAACGTTTTTTTGGGGCCCAATCAAACAAAAATATGAACCCTTTTGAAAATCGTAATCTAAACAAAAACAATGTTATTAAATTTCTTTGAATAAAAGTAATAAATCAAAGAAAATTTAGCATACCAACTTAAGTCTTTGATAGTTGATTTCTTTTAATAAAAAAGGACTAGACGAAGTTGATCAAATCAATCAAAGAAGAAAGAACTTAGGAATAATTGTTTGCTTTGTGAATTGTGTGACTGTATTTCTTCAATAACCTATCAAATCATCAAAAATTTTATTGGTACTCAACTATCAAGTGTTATTCCCGTTTCAAAATTTCATTGCGTCATATAACACCAAAAACCACTACAATATTTTTTTTTATAAACGGGGCTCTTATTTTTTGGGGGCCCCAAGCTCATTGCGTCACAACTTACATTATAGAGCCGACCCTGATACCATACATATTATGTACATTAAGTTATAGTATGTACATGATTATGATTTGACCTATATCATATGTTAAGCATAGTAGTCCAAGAAGGAGGTTTCAAGTTGCAGTCGTCGTTCGTGATAAGTGCCCTACAACCACACTCTTGATCCTATCCATCAGGTTTGTACTTTTGATGATATAGCATGGCTCAAGCATGGAAGTCACCATATTCTCTAGGCTCTACGAGCTATGTTTTACATACATGTTACCACCTTCCACATACTTGTGCATGTAGCTCTTGTACACTAAGACTATGACTTCCACTTTTAGCCATTAAGTTTTCCATCTCAAGCTGTTATCACACAACCCATCTCGATTGTTTTCTATATCTTTCATCAAATGCCTTATTGAATCCTTTGATTCTATTTTTCACATATGTTACCATCATCCTCTCATTGTTGCTCAGCAGGGCTGGAATATCTCCCCAACTCTCTCTCAAATAGCCTTTTTCATAGCATTTCATACCGACATCAAGTGGCCTGAAGTCAAGTATATATCAAATGTAAATTTATATGATTATGCAAATGGGATGGCATTAACAATACAAGTGAAAGTTAAGAATGCTAATAACTAAATTGTCAATATAGAATAGGGTCTTGTTTTGTAATATCTACATATTGTGTCCTTTAAACCAAGATACCCTATTAGATCCCTTAGCCTTGTACCTTTTACGTGTTTGCTCAAGTAGCAACTTGTGTTCATTATGAAAATACAAGAAAAAGTCATGTATTCATATCTCTTTGCCCATGTCTTTAAGTTCATTTCTAGTGATTTAATAAAGTTGTAATTATTGCCTTTGTACCATCTGTTTTTAGATTTCAAAAACTTGGTCCAGTACAGGTCTGTAGTCATCATCTAGGCTCTTTCGAATCTTTTGTTACAAAACTCTCCAATCTTGGAATATGGAGGTGGATCCATGAGCCTTTGAAGCTGAAACTATGTTGAGAGCTTATGGAATATTTTAGATGTTCCATTGACGACCTTCTTGATGAGATCCCTTGTCAAAGTTAACCACTAAAAAACCTACTGAATTCTTATCTCAGATTATTAAGTGCGGCAAACACGTTTAACAACTTGAATAGCTTGATTGCTTTGTTCTTAGCTTTTGTAACTATGTTCTTGAATTTGATAAACTCTGTGTTCCTGTTCAGAGTGCGGTGTCCATAAATCTAGTTCACTAAACACCTGGTCACAGAGTGTGTACTCTAGTTCAAGAAGATGCTTCCCTACAAACTCCGGATGCCTCCCCCGTTCGTTTATGTAACCTTCTATATCTTGGACACTAGCTAATTCTAATAATGAGATATCTAGATAATCTAAATTAAGACCTTGTAAATTGCTTCAATAATTGTGATACTGACGTTGACATAAGTAGACATACACCGGTCCATCCGGTTGTCACATGCTGAGAAATACGCGACAATAGCTTTGAGACTTCGGCAACCCAAACAGGGAAAACATGTTGTGGTAATGGATCAGATACATCACTTTCCACATCGCTAGAGAAGCAAAGGGTAAGTAAGAAACTTGTATAAAGTTTTATGGTTTTTTCCATGACATTGTCATACACTTGGCCATTTACAAGCCATCAGAGCTTGATTTATTACATTTACATATAACCCCCTCATGTAGGTACAATATTACCCTTAATTATAGGCGAAGTTACAATTAAAACCTTATACTTTTACATCTGTTTTTTATTTTATTATTTTCCCCAACCAGATTTTGCCATGTGTCACGTATAACTTTTTTTTCCCTTTTTTTGTTTCTCTTATAGTTTTCAAAACATGCTTGTTCTTTTAACAAAAAATTAAATATTCACACCCCAAAAGCAAACGTAAAGAAAGTTAAAATTTTTGAAGGCCAAAGTTGTTGATACTATGATCGGTAACTTTTCATCGATCAAGCAAATTTGAAGCAAATTCCATTGTATAATTAACATGTCAAAACTAAATTTATTTGTGTTGAGTGGCGAGCTCAAGTGGCTCCAGGGCCATTGCCCCTTGGACCTTGCTACTAACGCTCTACCCTAGACCTCTTGGTCTAGGGGCTTTGCTCCCTTAAACTATCGATGATTCTTTGTTCTAGAAATTTAAATACTATTGAGAGAAAATGCACTACACCCTTCTTTACTAATACTAATGTTTATTCTAATTTCTTATTTGGTCTTAAGCAAATTCAATTATATTAAAAATGATCTTAAAATCCCAACAAACATAACTTGCACTAAACAAGCAAAAGCGGAGTCTAACATAACACCTTGACCAAGTTTACAACTGAATGAACAAATGAATACAATTATCGATTACGAAAAGCAATGCAACGTTGATATGGTTTGCTGAAGACCCTGGCCAAGGGAGTATGTGGAGTCGGGATGAGCTTTCCCGCCATTGCAAGAGGCCAGCTGTAAAATCATAACTATTATTAATCAGAAAAACAATAAATTTGATAGTTTGTAATCTATTAAAAATATACATAGTCTGATTTCCTGAATTCTTTTTTTTTTCATGAATAATTCTACCAGTTTCGTACAACATAGGTTACGGTAATAGAACCAACCTAAAAATTCCAATAGAAATAGAGATAACCCATAGACTCCAATCAAGTCTAACTGTTGATGTGAACTTTCCAAGAAATTGAATAATCATCACCTGTTACATAAAAGGATTATAATTTATAGTTTCTACTGCAAATCACAAAAACAAAGTCATACCTGAAGCATAAAGGTTGTTCCGACTATTCCCATAAAAATGCGATTTTTAGTCACTCCAGAAAATACGTAGATTTCTTCTGGTTTTCGAGCATTAAACTCGTTGCATATCTATAATCAAAAGAACAAACTAGATTTAGAACACACAACTAATGAAATGGAACACGTGTAAATATCCAAACTGTTCAAATCAATAATTCAAACATAAACACCTAAGTGGAGATTGTCTAAGTGCTTTCAAGAAAATATTATATGTATCTTTTAGTGTCATGAAGGTTATTTTAGTTTAGTTGGATTTACGTAACCAAAGTGAAATTTAAATTAACATTGAAACGAGTTAGAAAATATGGAGCGTATGCTCATTCAAGATCATTATGACTTCTGACACTTAGGAACCTCACACTTCTAAAGGGTGAAGCCCCCGGACCATGGAGGTCCAAAGGCCAATGTCAGATGGGGTCACTCTTGATTTGCATGATTGATTCTAAGTTGCAAGATTATCAATAGGAACTGACTATCACTAGTAAAGTAAGTTGATACTGATCATCAGTTAGATAAGCATCAACTTGATCCATAAATAGTAAGTGTGGATGTGTGAACAACAACAAGTGCGAGTAGGAGTAAGTGGTCATCAATTATCTAGTGATAACCGAAGGATTTCATGTTGATGTTTTTGTCATTAGTTTTAATGTAACTAAATAACTACTAATGGTTATAAGCAGCGACTATATTTTACGAAGCAACATTTCAATTAAAGTTGTCATTCCCTACCTACATAAAAAGGTCTTTGATCTATTATACATAACAAAAGTTTATTGAACTGGTATTATATAAAGATGATAGATCTACAAATAAACAACACATGTTGTGTATAAAAATATTTAAAGATTTATAGTTAATGGACCTACTTTTTTAAAAATATGTTTTTTTGTTCAACCCGTGTATTACACGAGTCTATAACCTTTTGTATGTGTGTGTGTATGTATAATTCAAATCCTTTAATCATGATGGGACGAAAATTGAGTTACATATATGTAATCTATAGTTTTACACATGTAACTTGTAATTACATAAAAGTAACCCTTTTGTTTTTATGGTTTTCATATAACTTGTGGTTTCTATTGAACTTTGGCTGGTTATATAATAATCATATCTAGAAGGTATCAAAGTGTAAAGAGTATTATACACACATATATAAACATTTGTTTGCATGTTATCTATATATATATATATATATATATATATATATATATATATATATATATATATATATATATATATATATATATATATATATATATAGAGGGGCTTTCAAAGAGAACCAAAAAATTGGAAAAAACCAAAAGAACCATTTATAGCCATATATTCTTACTTTTATTTTTAAAAAGTTAACCAACTTTTGGTAAAGAACCAAAAGAACTATTTTTAGCCACATATTTTATTTAATTTTTTTTTAATTTTACTCAAAACATATTTGTTTATAATATTTCTTCACCCATAAAATTACTAATTATTTTAAATCAAAAGTCTTATACACCGTTTAGGTTTTGATTCCCCTTATTAAGTTGTCCATTTATGTTTTTGTTTTCCTATTAAAGTTGTTTTGTATTTTAAAAATACACTTCAAAGCTTGTTTTGTATTGAATTATATGCATAGATGAACATACACATGTATGCATAGATGCACATATGCATATATGTATATTTTTTCACTTACGAACACAAACAATAGTCAAATTATTAAAAAAATTATTTCCTTTGAATTTTCATGTAAAAAAGTAACTAAATTAACATCATAAAATTTCCATAATACCCTTACAAATAAAAAATTTTAAAACTAGAAAGGAAAAATAAGTGGCTAAAAATGGTTCTTTTGGTTCTTTACAAATTTTTGGTTCTCATTTGAATGCATCCCTATATATATATAGGGGAGGGTTCAAATGAGAACCATCTTTTTTTGTGAGAACTCTAAGAACCAATCTTAGCCACTTATTTTTTATCACATACAAATCACATGTCATTTCCCCTCTTTTTTTAAAACGTTCATAACTTTTTTTCACGACATCATTTTTTCAAAAAAAAATTCACCATAAAATTCAGTATTTTTTATCTTTCCAACGCCTACCATATTGATATACTTTTCTAAAAAAAATCGTACATCCGTTGTTTACATATGTGTAAATCTAGTTATACACATGTGTAGTACTGGATTTACACATGTGTAAATCCGATATTACACATGTGTAAAACGAATTTCGTTATAAAAAACGGGAATTTTTTTTTATTTTTTATAAAATTTTTTTATTTTTTTATGAAAGAGGGAAAGTAGGGGAACATTTTTGTGTTTTTATTTTTTTAATTTTTTTGTTATTTTTTGATTTATAAAATTTTTAAATATGTTTTTGTTAATTACATCTTTGCCATTGATAACTAGTGGTTGAGATTGGTTCCTAGAGTTCTTACAAAAAAAGTTAGCTCTCATTTGATCTCTCCCATATATATATATATATATATATATATATATATATATATATATATATATATATATATATATATATATATATATATATATATCTTTAAAAAAATTTGCATGTTAACTCTTGGACTATTTATTATATCAACCGATCAAAAATCTTGTAAATTTTATTACTTTTAAGATATATTTTTTAAAAAATATGATAACTTTAGTCTTTTGATTAAGTTCATATATGCACCCAAATTATATTACATATATGCACATTATATAGTTTTTTAAAGAATTAATAAGAGGGGTGATAAAATAAAAAAACAACAGGAAGATAAAACCAATCCATCCTTTTTTAGCTTTATCATCTTTGTTGAAGCTTTATGTACGTGGCATAATTATGCGGTTCTTAGTTGTTCCTTACATATTTGTAGTTCTCAATATCGACTTATGAACCCTCTTCTATGTGTGTGTTTGTGTGTAAAGAGAGAGAGAGCTCTCATAGTTGTCAATAGTGAATAGTGATGAATATCGACAAATCACATATATGCTACGTAGCGAATAATGGTATATAGTGTATGCTATTTCGTCTTTAGCGATTAAGTAGTAGAAAATTTAAGGAAACGCCACCAAAATAGCTAAATCGCTCTATTAGTGGTGTTTCCTTAAATTTTTACGATGGGTCGCTAAGTAAACGCAATTCACAAATAGTGGGAGATGGTTTGTATGCATCATAGCGCAATACAGCGTTCGCTATAGCCGCTATTGGCAATAGGGAGAGCTCCTATGTGAATCTAATATACATGACAACAATATATAATCTTCTTCCTGCTTTAAATTTATATATAACTTCTTATTTTATCATAACCAAATTGAAGGTAAAGATATTCATGTTTCGCATTACTTTTACATCTCAAAGTTGAATAGGGGGCTTACTTGACACAGGACAAACGCATTGAATATCAAGGTGTTCTTCACAGCATTTCCTCGTTCATCATTCTTTAAGTTGAGAATGTCCGTTCCACGAAAGTTCAGGACAAGGAGAACTGCAACTTGATACAGTGCCTGCCAAGTCGATAGCATTTTGATTACTGTAATGTAGAAATACGATTAACATGCTACTCGGAAAAAAACATGACAATGAACCTGCACTATTAAGTTCCTCCACATGATATTCGTCACTAGAGGTTCCCTGAAGATAAAAGAGGGAAAATCATACATCCAAATATTTAGAGAACAAGGCCTTAACTTTAACCGCTATATATCCTTCATGCATGTCTAGTGAACAAGGACAGTTGCCAAAGAAAGATGGAAATTTGGGTGGCAGAGTTATTGACACAATAACAGTCAATTGTGTAGTAGTTAATAATTTAACAAGCACACAGCCAAGAAAGAGGCATCATACTGACATTTAAGAAGATCAGAATTTAGACTAGCATATGCAATGGGGATTAGTCTTAACCTTCGGCCAACTGGAGATCTGTGCATAAGATGATCCGTTGGAGGTTCAGTTGCCAATGCCAATGCTCCAAGGGTGTCCATGATGAGATTAACCCAAAGAAGCTGCACCATAAAGACCATATTTGAGAAAAATAACCCAACACAAATGCCAGTTTAGATACATTCAGCATTCGATCAAGAGAACTACACTAATGCTCCACTTATTGGGTTGAAAAGAAAGCAACAGTCCATTTATCATAGTGAACTTATCATGGCAAAAAGAAGAAAAATTATAAAGGCACCCTTTTGGTTCATGAGTAATTTAATTAGAGAAGATGGATGACCATATCAAAGGTATAAATGTTATATTGGATTTTACCGCCTTATAGTTGTAGATTTGCCATTAACTTCTACCGTGATTTGTCAATAACTCATATAACTGATTAGTAATCGAAGGTTTATTGGCATATTTCCATATAGTGTGTGTGTGTGTGTGTGTGTGTGTGTGTGTGTGTGAATGAGAGAGAGAGAGAGAGAGAGAGAGAGAGAGAGAGAGAGAGAGAGATGCGGAGGAACATCAAACCTGCACAGTGTTTAGAGGTACTTCTCCAGAGGACACTGCTGCTACAACATTTATTACAAGTGCTGCAACATTAACTGTAAGCTGGAACTGGATAAACTTCTGAATATTTGCATACACGGAGCGACCCCAACGGACAACCTATTATAATGATGATAAAAACAAAAGTTCCAAAAGTAAATATTATCTGGAGCAGTAGTATACTTGGGGAAAAAGGTCCTATTTTCTTAAGGTTGGGAACAACCTTAATTATTCTTACCAAGAAATCACAAGCAATGATATTCCAGTTTCAACCATGGCCACTTTTCAATCTCAATCAAGTAATTTTTATAAACAATACGACCCTTCCCACCTTCATATGCAGGTATTTCCCCAGGTTACTTGTTACCTCAATAAACATCTATTGTCAATAAAGAACCTACTGACCAAGGTACCTCAAGATTCACACTAGTTCTTTGTTCAAACATCTATACACGTACTGTAGCTGTGGATAGAATACTAGTGTGAAACATCACAATAAACTTTTCCTCAATATTATGACTATTATAAAATTGAAATATCATGCAATCTCCTTAATGATGGCATGCTAAACATCGTGCTCTTTTTGATGGAAACATGCTGCCATACAACAGAAAATAGGACAGGTTTGCACTAGAGCTAGAGGGTATCTAACCTGACTCAAATCTTTTGCACATACCTTTACGAGTGAAGCAAAATTATCATCCAAAATGATGACATCAGAGCTTTCTTTTGCAACTTCAGTTCCTTGAATGCCCATGGCAAGACCTATATCAGCCTAAATTACAAAGAAATAGAAGGATCAAAAGGAAGGTAAAACAAGCACGTATAATAGCAAAATCTACAAGCTTAAGCTTCATTTTGTTGGTAAAAGTATTAAAGATGAACTGGAACCTCATGAAGTGCAGGAGCATCATTTGTTCCGTCTCCAGTAACAGCAACAACTTCCCCAAGTTTACGAAGCGTTTGCACAAGCAATAACTTATGACTAGGGGAAGACCTTCCCATCACCTATACATTCACATATTTAATAAAGCTCTGGCGTTTAACTTACTCAAGCTTACAAAAAAAATCAACATATTGAACCTTACCAATATATGCTTCGAAGCTTGTTCTCTTTCTTTCTCCGAATACTCGTGAAATGTCTTTCCCTCTATAATAATTGGCTCTGTTATTGCATCTTCACCTGAAGAAAGTATTCCACACTCCAGGGCAATTGCTTTTGCTGTTTGAATATTATCCCCAGTGACCATCCGAACCTATTCATTAACATTTGTCAATGTTGAAAGCAAATGATTTTTAAATTAAGTCGCTTGGTTCTTTTTCTTGTCTAGAACAGCTAGCTCACATACTATCTCAATCTACATCAATATCCACCATGGGACTAGACCCTTAACTACTTGAGAAGAACACTTTTACCACACATCATGAATTAAACCTTGTAATTGTTATTGTACTGAGTAATTGTGTGTTTAAGGTTACGATAGAGGGTCCTTTATATAGAGAAGAATATTACATAATTAATCCTAAACTATTCACTAATAATAACATAGTCTAATATTCCCCCGCAAGCTAAGCTCGGAAGAGATTTATCATAAATCTAAAAAACATAAAACTAAAACCATAAAAATAAAAATAAGTAAAGTAAATCACTGGTCTTGTTCAAAGTCTAACCAGGTCACTAAAGCCTAACACAACCATTTGGTCTTGTTCAAAGTCTAATCCAGTTCACTTAGGCCCAACACCACCATCTGGTCCATGCTCGGGAAAACCTCTCATCCGACCCATGTCTGTTCAAAAATTATGGTTTTGCACCTACCCAGCTGGCTCTGTCATTTAATTTAGCAGCCAGGGGCCGTTGCCATCGCCGAATGTGTGACTCCGGTTGTTCTTCTCCGGTTATCGCGTTGTATGCGATGTGAACTTGAAACTACGGTTGTTATTATCCTATGAATCTTCTCACGTATCTCCACACCTAAAACTTTTGCACGAAGGTGCATCGCTGATGTATGGTGGAGCCACTATTGTATAGCAGCAACAATGAAGGTGAAGCATCACGTTGTATACAATGACGTGTTGAGATTAAAAAGGAGCAACGGTGGTAGTATGTGGTGTGTGGCGGCTAAGATTAGGGTTTAGCAGCGGCTAGGGCTAGGTTTAGTGACGAATAGGATTAGGGTTTAGTGACGGCTAGGGTTAGGGTTTAGCTTTGGCTAGGGTTAGGGTTTAGCGACGGCTAGGGTTAGGGTTTGGCAGCTAGGGTTAGGGTATGATGGCTAGGGTTAGGGTTTAGCGGCTGCTAGGATTAGGGTTTGGCGGCGGCTAGGGTTAGTGTTTGGCGGCGACGGTTGTGGTTGTGTGAAAGAAAAGAGATGATGGTAGTTTGTATTTGCCTGTTAAAGGTGAAGATGGTGGTGGTATTTATTATAACAGAAGCAATAGTTTTGCTACTATGGTGGCGTGAAAGGGTTGTTGTGATGTAAAGATGAGGGGTTAGAGCCTAGATCTAAACATTAATTGTTGATCAATAGAAAGGAAAAAGAAAAGAGGAGCGGTGATGAATGGTTGGACAAGGCGGCGCCGGTGGCCGGACGCCCTCCCTGATTAGGGTTTCGGTGATAATTAAGCTCTCCTGGCTCTGATACCAAAATAAACCTTGTAATTGTAATTGTATGTGTGTTTATGGTTACAATAAAGGGTCCTTTATATAGAAGAGAATATTACATAATTAACCCTAAACTATTCACTAACAATAACCTAGTCTAATATCATGATACCGCTATGCTACAAGCCATTGGGTGATAAGCCGCTTAGTAGTTGAGCATTCACAATAGTCTTCAAGACAATTACCTAAAATTCCATGCTTCTTCTTACGCTCACATTTGGACTACTCTCTTAACTTGCAAGAATGTAAATGTATATCATCATGATTTAAGCTCTACTTTATTCACATAGCAAGAATAAAACAAACTTATCAATTAAACTACAACACGTATATGCTAAAACAGAAGGGGGAAATGAAAACCTTCACACCAGCATCCATACATATTTTTACTGCATTTTTTACACCTGGACGACAAGGATCCTGCACAAGGTAAAGTTTAGAATGTAATTGGTCATAACACAATACTCTTAAATGAACAATGGATTTCACTACTACTTCACATATCAGATTCAAAGTAAAATTAATTGATTTGAGATTAAAGTCGAAGATACCCCCTTAAGAGTCTGAAAGTGATATATCCAGATATTTCATGTCACTAGGGATTTATTTTTTCTATTTTTATTTTTTTTTGGCTTTTGGGGGGGGGGGGGGGGGGATCACATTCTAAGAAAAAAACAAACACAATACATGCATTTTAGACATTTCCTTATTATTAATAATACAAGAACATTTTAGCTATAAAGCAAATCGAGAAGCTGGAATAGAGAATTCTAGAAAATAGTTTGTTATTTAAAAGTAGCATTAATCAACTTTAATTTTGTTACAACCAAGTGACAATATGAATGTGAAGGACTTCCATAAAGAAAAAAATTAGGAGAAACTACAACCTTACAAGATATATGTGGACATCAACTTACGGCCATTTTTTCATTTTAAATTCATAAAACAGTAGTGGAACATATATTTTTTTTCAGCTAGCTTTCCATATCAAGGAATAATAAAAAGGAAGACGAACTGAATGTAAAACAGAAGATGTTATAGTTAGAGAATATGCTAAAAGTTTATTGTAATGCACTCTATGCATACATGACAGCAAGTTCTCTTTTAAATATGCACAATAAGTATATATCAGTGTACAAAAGGTATTAGTGTACATTTTCTCCAGTTCAAGATTGTACTTATAATGTAGTAGACTTGAGTACCTTTATACCCACAATCGCAAGCAGAACAAGGTCATCTTCAGGTAAATTCCATTCTGCCAGCTGCTCTTCGTCCACAGGAACATCATCTCTATCATAGTTTCTATATGCAATAGCAACACACCGCAAGCTCCTCGCAGCCATTTCTTCGATAGCTCTCTTAAAATATTCCTGTTTAAATTAAATGTTCAAGTATTATTAAGATTTCTTCAACAATATAATATACACTCCCTCTGTCCTACTAAAGCAGCCCTCTAATCTTATTGGGTGTCATAAGAATCTCCGCGTGTGTCTAAAAGGGATCCTTTTCACACGTATGTATATGTGTGTGTATACATATGTGAACCTAATATACATTACATACATGAACACAATAAGTGAATTGTTGACAACATCCCAGGTGTAAAGATTCTTATCTCCATTCACATTAAAGAAAGAAACTTTGTTTTAATGAGGAATAAGTTAGGGAATATGTTTATAATTTGTAGATATTGCATTGTGCAGCTAGTCAAGCCAGTGAATCACAACAACTTAATTACCATATCCTTATCAGTTGGATGCAAGGAACCATCTGCATCAAGATATTCTTTACATGAAGCCAATATGATTTCAGCTGCTCCCTTCCAATGTATGCGAACTTGAGAGTCAGCCTGCCATTCGTCACAAGTTAAATTTTGTTTTGAGAGCTATATATTAAAGCTAATCAAACAAAATTAAAAACAAACATGAATATTTAAACATGATATAGAATAACACATATATATCTATAGTATCACCCTGATTGCTAAGGTTGGATTTGTGAGAATCGAAGCATAGAGTCTACGTTAATATTGTAAATAATACTAGTCCAGGGTGCATGATCAGTAGTTAGCCCAACGAACCCTCTTTAGAATTTTTGTTCTTCCTCTTTCATATTTTGTTCTTGGGTCCTTTAGCCTATTTTGTCTCGTAATTGTTTTTCAGAAAATAAAATATTTTAGTATAACATTTTTGTTTCTCACCATTCTCTTTGCAAATTGAGTAAGAAACCCTATATCAATACAACATGAAAGAATGGTGAGAGCTCTTCGAAACCCACGGCATTTGTTTGTGTTCTCGGTAACATTGACATGCAGATCGATCTGACACTACCAAATTAAAACCGAAATTGATCACGAATAGAACCAAACAATGGTCTCGTACCATTGTGGATCTGTGAGACCGTCATAAAATCAACCTAAGCATTTTATATTTAACATACTATCACCAAATCTAGATTACCATGCATTAACAAAGACATGCTTTACGCCCTTAAGTTGTGTGAAACTTGGGATACAGGTTGTATACTAAAATTAGCAACTAGACAATTACCCCTCGTAATGCAACGCCACCTCGCTTCTTTGAGGAGTTAAAAGTAGAGACATATAGGAGGACAGACTCTGATCTGACAATATCAAAGTTCATACCAATCTGCAAAAGATCAATGTCAGCAACTTGCATCAATATATATAAAATCATGAAAAATGTTGAAATAGAATAAATAGGGGACCTTGACGCCCCATTGGAGAATAGCCTTCTCTGTTGGAGATCCAGAAACCTCTACACATGCGCCATCCTATGTATCAACAAAAGGTGAATACTAGCTAGTGGTTAACATCTGAGAAATAGCAAGCCGATTGAGTACCTTGGAGGAGAAAACACTTCCTGCTGTGTTCTGTGCAATTCCCTCATTTAGCAAAGAGGCAACATTTGTTTGATATTGCAAGCCATCTTCAGGGGGGTCAATTTTCTTTTGCCCAACATAGGCCTCCACCACAGTCATCTGTTGTTAGTTAAGGTTTGTTTAGTTGGTGTTGGTGCCACTACAAGTAATTAAGTTCATATACAAATTAACCTGGTTCAGTGTTAATGTCCCAGTTTTATCACTGCAGATAGTAGTTGCAGAGCCCATAGTTTCACAAGCTGAGAGTCTACGGACCTACAGGTTCAAATGTGCGTTTATTTAGTATCTTCAAAATTCTCTAGGTAAAAATAAATTAATTAAACAACAATATCTACCAGGGCCTTGTCTGCCATCATCTTCTTCATCGAGTATGCTAACCTGTACGTACATTGGAAAAAGTAAAATCTGAATTGCAAGGCAGTTAAAACGAATTGAACATATGTGTAGCAGATGACACTGACGTGAGTGTTACAGCCAATGGAAGCCCTTCAGGAACTGCAACGACTATAATTGTGACCTAAAAATGAAGTCGATCCATCAGTTAATGTAAACGTACAGAAAGGCCAAAGGATGGATGTAGAAGGAAGATTACAGCAGTAGTGAAAATCTTTATGACATCATTGATGGCTTCACTAGCACTCGTCTCTCCACGGGCAAACTGGACAGTTCCATCAGGGTTTCTTGAGTTACCAGTGAAGAACCTAAACAATAACTCCCACTAAATAGTTAATTAATGTTTGCTGAAATTAATCAGAATGAACGTACAGATAGATAGATAGATAGATGTTATTACCTAGCCAAAAGAACAGCCAGCACTAGTAATGCAACTGAGAGCCCGACTATACCTATAAATGTCGCAACACCATTCAACCGTACCTATCATGCATATCGATCCATCTTGAGTACGCAGTAGTGTATATGAATAGTACGTGATGGTGATGGGATATGATGATGAATTCAGAGAGACCAAATCAAAATATATATACATACACATATATAGTAAATAAATTAACCTTACCTGCAAGGGGGTTTCTTCCCCGGTATCTTCGGATATGCTTGCCATCAATAATCCCCATTCCGTATTTATTCCCACACTGGTCACCTAATCATGGAAGGAAGAAGCATGAATATCTACCAAAGTTTAATATTAGCAATTACAGGTGTTATCGGATTGTAGCATGCAGCAGGTTGAGGTTAGTTACCAGCATAGTTCCAGCACCATCTGCTACCTTGCAGCCGGACATCAGAAAAGGTGCTTTTTGATCCTTGTGCACCTGGTTGGTATTCATATTTTTCTTAATTAACAAACATGTTCAATACATTTACTTCCTTTAGAAAGGAGGTCTAACCAGCTTACAATCTTGCTTTCCCCGGTCATGCTAGATTCATCAATCGCTAGAGAGTGACCCTTTATAAGGAGACCATCAGCAGGGACCTGCATGCATGAGATATATACATATAGAAATAACTATGATGCCAACTCACCAATACCAATACATAACTTAATTAATATAACCTAAATTTACCTGATCACCTATATTAAGAGGTATTACATCACCAACAACTACGTCATATATCGAAACCTTCTCTCTTCTCCCACCTCTGGTTATCTGATTCAATTGAATGAAAGCTTAATAGGTATTAATACAACTAAAAGTAGTTCCTTCACACCTAGCAAATTAATCAAGCACACAAACCTCTATTTGTATATTTCGCTTTTCTGCATTTAGATTCTGAAACTGCAGGGACTGTCTATAATCACTGGTTGCTGTTATCAACGCCATTTACAAACACAACATATATACATATCTTATGAGAGTGAGTTTACTAGCTAGCGAGTACATTTTTAGTATCATATCTGGGCTGGGGGAGGCTCACCAGTTACAAATATAACCAGAAGAACAGCAAATGTAATGCTTCCTCCGTCGTACCATCCTTCTTCAAAACCCTACAAAATTAAGAGGCCATATATATGTGCAAGCCTTCAGTCTAGAACACATATATTGTACTAATTTATTAATTAAAAGTTCAAACTTGCCTCTGTCTTTATTCCTAGCACAAGTGATACTGCAGCAGCTATTATTAATATGATAAGGGTTAAATCCTTCAAGGCATCCAAAATGAACCTCTGCAAGTACCATTTTCATCATTAACTGCATGCAGCTGCAAGTAATAGGTTGCAGTGAAGATATAAATAAACAAATGAATAAAAAATAATATACGAAGAAGCTCCGTCCTTCTTTCACAGGATAAGTATTGGATCCAAAGGCAATTCTGCGGTCTGATAATTCACTATCATCTCCTGGTACTCCCCGGTCTAGATCGGTTTTCAACATCTCGGACAGACCTTTCACCTGAGATGGAATACATATATGCAGCTACAGAAATAAGACGAGCAATGGAGGAAGGGTAAAATATGTTTATATTATAAATTACTTGCCCCGCCGTATTGAAGAAGAGCAGTAATATTATGATCTCTGGTCATTGAAACAAGTTGCTCGAGTGCAATACCATAACCACCACTTGGAGATGGAGGAGCTACCGTGGTCTCTAGCACTAAAAATAAATATATAGAAGAAAGTATCATTATACGTGTAAATTAAGGTAATATTATATTATATATATGCATCTTAATTAACTAAGGGAAGTTACCAAGTGCTCGTTGGCCAGCCAATTTGAATAGCAATGCAGCCTAATTAACATAAGAGAGAGAGAGAATTGAATTGAAGGTGGTGAGTTGTTAAAAAGCTAGCTAGGTAGGTATTATATAAATATAACCGGCAGGCCAGACGTACTGAGCAACTATTAATTAATTAATTACCCTTATAACTTGAGCATGTGATCTGATCATCCTTCTCCTTTTTTCTTGATCTTCATTCTTTCTCAAGTCTAATGTGTATCGGAAGCGTCTTGAAGCATTAAGCACGAGGGCAGCTTGCTGAAATGCTCATTTAATATAAAATCATATGATGCCTTTAATTCTTAATTAACGATTGAACCACCTTGTTATACATAGGTTACAGTATGGATTCGATCAGTTATGCATGTATATATCATTAATTAATTGATTAATTAACTAACTATTAGAGAGGGTATGTCATTGTTAGTTAGATGCATGCATGCATATAACCATTTAAATGTATATATATATGGGGCAGCCGATTGGTTTATCATTAGTTAAGAATTGAAGGGAATAGTTTGGTTAATCAAGAGATGCATGGGAATGTAGACTGATCTGATGGATGATATATTGAAGATGAAGATAAGCTATAATTATATAATTGATTGAGGTTATGTACATACCCTCCAGCGCCTGAGAGTGTGAGTGGAGGCATTTTTAGTTGTGGCGATATCGAAAGGATCATCAAAGGTGTCTTCGATGACGACGCCAGTTTCGATGTCAGCGGGAGGAGGAGGAGAAGAGGGGCTGCTTCCAGTACTTGGAGACATGGATGGATCTACCTGTGAAGTGAATTGAATGAAAGTGTAGTGTCAAGTGTTGTGTTGATGAGAGATCGAGATGTATGGAGCTAGTGATGATCATATCGATCTGATATGGAAGGAAGCAGAGGACAACCACCATCTTAGCTCCACTTTCTTTTAGCTTCCTAAAAATAGTTAAAAGTTAATTCATCTCATCTCATATACTGATCATACGACTGCATCCTACAAATACGCTCCCTTTGCTTAGTTCCTTTTAGAAACACCAGGCAGGCCATTTGATTGTTTTTCATAACCTACTTTTTTTTTTAAATAAACAACATCACTGTCGTATATAGGATATCCTGATAATTCTTTTTTTTTTTAACTTTTAGAACCATTTTCAGCCATAAATTTAAACATATGAAATATCACATGCAAGTTACTTGTTATTTTTTTTAACGTTAATAACTTTTTTTCAAGATATTATTATCCAAAAAATCTTATCATAAAATTCAACGTTTTTATCTTTCTAGCACGTATCATATTTACACATTTTTCTTTTTAAAAATAGTTCACATGTTATTAGCACATGTGTAAACGAAGTTCACAAAAAAACGAGTTCTTTTTTAATTTGTTTATACTTTTTTTTAAGAATGAGGGAAAATTTATGTTTTTTATATTTTTATATTATTTTTCGGTTTATAATTTCTTATTATGGTTTTGCTATCTATCTTTTTACTATTGAACACTTGTTGTTGACATTAATTCGTAGAGTTCTCAATATTAAGGAAGCTCTTATTTGAACCCTCCTCTAAGTATGTTTATGTGTGTGTGTGTGTGTGTATGTGTGTGTGTATATGTGAGTAAATTACATGGATCGTCCCTAAAGCTTTGCTAATTTCATCTTGCGTCCATGAGATTGAAAAATTACAGGTTTAGTTCTAAGTTTTGAAAAAACATAACACTTTTTGTATTTCAGTCTAACTTCAGTTAGTTTTTGACGTTAAAATTTGAGAAATGATGATTTTACCCCTAAACCTTAATTATAATAATAACAACCAAATATTGAAATAATACCCACCCCACCCATACCCCCCCCCCACCCACCCACACCCCCCCCACCCACCCACATGAGTTGTTGGTCCGACCCAGCCCCTCCACGCCACCATGGCAGCCCCACTGTACCACCACGGCAACCTTACAACAGCCGCATAATAGCCCCCATCATGCCACCATCAGCACCCCACCTTGCCACCAGCTTTAAGTTTGAAGCATTTCCAAAGCATTTGTGGGTTTTGGTGGCTGATGGTGGTGGAGATCTACATTGAGTCCGTTGTTTACATCCCATAACAGATCCACATCGATTCTTTCCGGAGATGGTCGACAATGGTGGAAATGATGATGATGGTGGAGGTGGTAGGGGACTAACCTTATGTGTAGGGTTCACGTTTAGGTGTTGGGTCGTTAAGATGGGAGTGGTTAACAATGGGGGTATGTGGTGGTGGTGGTAGTTGTCGGAGTTGTAGGTATGGGATGGTGGTGTAGGCTATAAAAATGGTAGTACATGGTGGCCATCATGTAATAGGAACTTGAATGAGGAAGATTAAATGGGTATAGGGTGGGGGTTAGAGTGAGGTAAGGTGAGGTGAGGTGGGTCCTAATAATATAATAATAAGGATAAATGTTTTTATTAAGTTTTTTATTCTTATTGAAGGGTAATATGGTTATTTTACACACAATAAACGGATATTTTTAACTGCCATCCATCACAGGGATGAAAACCATTACGTTGTTTCAAATCTTAGGACTAAACTTGTAACTTTTTCAATCACAGGGACGAAAGGTGAAATTTGAGCAGATCTTAGCGACAATCTGTGTAATTTACTCTATATATGTATATATGTGTGTGTAGGGAAGTGTTCCAATAGAAGCTATTTTATAATTGAAAACTAAAAAAACTATTTTTTCACCTTTGATCATTTTGATCTATGGTTGAGATTAATTACTGGTATTTTTATAATTTAATTAAATATTATGAGTATTTAATAAGACCTTAAGGGCATAATTGGAAGAACACAAAATAATTAATTTGGTAACCACCACATATAATTAAATTGTTTCTAAATTCGCTCAAAAATCTTTTCTATTTTCTGTCACCTCTTTCATCCCTTCTATTTTAAAAAAGTAAAAAAAATCAAATATATTTTTATTTTTGCTTTAAAAATGAATGATTAGTTTGATTTTTTTTCAGTTGAAGAATGTTTATATAAGTTTCATTTACGTATATGTAAATAAGTGGCATTTATATATATATGTAAGTAAGTTGTATTTACGTCTATGATCCTGTTGAATATAATCTACATTTATGTATATGTAGGTCACATTTATATATATGTTCCTGTTAAATATAACCCATGTGTATGCATATGTAACTCATTTTTTTGAAAGATTTGAAAGCATGAGCTATGAAACTTAAGGACTAGGTTAAATTAATTAAGTGCTTATGGCTAACAATTAACAATAGAGTTACATACACATAACAACGTACTTACAAAATATAACCCATGGTTTTACATAATGTAACCACGGTGAAATTCTAACAAGCCTATTAAAAACCAAAAAAAAATATTACAACTACAAAGATGTATAGAAGATATAATATGAGATTGTAGCAAGAAAGGCTAGCAACAGATGAGTTGTAACCATACCCCTACCAAAAATCGTTAAAAAATATATCAAAATAAAAAGATAAGACTTTCTCCATATACATAAAATTAAATAAATACAACACAATAAGTACATAATTTTACATATGTAACAGCAGTGTTACGTATATGTAACAGTAGTGGTACGTATATGTAGCAACAATGTTACATATATGTAACAACAATACTAAGTATTCATTTGTTCAGTTTGTTTTTAATGACCTGGATATCATTTTTTCATCCTATTGATCTTCATCTTCATAGCTATCAAACTTACATATACGTACGTCACAAGTGGGTACATATATGTATCTCATCCGGATATCCATTTTCCATCTAATTCATCGCCATCTTCATTAGGGTTACGTATACGTAATAGAGTTCATCATCATCATCTTCTTCTTCATCTCGATGTTACCACTTCCATCCATATGTAACCCTAGTTGCCACCCCGCTTTTATGGCACCTCTTTATCATCTTCCTCTTGATTGTTGGTTTTGAATGATTTACAAGTTTAATTAAACTATTACTTGTGTTTCCGGTAGTGTTTAAAGGCGATTGTGGTATTCGAAGGTGGTGTTCAAAGTTGAAGAACCATTTATGGAAGAAAGTGGGCGGTGTCGACGGTGTTCGAAGGCGGTCGGGAGTGGTAAACGACGACATAGGGGCATGTATGGTGGCGTACGAAGATGGAAAATAGTGGTGGCATGTGGTGGCGGTGGTAATATGAGATGGTAGTGATGATATGCTGATGATGGTGATGGTAGTACTCTAATTAAAATCATGGTGATAGAATTTTTGAAAGATGATAGAAATATGGAATTCAAAAATTAAATTATGGAGATAATAAATGAATTCTATAGAACAGATAATTACCATAGTTAAAGGGGTGTCAAATTACCTTATTAGCATTTTAAATAAAAAGAGTTTAAAAAAAATTGATTGATTGAAAGTGATTTTCATGATTTTCAATTACAAATGTGGTTTTTATTTGATGACTCATCTATATGTGTGTGTGTGTGTGTGTATACACGTACATAAGGCTATAAGCCCGTGTAAAACACTGTTGGATAAGAAAAATATTATCTATTTATTAATACATAGTTAGAAACTATAAAAAACTATTTTGATATAACATATATTTGAATTTATATTGAAAACTTTTGTTTTAAAAAAACTTTTTTCAAACATTTCTTTCTAAAAACACTATTTTTAAAAAAATTACTTTTTTTATAAAAATCCAGTTAATTTAAAACTATGGTTTTTAACCATTTTGTTTTATAAATAGCTTTTTGTTTCTTAGAAATATTGCTTTGAAAAAAATTTCATTTTTTATAGATATATCATTTAAAAACTTCTGTTTTAATTAGTTTTATTAAACCTATTTTAAGATATAAATTTTGTTTGTTCAAAACATCAGCTTTAAAATATATCATATTTTATAATTTTGTTTTTAAAAAATGAATACTTTTTAGTCAAAATATTTTGTTTCTATTTAATGAAAATATATGTTTTTACATCATATTAATTTTAGAAAATTTTGGATTTTTAAAATATAAAAATAAAATCTGAAATTAGTTATTATTAATTTTTAAAAATAGATAAATGATTTAGATGGAAAAATGAATAAAAGAATGAATGCGGTGATAATAAATGTTCACTTATGTAATCATTATTACTAATTAAAAATTAAGATATATAGATTCATCTATTTATTTAGTCCTAGCAAAGAATAATAATACCCTAATTAAACTATTCGTACCAGTATTATATTCTTGAATTATACTATTACTCAATTGGATGGTGGTGGTGTAGTACAGTATTATATTCTTGAATTATATTGTTACTCATTTGGATGGTGGTGGTGTAGTTGCTTAAAGCCTTTAGCTTTTAGGTGTAGCATTCAGGTTCGATTCCTGCTCTTAACATTTTTCTTTTTGTGTGTGGAGGGGAGGTTTCATTTTTATACTTTTCTCATAATTTTTTTCACTTTAAATTACGTTTAATTAATTGTTAAATTATGATGTGCGAGACATAATACTGGTTTATGTCTATGTTATGGACTCCTAAATCATGCCGCCGTAACTTCGTACATTTCTTTAACATACTTAATCATGTTGATGTCGCCGCTGCAACGCATATAAGGAATTAACATGTCAATTGATAAACGTATTTTTTAACGTATCTTCATGCTCTAATAAAAGGGTAAATGAGATGTCACGTGTCAGCACCACAATCATGCTTACCAAATTTTCCCGCATCTCTCTCTCTTATTAAATAATTACCTTAATTACTAATACTATTATTTTAATACTTTTTAATATTTAATAAATTAAGAAAGAAATTAATTTATTAAGGTTATTTCTAAATATTGATATTTTTAAAAAGTTAATTTTTCAAAAAAAAAATAATCAAAATTAGGAGTTATAATAAGAAAATTTTTTTAAATTAATATTTTAATACAGTTTATTTTAAAATAAAATGTTTATTTTAAAAAAATTAAAAATAAAATTTTAAAAAGTTGATATCACTGTTTTATTATTTCAGTCATATCATATCTTAGAATATCATTGTATAATTAACAAATTTATTATATTAATATTTTATTTATTCAACCCGTGTAATACACGGGTTTACTAAAGCTAGTTTGTACAATACGTGAGTTTACATGTAAGTTTTGTTTTTTAATACAAAATGTCGATAATAATAATAACAATAACAATAATCTATACTAATAAACCTTTACACTTTTTGACACATGTCATTACCACATTTATTCTCCCATTTATTTTCCCGCATAAACTAATTATTTCATTTTAAAAATCAAATAACTAATTTCCAATTTTTTCTATTTCTCTCTCTATATTATAAATCTAAGTTCTTATTAAATCAATAATATTAAAAGACATTTTTCATTAAATAAAAACTAAATACTTTGATTAAAAAATACACGTTTTCAAAAACAATATTTTCTAAAACTATGATTTTTTTCTATACAACGAGACTTTTTATAATAATGAAATTATTTTAAAATCATTCTTTTTATATATAAAATAATTTTATAAAACCCGAAGTCTTTAAACAACAAAATATAGATAAAAAATGAAATTTTTATCAAACAATAATTTTTTATAACGAAAGTTTTAGAAATAATATAAATATTTTATCAATTAATCAAAGTAACTAGTTATACGTAATTTCAGTTATATCTTATATCAAAATAATGTTTTACAGTTTTTTATTATCATTAATAACTATTTAATATTTTTTAATTCAACCCGTATAATACACGGGGTTGTACCCTAGTTATAATAATAATGGATGACAACTATTATTGAACTCTTATACAATACCCCCCGCACACACTTTACATATCCCTTCCCCTTCCTTTTCCTCCCCCACCATAGGCCACACCACCATCCGCTACCACACCACCACCTGCGGCCACCACCCACTACCACACCACCACCCGTGACTGCCACCGGCCACCACACCACCACCTGCAATCGCCACCTCCCATGCACGGTCACCCACCCCTTTCGGTCACCGTTAGCACCACCCCTATCCACCACCGAAGTCATACCGCCACCACCATTAGAACCCGCTGCAGAAACTTCAAAACACCGCCATTTCTTCCATTTGGGTCAAAAACAAGAGGGTTTCCAAGTGGACTCGGGTTAGGAGCTTAAAGATGTAACCGGATGTTGAAAACCGTTGTGCTAACGTTAGAGATTGTTGTTTAAGTCTAAGAAATACTCAAGGTATACTCATTCTGGGTTTGATCATCATTATATATTCCTTCATGCATGGATGATCAAGATGAAAATCTTGAAGAACCCTAGTGGGTAAAATGACTAATAAAAGATTATGATTATGATGAAATAAGGTTTAAAAATGGTTATGCAATCTGATTTGTGTCATGGAAATTGATTTAGAATGGTAAAATCGTGATGCTTGTATGAATAGATGTTGTATGGATGTATATATATGTGTGTGATACGTACGTATGTATATATGTGTAGGTTTGGAAGATTGGTGATTATGAACTAGTAGATAGATAGTTATGTTTGGAATGTTGGATGGATGAATTTGGTTGATCGTTCCCTAAGAGAGCTAATTAGGACTAAAAAGGGTGCAAAATGTTTGGTACAAAACCTAGGCTATAATCATGTTAGAAAGATTTCACTTATACTAGTTAAACTAGTAGTATATGACAACAAAAATAGGTGGTATACTAGAAACTATGTTAAGATCAAAATGAGTTTTTATTAAAATGGGGATGTGGATTAGAAACGATAGTTGGAAATGTGAAATTGAACGAAAAGTTTTGACGATAATAATAAACATTTTACAAAGATCGTGCTTAAGATATTAGATAAAAAGGGGTGTTTTGGTGAATGAAATTGGTGAAAACTATGTTAAAAAACCCAAGATTATTATAAAATAATAAACTTGTATAAAATTGATGGAAAAAGGTATATTATGTAGAAAATTAGTTGGCAAAACTTATTTTGTGAAAAAATACTGAAAATACGCGTGACGGTGAAAACTGCAGGTTGAAACGTGACTCTTTACAAGAAAATCATGTCCTTATAAATGAAACTTTGAATCGGAAAAATGATGTATTTTAAGGTATTTTATGATTTATAAAACAAGTAATTTAATAAAATGACAACTCTAGTTGTCGGGACCAAAAGCTTGTCACTTTACTTCACAAATTTAGCCGAAAAAAGTACCAATTTTGCTAAAAATGGACATTTTACTAATAAAACTATTTTTAACAGCTTTGAAAACTTATCTTTATCAAGAAAAATAGGAGATTTGGTGTGGAAAACAAAACTAATCATTTGGTAAAAATTTGGGTGCAAGTTTTGCGCAAAGTGTCATAATCGACAACCTTTCAGATTATGATTTTATGTTTTATAATCTGAAACATTAGGTTGAGAAATATAGTTGTTCTTATAGGAAATAAATGAAAAGCTAGAGATAAAAGTTGTATTGTCATTAGGAACCTAGTTACTTGAGCTATACATGTTGAATGATGATCTTAGGTAAAAAGGTAAGTATATTTTATCATGTTATATAATAATTAAAGTCTTATTTTTTAAGAAAGATATTTAAATAAATAATGGACTTTTACAAGTCGTCGACAACTCTTTTAAAACTTGGCGTAATAAAATAAAAACTTTTTCTTTTTAAGACTAAGTAAGTTGGGTGAACAGCGTACTCATAAGCATGTTTTTCGATTATTAATTAAATCATTCGCATTTAGGATCTTGATTGACCGGTGCAAGGCTTTCTTGAACTATTATGTGATCGTGTTTCAAGGTGAGTTCTTCGGTCATATTTTACACATTATTGTATCTAACTGTTTTGGGGAAAACATAATTTTATGATAAGATGGGTAAACGGGATTATATATAATGTTATGATGGTATAAGTTGGTCCAGTAGTATATTTATATACTATTGAGCCTTTAAATCCTCCATAATCATTTTATGGAATTTAGGCTATCGTTCTAATTCAAGTTTCACTTAACTAAGTGTGGTGAATTCTGTAGTGTAGTTAAAGATAAGGATTAAAGTAATTATGTTAAACGTGAGCCATTACAGAATTATCGTAAACCAGCTCTGTGGTAACAAGAAAATTTGGATTGAGTCACTTACAACACAACCACCGAGCCCCTAATAGTGTAGGTAATTTTTGTGCATCCTTTTAACATATGATTTATATGTGATTTACATTTCGCGAAAATCATATGACAATATTCAATTAACTTGTTATTCAATATTCATTTTATTCAAAATTCGATTCAAATCATGTTATGGTATTTGCAATTATGTATTCATGGTTAGATAAACTTTGATTCTAGCAAAATCATTACTTTATACAAACCATGACAACAATGATAGATCTATTGGTTTTACAAACGCACCCCATTTGATTATTCAAGGGTGATTAAAACCGGATTCCTACATGTGCGTTAATGATAAGACTTCGTTTACGAACCAAGTAAAATTCAGTTATTAGGTTTGTTTGTGTTTACTTTTTCTTTTATGTTTTACCATTATCTTATAATTCTTGACATGCAATGAGAATTGAATTGTTTCAATAAATTTATGCAGTATATCTATGTATAAAAATTTGTGATTACTCACCGGTTAGTTTTTTAGCTGATTTATTATTTTTCACATGATTTCAGGAAATGTAGCTTAGTTCGACTTCATACTTGCTTTAATCTAGGAACTTGGACCTAATTAAGTAAAAAGGCAATTGTTATGTTTTAATTGACTTATGTTTGATTGTAATGCAATGTTTGACTATTTAATGTTAATGAAATTTGTATTTAATATTATTTCAACGTTTTATATACCATGTGTTATTAACAATCGATTCACTTTCGTCTGTTCCAATGATTCCGTCATCGATTGGGGTGTGACAGGAAGAACAACATCATTAAAAACGCAAACATTATGATCGGAGGAAGAAAGAAGGTAAGAAGAAATAGAAGTTTTGCAGCACCCATCCTTTCTAACGACAAATCCCGCGAGATATGCAAAGTTTAATCTGAAAGACTTTTGGATCAAATCGGTCGTTTGTGTCTGAAGTTATACACATTTTGTCCATAAGAATTATTTCATCTTCCCGAGTGTAGATACCAGGAAGTTAAGACACCTTTAGTTAAGGAATTATATATTTTTCACGTGTTCAAAGAACATCATTTTGACCATTTTAAAGTTCAAAAATAATGTTTTTTATGTTGGAAGAATTAAAACTTGGGTTTATTAGAGTTTGGCTGATAAATTTTGTTCTTTACATTCTGGTTTGTTTTAACTCAAACATATGATTGTATGTCTTTCTTGAGGTGTTAGGGTTCTACATCAAAATGACGACCCTTATGACGTGTATTAGTAGCTGCGTTTTAATATTTTGTTTCATGCAGAAGATTAACAAAAAGTATGACGTGTTTTAGTAGCTGTGTTTTAATATTTTGTTTCATGCATAAGATAAACCTAGTTATATAAATAACAAAAATATACGTTATGAACAAGGCCCATGTTTTTTCAAACTCTTCCAAGTGTGCCGATGTCACCAACATGTTCTACTGACATCATCACTTTCACCATCAATTATACAAACACTAACACTAGAGTTTCATCAGCATAAAAAAATTTGTTTCTCCATCGCAACCAACCAAGTTTTCCATTTCCAGCACCCAAAGGGCAATTGATCAATCGGACTGGATGAACAAACCGAAACATGAAATCATAGCTTTGATGATAAAGAATTGTAGAAAACGATGTGGAATCTTGTCTTTGTACCGACTATATCTTATTAGGTGATAAGTGCCTACAAACTTTGCATCTCAATTCAAGGTACATGTTGATTTTGTGAATTGGGATTAGGGCTTTTCGAAAAACACTTTTGATCTCACTTAATATTAACACATTCAAAAAAATTTATATATATAAAGGAAACAAGGCTTTATTTTGGTATTTTATGATGTGACCAAATAATTTAAAGAAGCTTGGAGTGATTATTTTGGCAACCATTGGTATCCATCAAATTATAGCATATTTAACCACACATCTTTCTAAAGGCCTAATAATTTATTTCAATGACCATTTGAATCAACCAATCTGTGTACGCCTTTGATAAATAAAAAAGCAGAAAAAAAGGAATGGGTTTGTTAACTGGAAACAAGTGAATAACAAGACAAGGGAGAATTCAACAACAAGAGAAAGGGAGGTGCAAAAAGAAAGCAAGCAACAAGTATTACAATTGAAATCAATAGGAAGTTTTAATGATTAGAGATAATATCCAACATGTCCTTATACAATTAAAAAAAGGCATTGATTTATTTTGGCGTCTGTTAAAAACCAAACCAAATTCAAATTGCAGATTCTGATGCTCCCTCGCAAAACCTGCAAATCACATCTGTTGCATCAAATGTAGATACAGATAATTTTCATCCAATAAAAAAACTCACAGAAAGAAAGAAACCCATTACTTTAGCTCGCTCAGATGACTGAATAAAAGCAAGATACAAGTATGCAAAACAGATTGTCAGCCGCTCGTGGCCTATTCCTACGTGGTTGTGCATAATATTGAACTTTAAAGCTACCCCCTAGGACAAGATTCAAGTAAAAGGGATAGGATAATCATCATCCACAACATATACATTGCCTGGCCAATATGCATCATTTTCTGATTGCAAAACATCCACTCTCGTGAGACCTTCATTCAAACTTACTCTCAGTTCAGAAATCTAAATGAAAAATGGCAAAAAAGACAAATCCCCAGCCTCCCAGTACACCCTTTTCTCACAGCCCCCTTCAACAGTACATCAACAGAATTGTAAGTTAATCATCTCACATTTTAACGTACTTGACCCCCACGGTGGTTACCCTATGTCCCTATTTAACTATATCACCCATTGGAGCTCATAAAGTTAGCACTGACGCATCCTCGGCTTAAAGAACTGACATTTTTCCCAACATGATGACACTCCTACAAATAACACAGCCTCTCACGTATGGTGTGATTTAATATGTTCTAAGATCATACTGTAACCACTTTTCTATCAATTTTTTCTAGCTTGGAAGTTGGAGCAGAAAATGTTATGCCATGGTATTCGTCTTGCATGACATATATATTAAGTTGCAGTCAGATTACAAACACACACTCACAGATGTGTTCCAGAAAGTTTCCAATGCATCAAATGATGAGCTCCCTGACAAATATTGCTAAATCACCCTGCTACTAATCTAAATCTTAAGAGACCAAATCTCTTGTTTCACTCCCAAAGAGCCAATCGTGAGAGACGAATTTAAAAAAGATTAGAAGTTGTGAAAGCAATTCATGTGAGGAGCCAACAGAAGACAGGACGACCTATGCAACTCAGTTCCATGTGAACAAGAGCAGAGGAAGAACATGATTCAGGTCAAAGACTGCACGATCACCTGTCGTAAAGATCTATGCAATTGGAAGAAAGGGTCGTGATCTGTGTGAGACGAATGATGAGACACAACACGTGTGTTGGGTGTAGGCTTCGGGTGATTTAATTTGGAGCAGTTGAGCTCGGACGTAGGTTGCACACCGCAACCGAACCTCTATAAATCTCTCATGTCTCTGTTACTAATTATTGTTCTCTATTTTGTGTGTTCGTACCAGTTTAATCCTAACAACTGGTATCCGTTTGAGGACGGGAAAACAAAAATCAAGAAATTCGATGGTCATAATTTCGGTTGGTGGAAGACGCAAATCGAGGATTTGCTGATTCATAAGGACGTGAGAGATTTGCTAGTCCAAAAATTTAGGGATGTTGGGGTGTATTTATACATATGCGAGCATACAAACATATGCAAAACCAAGACCAGCATCCAAGTGTGTGATTAAAAACTGAATAGATAATAAAGGTTGAATCTTGTCATGCTTTTGCTTTAATTTGCAGCTTTTCCTTGTAATCCCGTCCAAACGCAAGCATAATAGTTATGTTTAGTTAGAGGATTTTAAGTTTGATTTCTAGTTCTATAACTTTAAACCTGAAAATTCTCGTCTTAACAAAGATGAAAACAGTCCAGCTTGTATTTATGATCAGCGGTTGTGGATGGCGAACACCATATATGGCGTGCACAATAAGAATTAAGATATAGCAGACGGCTACCGGAACACCTATAAAACATTATATACAATTCCTAAAACATCCTACAAACCACTATATAACTCTAGGAATGTATACAGGGCACCCTTACTATAGTATTCTATCAAATGTTACATGACACCTATACAGTCAGTCTATAAAAGCAACTTTAGCTAATAGAAAATGAACATGTAGAGTTGTCAATTATGCTTTGTGAGATTGTGGTTAGTCCATAACCCGTAGACAGTTATCTAGTATTCATGCTTAACTATATGATCAAGTAAGACAGATTATCCAACTGCAGGAGACTAGGAGACAGAGGTAGGTCTCAAATGTAGATGAACAAGTAGCATTGTCGTTGAAGATTAAAAAAATAAAAAAGAAGAAGAGGTGTAGCGTACGAACCAAAAGCAAGTGCAAGTGAATCATCAATGGTCCTTGGCATGCTGCTGGTGTTCGAGGTGGCGGCGCTCCTCAGGAAGGGCGACGAGGTAGGAGAAGATCATGCCACCAAAGCAAACGTGATAGAGAGGGACGATCGAATCGGTCTGAATGTATTTGGCATGATAGTTATCCAAAGCTCTCTGGATGAAATTCTTCGCGTTGCTTGTCGTCACCATCGGCTTCACGTGCTTCGGCACGTCTTTCACTTTCATTCCCCTGATCTCGTTGAAAAAGTTCCTCATCGCCATTCTCCTCAACTCTCCTCTCAGATCCAATCGCTGAAACCCTAATTCTATTTCTAATTCAACCCAAACCCTTTTTGTCGCCGCTAACGGGTCGGATCGCCTCGCCTCATGCTCCATTCAATTTTATTCCCCTTGTTTTTTTATCTTGTTTTATTGAAATCTCAAGTTCTATTTAGTACAAGTTAATAAAATGGATTAAATAATCAAATCAGGGCATGTTTGGCCCTGCTTATTAAAACAACTTATTGACTTATTGACTTTTTTAATAAGTTAATAAGTTAGTATGGAGTGACTTATTAACTTATTTCCCTCACAACCATTATATTGCCAAACACTATAAAATGACTTTTTAACTTTTTAAAAGTTAATAAGTTAATAAGTAAGGAAAAAAAGCACTCCCAAACACCCACTCAATCACTACATTTTTATTATTTTGTTTGCTTAACATGTGAGAACAAAATAAATAATTATTTCATATTGTTTGTTAGATAGGAAAATATAAATCAATGAAATACAAAAGTGGTTATGATAGTGACGACCAATGGTGGTGGTGGTTGCCGGTGACGATGGTTGGTGGCAGCGGTGGTGGTTGGTGGTTGGAAACAATAGTCGTGGCCGGTGGTGGTGGTGGTGGTGGTGGGAAACGGTGATGGTAGTGACGGTGGTGCTAGGGTAGTTAGCCCTAATTGGTGACGGCGGCACTTGCGCAGCGATGGTGGTGGGCGGAGGTGATGGCGGGTAGTGGTGATGGTGGGCGGCGGTGGTGGTGGTGGTGGTTGTGGTGCTGGGGTAGCTAGTGGTAATTGGTAGGGCTAGCAAAACGGGTACCTGTTTAGACACGATAAGACCTGTTTAACAAAAAAGTGTACTATGCATTTTTTTTTAAATAATTAGAATTAGGAGTCTTGGATTTATCATTTCTTCTTCTTGATACCTAAAACATGAAACTTTAACACTCAAACCACCAAATCTAAGTGTTAAAGGTATCGTTTTCATGTTTGATACTTGTGCTAATCGCGTCGTCTGTAACCTGTTAAACACGATAAAACACGATTTGCTAGCCTTAGTAATTGGCGGTGGTGGTCGGTGGTTATTAGTGATAATGGTGGTAGTGGTGGTTGCCAGTGGTGGTAGTGGCTATGATTTGGTGGTAGTGGGCAGTGGAGGTAGTGGTAGTTGTAGTGTTGGTGGTACGTGCTCATGGTGGTCGGTAATGATTGGTAGTGGTGGTGGTGATGGTGGTTATGGTCGGTGGCGACCAATCTTGGTTGTCGGTTGTGATGGCACCGGCAGTGGTGGTAGTGGTCATGCCTGGTGGTGGTGGTGGTCATGCCTAGTGGTGGCGAGTGGTGGTGGCGGCGGGTGGTGGTGGTCATGCCTTGTGGTGATGGCCAGTGACGATTGATCCTGGTGGCCTATGGTGGTCGTTGTGGTGGGTGGGTGGGTGATGTTGGTGACTAAGGATGGAAGGATGAACATAATGAAAAAAAAAGAAAGAGGGTGGATGGAATGAATTTAAAAAAATGAAATTAACTAAGTAGTGGTTCATTTCATTACATTCACCAACCAAACGTGTTTTTTTATTCGCACTCAATGATTTATTACATTTCGCCCCCCATTCGTACGTACCAAACACTACCTAACATTACCATCGTCTATACATTCATAATTTGTTTTAATGATGTTGTATAGAGATATATAACTATGTGAATAGACATACCAGCATATAAGTTGACCTATATCTTAAGCACGTATATTAGGTGTGAGGTATGGACGATGGACTTTTGAATACTTAAAGATCGAAGACTAGAGTTATGTTGTTGCTTTCAAGAAAAGATACGTTAGTTATGTTAGCGATTCTTGCTTTTTTGTTTGTATCATATCTAGATTTTTTGTGTGTAGTGAATCTAGCATGTTAAAGAAGTTCTAGTTTTTCATTGCATTTACATCTGAATTACTTTGTTCACTTCTGTAGCTTTTGTGCATGGCATGTCTCATCTCAGGACTAACCCGAGATTCGTAGTGAACCCAGTTCGAAGGGCATTAGTTATTTGATCCGAAAATGGGGTGATATTTAGTCTAGATTTAAAGTTTGATGAAAATAAAGGTAAGGATTGGAAAAATTATCTACAGGATGTTGGTAATGAAAAATCAAGTTTGGATAGTTACACTATAGACTTGGATCAAAACATTGATATTGTTAGGAGGAAAGTACACATGTTCAAAACATTGATATTGTTAGGAGGGAAGTACACATGTTGCAACCATCACCTAGCCTAAATACAAAACACTCCAACCCAGTCATATGGTTCCCCTACTTCTATCACACCCCGATCGACAGCGAAATTATTGGGGCGAGCGAATGTGAATCGATTGCTCATAGCACATGGTAGTAATTGCGTTGAAATAATATTAAATGTCACTTTTATTGATTAATACTAATCATAATCCATTATAATCAAGCAATAATCCAAATTAATATAACAAAAGCCCTTTAATAAACTAGGTCCAGGTCCTAAGTGAGCAAAAAATCCATTAATTAGTATTTTTGAAATCATGTGAAAATGTAACGGGTCAGCTAACGAATTAGCCGGTGAGTAAACACAGGTTTGAATATATATATAGATTGATTAAAAGATTGAAAACAATTCAAGTAACATGGCAATGTCAAAACTTAAAATGCAATAGTGTAACATAAAAGACAAACCAACACAATCAAACCTAATGACTAAATTGACTCGATCCGTAAACAAAGCCTCATGTTCCATTCAATTTTATTCCCCTTGTTTTTTTATCTTGTTTTATTGAAATCTCAAGTTCTATTTAGTACAAGTTAATAAAATGGATTAAATAATCAAATCAATCACTACATTTTTATTATTCTGTTTGCTTAACATGTGAGAACAAAATAAATAATTATTTCATATTGTTTGTTAGATAGGAAAATATAAATCAATGAAATACAAAAGTGGTTATGATAGTGACGACCAATGGTGGTGGTGGTTGCCGGTGACGATGGTCGGTGACAGCGGTGGTGGTTGGTGGTTGGAAACAATAGTCGTGGCCGGTGGTAGTGGTGGTGGTGGTGGTGGGAAACGGCGATGGTAGTGACAGTGGTGCTAGGGTAGTTAGCCCTAATTGGTGACGGCGGCACTTGCGCAGCGATGGTGGTGGGCGGAGGTGATGGTGGGTAGTGGTGATGGTGGGCGGCGGTGGTGGTGGTGGTGGTGTTGGGGTAGCTAGTGGTAGTGGCTATGATTTGCTAGTGGTGTCCGGTGGTGGTGGGTGGTGGAGGTGGTGTAGTTGTAGTGTTGTTGTTACGTGCTCGTGGTGGTCAGTAGTAATTGGTAGTGGTGATGGTGGTGGTGGTGATGGTGGTTATGGTCGGTGGCGACCAATCTTGGTTGTCGGTTGTGATGGCACTGGCAGTGGTGGTGGTGGTCATGCCTGGTGGTGGTGGGAGGGTCATGCCTAGTGATGGCGAGTGGTGGTGGTCACATCTGGTGGTGATGGCCAGTGACGATTGATCTTGGTGGCCGACGGTGGTCGTTGTGGTGGGTGGGTGGGTGATGTTGGTGACTGAGGAGTGAAGGATGAACAAAATGAGAAAGAAAAAAGAAAGAGGGTGGATGGAATGAATTTGAAGAAATGAAATAAACTTTGTAATGGTTCATTCCATTACATTCACTAACCAAACATGTTTTATCATTCACACTCAATGATTTATTACATTTTGCACCCCATTCGTACGTACCAAACACTACCTAACATTATCGTCGTCTATACATTCATAATTTGTTTTAATGATGTTGTATAGAGATATAACTATGTGAATAGACTCACCAGCATATAAGTTGACCTATATCTTTAAGCACGTATATTAGGTGTGAGGTATAGAAGATGGACTTTTGAATACTTAAAGATCGAAGATTAGAGTAATGGTGTTGCTTTCAAGAAGAGATACGTTAGTTATCTTAGGGATGCTTGCGTTTTGTTTGATTCATATCTAGATTTTTTGTGTGTAGTGAATCTAGCATGTTAAAGAAGTTATAGTTTTTCATTGCATTTACATCTGAATTAGTTTGTTCACTTGTATAACTTTAGTGCATGGCATGTCTCATCTCATGTAACAACTCTAAAACTAAGGTTAGACAAATCAATGTTTTAAGAAAAAAAAATTACAAATGCATATTACATTATTTGGCTAACACCTATTGAGTATATGTGTTTTAGTGTATATATATATATATATATATATATATATATATATATATATATATATATGTATATATATATATATATGTATATATATATATGTATATATATATATGTATATATATATGGTACGTATGCATGCTTGCATGCATGCATGGGACTTACGTGTACATGAATTCATATGCATAAACATTTCATGATAGATATTATTTGATCAATTATCTCAATGTTATAGCACCAAACATACATCAAATGAATTGAGATACAACCTGAAAACTTGGTATCAAAACAAAACCAATCAAACCTTAAACACCTAAACATCAATATAAGCAACACCTAAGATCTAACCTTGGTTCATTATGGAACTAAGTAACCCGACTAAACACTTAAACCCACGGCAAATCCTAGCTTAATGACTAATTGAGTCATTAACACCCAAAACCGCCACCTATTTTTGCTTGACACTAAGGACACTTCCAAATCTGCCACATAGCAAGCTAAGGGCCAACTAACACAAGCTAAAAGGGCCACATCATTAACCTATACCTAGACTTAATGATTGCCAACCTCCACTACATCTTGCACCTCTCGGTCAAAAACAACAACCGCATACCACCACCACCTTCATACCATCACTCTCGGTCACCACAACGCATACCACCACCACCTCTTACACTCTCTCGGTCACTATACTAGCCAACATCATCCAAGCCTCATATAATCACCATCTTCCAAACCATTTTACAAGAAATCAAGATCATCAAGCTCCAAGAGTAACAACCGGATTCACCAAGGATTAAAAGCTATCATCAACCTCTTTTAATCCTCTCTCTCTGTCAAAATCAAGGTTCCATCCTCTAATTCATAACTAACTAAGATTACAAAGGTGTATATGTGTTTAAACAACACATATAACCAACCCTTTTGATTAGAACATCCGAATTCTTCACAAAACCTTAAAAACACTTTAATTTTATCAAAATCAGTAAGAAATATTCAAAGATCTGGAAAAACATTATAAACCAAGGTTTTAAACAAAAGATCACAAATAAAGGGTTGGAATTATGTGAATTCTTGATAAATTTGATTTATCATCTAAATGACTGTGACTGCGGGAATAAAAATAGAAACTTGTTAGGAACTATTAGAAATAACATTCTGCAAATTTTAGTATGATTATGATAAGTAAAATAATTTATATAATTTATTTAAGTTATTAAAAGAAAATTATCAACCGGAAGATCCGAACCTGGTAAAAAGATGAAAACATTATCTAATTTGTAGTTATGCATGAGTTATATATATTTTAGAAGAATCTGTAATTCAAAAATCAGGAAAAATGTCTAAGCTATGAGATAAATCATGAAAAATTTATATAAAATATATTAACTTAATTAGAACAGCTTTGGATGAAATCTAGAATTTTTGGGTATGTTCTGCTATTTTTACTAATATTTTTTAAACTGGTAAAAATCGTAGAAAAAGTTATGTTATGAATTGATGCCTTAGGGATTTATGAGATAATATGGATTTTAATATATAGATTCTGGTAAATTTTAGTAAATTTTGAAAACCCGTAGGTATTTTTGCTGATTTATTCAAGTATTGTAAAAATTCAAGAAAATAAACTGTAATTAATTAATATGAGAAAATTTTACATGTTAAAACAGATTTTTGTATGTTTCTGCTACAAAATTTCGTGACAAATAGACAATTATAACTTTTGTTTTGATTTTTGTAATTTGAGGTGCTTAATATTTTAAAGAAAAGACATTTCCAAATCTATAAATATTTTTATAGGTTGCTTACTGGAGTAAGAGGTGAGACTCATAGCCCCATTTTTGTACTTATAAGTTTTTGGGGGAAAAAACATACTATTTTGAGATTGATTAATATATATAAAATTTTTGAAATATACTGTCATTTATGTTACAACCATTAATTCGGATGTTGAACTGTCTAATAATATAGGTAGCGTTACTTAGGAAAATATTTCCTGCACCAACAGGATGAGTGTTGTAATATTATATTATCTGATTTTTGTGATTTATATTGTGACAGTTATGAATCACCCGACTTATAAATAGGTTTGGTTGTAAACTTATCTATGTTGCATCAATATATGTATTTTGTTCTGAAGTTAAACCTATGATTTCATCAACTTTATGTTGATTATTTTGAGTATGCTTTTTCAGGTATTCAACATGTCGAACAACATTATGTTCTCGTTTGATGTGTATAATGGTTGGGGTGAAGTTATGGGGAAAGTTTGTGTGAATTTAACTGTTAATCTGTACGATCTTAGCTTGGCGGTGGATGCTCACTTCCATCGTTATTGAAGATGTAGCAGTTAAATTAGCATGTTTTTGTAATAGGGTTATATTTGAAAATTTTGTGTACTGCTATTGATGTAACTCGAACTATTATTATCTAATGTTATGTTTAAAAGTTATGACTTAAAGTATGTGTTGATTTCTTTATATTTATTTAATCAATGTGTTCTGAACAAGCTAGCCACACCGAAACATTTCACGCTTCCGCCCAGATGTGACATCTCAAGACCATCCCAGGATTCGTAGTGAACCCAGTTCGAAAGGCATTTGTTATTTGATCCGAAAAGGGGTGATATTTAGTCTAGATTTAAAGTTTGATGAAACTAAAGGTAAAGATTGAAAAAATTATCTGTAGGATGTTGATAATGAAAAATCAAGTTAGGATAGTTACACTGTAGACTTGGATCAAAACATTGATGTTGTTAGGAGGGAAGTATACATGTTGCAACCATCACCTAGCCTAAATACAACACACTCCAGCCAGTCATATGGTTCTCCTACTTCTTTGGCTTTCATATAACTATTTAGTTCTCTTATGAACCCTCTCTCTCTTTCTCTCTCTCTCTCTCCCTTTCTCTCTCTCTCTCTCTCTCTCTCTCTCTCTCTCTCTCTATATATATATATATATATATATATATATATATATATATATATATATATATATATATATATATATATACACACACACTTAAAACCCATATTATAAATAAAAACCATGAAAACTAAGGGTTACATATATGTAAGTATGTGTTACCAAGCGTATAACTAAGAGTTACATACATTTAACTCATACAAATTACGTATATGTAAGTTGTTTCGTTATCACCGTCGTTTTTTGGAGTTTAAATTACAAAATATATAATGACATAAAAAATAAGGTTGAAGTTTACTCAAATATACTTTAAACAATTAAAAAGTTAAAGCAAGTATATATTATGTGACTGGGTGGTAGTGGTTTTCACGCTTTTTAATTATAAAATTAGTTTTCATTCAATCCATCTCCTATATATATAGGGGAGAGATCAAATGAAAACCAACATTTTAGTAGAAAATCAAAAAAACCACTTTCTACAATCATCTAATTTTTTTTATTCTTTTATAATTTATTTAATTTAAAGGGTATTATAGTAAATGATCACTCAACTATTCTAGCTAATTAATATTGTATTTAATGTTGAATCCCTTGATCTTAGGTAACTATTAGTGGTTTCTTATAACAAATCAAAGAAGCAAAAGACTACAACACCCCAATTCATGTAATTTAAAAAATCAACATGTGGAAGAAATCTAGGAAACAAAAAAGTATGGTTGTTAGTGGGTGAAAGGACTAAGATAGAAGAAAGATACAATGAAATTGTAAATAATATTCTATGTATTTTTTAATGTGAAACAAATTCATCTCGTTTATTTGTTTTTCATCGGCGGATCTTATGTGTAGTTGATGAATGGGAATTGTAATGTGATGAAGATGATGTATTGGCATTCCAACAAAATTTGTAAGCCCCAACATTGATATTCCTTTTTTATTACAATCTGAAGATGTCATGTTGTTAATTAAATTATCATTAATTAATTTCATCTTTTCATTATTTTGGTGTGATTATTGATAATATGATTACTTTTGGTCTCTTGCTTTTGAATTATTTTATAGATGTTCCTTAAAAGTAAAATTAGGTTTGGTTTCATTAAGAAAATATTAGTATGATGATAATCATTTACTAAATTTGGATTTTCTATGGAAGCCTAGAACTTTTAGTTTCATTATTAACTAAAATTTTTCTATTGTTTGATATTTACACAAGTGTGTGTTCTTGGTATTCATGATGAAAAAGATCAAGATTTGAAAATCCTATGTAACTATATATTTGTATCAAATTTGAACTTATCAAGTTACATGGATGATGGATCAAGTTTTGAAGATGGGTCAAAGAAGATGATGCATTAAAGATGATGATGGGTCGAAGCAATAATCAAAGTGTGTGGTTTATAGCACGAAGGACAAAATGAACAAGATAAACACCACTGTTACATATACGTAACATTATTATTACATATACGTAAAAATGTTTGTTTATCTAATATCTTTTACTTGTATTTGCGTGAATCGCAACCAGATTTTATTTGTATTTGTTTATTCATACATAACCATGTCTATATGTCTGCGAATTTACGATTTCAATAAAGTATTATGAATACTTGTTATGTTATACTTACATATACATAAATGGCAACGAATGTAATATGTATTAACATGGTTTAGATGGTCAGAATATTTGAGATTCAATTCGATGATGGAATTGAAGTTAGATTGGGTTATATATACGTAACATAATGTTTCATTTACATATATGTGCATGCACTCTGTCTTTGATATGGAGCAAACCACTAAGTGTTACATGTACGTTACTCTTACGGTTACGTAGAAACATTGAATATTTAATTGGATCACTTCTTATTATTATTATTTTGTTCATAGTTCTCCATCGTAACATTTGTTCATCATATATTGCCTACGTATACAAAACATACCTATACGTACCAAGCCTTGTTTGGTTTCTTAGTAATCACAACCATGAAATAAAAGTACATCTTATATGCTTATATATATGTATTAAACTTTCTTTAATATATAAGAAAACCCTAATCTCACTATTAAAAGAACAAAGACTTATATAATGTGCTTACATATAATGACCATACGTATTCGTACCAGCTATCCATTTTTATGTATACTTTAATTTTAAAACTCTTAATATTCTGTGTTTTGTTTAAAAAATTAAGAGATTAGGAGATATATTTATGGATTAGGAGAGAGAGAAATTTGTTTGGAGATTTGGTAATATCACATTGATTATTAGAAGTTACAATTACAAATAAAAATTCCCTATTATGCCCTTGTCCACTTAATTAGGTAAGATTTAGGTAAAAAAAATATTTACAAAAATGTCATGTTAATTTATGACCATTGGTCAATTTATTTAATGGTTAAGATTTGGTTTTCTACATGCTTATTGCCACATATCATCTTCTCACACCCTCCTTGCCACATGTCACTAGCATAAAAAGCTAATTATTTAATTATCCTATTAAATGTTAACGATATAATTAATATTCTTTCCAAATCATAAAACATATTTTATTAAGGAATGTAATTACTTTAGAAAATAATTATACGGCTTGGAGACATCAGAGGAAGACTATCACTTCTATCCGAGTACAATCATAGCATAATTTCATTAATTCGTTGAACCTTGGTGATAACCATTAGCATTGAGGTCAATCACCACACCACCTCTATCATACGTATGACATTACACGATACGAGAGTGCATGGCCAACCTACACCTAAAGTGCCTACATTCCACTTGCAGTTAATATAACCACAACCTAACGCGCATGAGATTCGACAACCAAAGCTACTAGTAGTCCCAAGGGGATGGAACCCTCTGATAATAGTTAGCAGTACTGAACAAGCGAGTCATCGGTCTGTGGAAGAAAAGGACTGCCTTTGAAAAAAGAAAAAAGGAACTCGCTTAACTCGCTAGGAGTCGCCTAGGGACTGGACTTCATCAATAGGTTCTTTCTCTCACATCATTTCGCTATGCTCAATAAATATCCGGAATAGTTGAAATTAGTTCATGTTCCCTTTCCAAAGTCAGTCGAGTCTGAATGGGTATACTTAGTCGTGGAGCATTCCGAGTATTTGTTTTAGGGATCGTTCATATGCATCTACTTCCTTTATAGCAGTTATTCTTTGGTTCCAGAATGTATAGCTCTTACCTCGACTTCGCTTTGGAAATCGGAGACTGTTCCAAATTCCTACTGAGATAGGCAAGCGGATAGAGAAGTAGACGTATCTTGCTAGGCATAGACATGTGATAGCTTAACGAGGTGTCGCGCAATCTGCTGATGTTGGGTTGAGAAAAGACTCAACCCATTTCGCCCTGGAAGGATTGATTGTGAAACCTACCAAGAATTCATTTTAATTGACTGAAAGGCCCTACCCGACTCATTCTTAGGACTAGTAGTCACACAAGTACGATCGACGTTGGTAGAACATGATGTTATGAGCGTTCAAAACCAGTCTTGAAGTGAATGAATTAGAAAGAACAAAGAAGTAAGGATATGAGATGACTTTTTGAACTATATTATAAACAAATGTTCCCATCCACACCAATCATGAGTTTTCTCCATTCCTCTCATATAACGTTGTAACGCCCTTAATGCTAGGTTTTGAAAAAGACTTTTCATGTCATTCTCATTTAGGTCCAATTCGGATCCCTCCGTTGTTTCTTTTTCCTTCCCCGCCTTTTACTCGAAATGAGAAAGAAGATGGTACACTTGAATTGTATTATTGAAGTGCTTATTGCTTGCCAAAATCTTTCCAAATTATAAAACACATTTTCATTAAGGAATGTATTCTTTAGAAAATAAATAATATGATATTTTTAATATTGAGAACTCTTTTTAAATGAAGTTTAAAAAACTAAAATTTTATAAAAATATCAGAATGATTAAAAAGTTTTTTTTTTAAATAAAACTTTTTTAAACAAGAAATTTTAAAAATATTGTCATTAATTTATTACTTAAGATAGTTGAGTATACGTAATTCGAATCATATATTATCTAAAAATTATTTTATAGTTTTAAAAAAATAATTACTAATTTTTAATTTAATAGTTTAATTGAACTCGTATAAAACACAGGTTTTAAACTATGTATGTAAATGTGTGCGTGTGTAGGGAGATGATCCCTCAATAACTCCTTTTTAAGAAAAAAAATCTAGAGAACTCTTTAAGTTGAGGGGTTAGTTTTTATTTTATCATCTCAATTGGTTAAAACGTAATCTTCTTCAAAATTATACGATCATTGTGTCTTTTTTCTAAAAATCGATACTTTTCTAAAATACCCATAATCTTCCAATTTTTGTTGATCGATTACGTATTTTTCATTTGTAACCGTTAATCGATTTTATATGAAACCTAATTTCAATCCTATTATTAAAGGGTATTTATCATGAAATTTTCTTCCGTATTAGTTGGTATTTTTACTGATTTTTAATAGTTTGTTTGTGTTTTATGTTAAATTGAATATAGATTGCTTCTTGTGAGAGTTTTACTTCTAATATTGCAAACATTGCTATCGAAATCCACAAAATCAATTATGTTGTGGCAAAATTTGATATTAATCTAGTTAAAGAGTATAATTTGATGGATCAGAATGCACAATCAAGTTCATCTTGTGATAGTGCTTCAACTTTTAACGATTCTAATCATCTGTCTTGCAATTCATTATTTCATTTATGTTGAGCAACAAGGTAAATTTTGATTCATGAGACTACATATATGTAATATAAGGTTACATGTGTATAATATATCTGAACTTTACATATTTTGGATTGTCAGTAATTTGTTCAAATTGTGATAATTTATGTCATTGTTTTTTCCAACAAATTATGTGATAAGTATCTGCTATTATCTTATTATTAATGATTATTATTTTTTTAAAATTACTTTATTTATTCTTATGGTCTTTTTGGTTGTTGGTTGTTACATTCTTTTGGAACAAAGAATGTAAGTAGTGTTTATCTTATCATTCATCAAACAAAACAAGGATAAACCTGTTTTGAAAATGACTTGTTAGAAATGAGACTGTTGTTTGCTGAAAAGTCAAGGTTTTCTACTTGTTATGCGTTATGAATAAAACAAAAGGGTTTATTACTTAGTTACATGATGTGTACTGAACTAGTAAACCGAAGTTTCAAGTTTTCAACTCAAGGGTATTTCTTCAATTTCTACTTCTCATCGTAGTAGGTTTAAAGCATCAAATCGCATGGCCTGTATTTAATTAAAAGCAGTTCAATGCACTTCTATACGAGTTTGTTGAAAGCCATAATATTAATGTATACTGAATGGAACGAGAGTGCTCTAAATATGACTTTTTCATGAAATTGGTCTGGTTGTTTCTCATAAAATCATTCAAGATTCCAACAACCAACTCCCTTTACCTAATACTGATTTTTTCCTATAATCAATAAAGGAAAATTAATAACTTAAATTTTCATGATTCTATGGTACTAAAAATTAACTTATTATATACATCTTATGTCGTTTGCTGGTTAGACAAGTCTACTTCTATTCAAAATTTAATTTAGTGCATGTATGATGTATGTGAGGCTATAAATAATAAAACGGAAAACAAAAATCAACGGGAAGGTTTAATGATGTCCAGCATGTGTTCATACAACAAAAAAGAAAATATATTTATTTTAGTGGCTTTTGAAAACCAAACCAAACCAAACCAAATTCAAATGGCATTATTCTGATGCTCGGGCTCCCTCCCAAAACCTGCAAATCACAACTGTGGCATCAAATGTACATACAGATTATTTTCATCTAATTAAAAGAACCATATTCTATAGCTCACTCTGATGACTGGATATAAACAAGACAAGTACGCGAAAACAAATTGTCAGCCAGCAAGTATGGTCATACAATATTCTGATGTGGGTATAATTGATTTTTAAAGCTACAAAAATTCAAATAAAAAACTAGGAACAGGGATAGGGTAATCATCATCCACAACATATGCATAGGATAAGAGGGGAGTCAAGACTTTAGATTACCCAAATATTCAAAACTGAATTCAGAAAATTCAATAGTAAAATAGGGAAAAACACAAAGGAGCCCTCAGTCCCCTTAAACACCAAAGCAACCCAATATGTTCCTAATATTGTGCTATGTTTATTAACAATCTAGATGGTCAAAGGTGCACTCAAGGCTCCAAAAAACTGCAAGACATACAAAAAGAAAGCACAACAATAAAGATATATGATAGGCATAGAAAATTAACGTTTTAATACTATTTTAAAATTATAACAAAAAACCAAATAAACAAACCAGACAAACACACTCTAACTTGTGCACGAATTTTCAAATATGCACGTATAACACAATACTTAACTAATAAAACACTAATTCTAGCATTGTAAAAGTTGCAATACTATAGTATGTAGTATCATTTCTTAAAAAGTATAGAATTATTTATACCAAACTAAATTAATAAAAGCGGAGAATAACTCCAAGATAATTAATTGGCCCCCATCCATTATCCTTTAATATTTAACCAGAGTTAACTTCGTTTCTCAAAGAAAAATATTGGGCCTAGCCATTGCCACAAGAGCCATTTTCTAAGAAAAAACAAATTACGGTTTTAATGAGACCAATACCCCACTTGTTTGTCTATCATGTAAGACTAACGCTAGCATAGTCTCTCGCCAAAGCCATAGCTATGTTCATCTATCCTCATTTTCTCTATCTACAACTTTGTTTCCAGCTTTTGGATATTCTTCAGTCCACTTTTTCGATAAACCAGCGATGAAGAAGGTCACCTTGCGTATGTTCGAAGCGCCTAGGCATTGAATGAAAGTGTAGGCTGGTTCGCCTTTGACTGCATAGTTAGAAGCAATGATTTTTTGGCTTGCCACTCACAGAATGTTCAAGCAAAGAATGTCTCATGCCGGATTATTTATGGTGGTTACCCTATCTCTAGTGGACTGGATCCCCCGTTGGAGCTCCGCGGTCAACAGTCTTGCATCCTTAGCCTAAGGCATAGACACATTCTCCAACGGTCTTGCCGGATTATTTAATGTGCTTCATAAGTTCTAAGATTATCCTGTAATCTACTGGTGGTTTGTTGACCAGAACTTCAAAAAAAACATAAAAACACCAGTGATCTTTATGGAACTCCACGACTCTTTAATGCCTTCCACACTTCCTTTGCATTCTTGTATCTTGCCACTTGTAATAGTACACATCCTCAGGGAGAACACAAATGCTCTTGCCATCAGATTCTTCTTAGAATCTTGGTCTCGACAGGCCCTCTAGTAGCCGGGTCAACAGCTTCCCATAAACCATAGGCTTGCAAGATCGCTTCTACCATAACAGACCAACTCGAATAGTTTGTTTCTGTCGCATTTGTGCCATCAGATTCTTCTTAGAATCTTGGTCTCGACAGGCCCTCTCGTAACCGGGTCAACAGCTTCCCATAAACCATAGGCTTGCAAGATCGCTTCTACCATAACAGACCAACTTGAATAGTTTGTTTCTGTCAACTTTGGGCACTGTAATGGCACGTTTTGCTGCTGCTCTCTAACAATTTTTGCTCCTTCAGCCATTCTTCTTTGACTATGCAGATCAAAAACAGGTTGCTGGTTTTTTTTCCATCTCCTAACATATCAGTCCCACAGGTTGATCAATTTCTTCATTGCCTTTTAGCCTCTACCACACAGGTATTCTCGATCTTCTTCGGTTGTTACCACACAGGTGTCATGATCCATACAGAATGTTGTCTTACCACACAGGTTTCTCTCTCTTGCTGCACCACGCAGGTTCTCTTGCTCCACACATTCGAAACTTCTTCCTTCTTAATAATCTTCCTACACAGGTCACGGTTGGGTGAGTATTGGTTGTTGGTTTGTTCCGTAGTCACAGGATTCATTGGAAGTCTAGCGATTTTCGAATTGGTTCGAATCGACCCATTCGCATTCAACGGGTCGATAGCAACCCAGCCGCTCGTGGTTCGCTCAATGGTTCGATTGTGGTTCGTGGTTGCAATTCACTCGTAGTCCAATAAATTCGCTATTGATTCGAGAATCGGGTAACCATGATTCGCGATTTATATAACTATGAATTCATGAATTCATGAAATTGGAGCGAAAATTAATTTCAACCTAGACCAATCGAATTCAAATGGTGTTCAATGTTCCAGGTTATTTTCTTTGGAGGGAAAATTGGCAACTGCCTTCTGCTCTTCCAATGATGTTACTGTTCCAGGTTCATTCCGGTTATAATTCTGGATTTTTAGAACTATCAGTTCGTTTAATGAGAATATATGATTTTCAGATATATGATTATGTTGCTTTAAACATGCCTTGTTTTTTATTATGTGGAGTTCTTTGATGCCGACTTGTTGCTGATGTTCTAGCAAATCGCGAACCCGTTCCTCGTTTTCGAACCGGAGCGAACCGCGAATTAGTGACTATGGTTTGTTCTTTGATGTCATACTTACTATTGTTGTTGTTCTTATCTACCGACTTGCTGTTGATGTTCTTGATCATTGATATGAGCTTCACTAAGATCTAATACCAATGTTGGGTTATGAAGGTTTTGGTCATGCCAGGCTGGGCTCGGGCCTGTTTTGGGGACGGAAACAGCAGGGCAGCCGGCCCTAGGCTGTTGTGTTTTATTTTGTTATCTTGGAGCCTAAGTGTTGCCTTAATTACTAACCCTAATCTAGCATTATAAATAGACCCATGATGTATTTGTATTCTTGAGCACAATAATAATATAAACCCTAGTTGCAGAGTGGACGTAGGTCACCTTGACTGAACCACTATAATTCTCCCGTGTCTACTTTTTTTCTAATGTGTGGTTCTGTGTGTTTACATGCTTCCACCCAAATCTAGCATTATAAAAAGACCCATGATGTATTTGTATTCTTGAGCACAATAATAACATAAACTCTAGTTGCGGAGTGGACGTAGGTCACCTTGACCGAACCACTATAATTCTTCCATGTCTACTTTTTTTCTATTATGTGGCTCTATGTGTTTGATTGCTGCCACTAAAACCTACTCTGATTGTGATACCTAACAACCAATTGTTGGCCCAGAACTTTGAAAAACACAAACACACAGAAACACTAGTGATCTTTGTGGAACTCCATGACTTTTTACTTGTAATATTATTAAACCAAAACTCACACCTTACAATGAACCCTATATTCTTTTATATATACTAAAAGCCTCACCAAAAAACAAGTAAACCTTAATCTACTTATTAGGAAACTCAATCAAATCAAAAAAGACTCCATCAATTAAACAAATCAAATCAAAGTACTAAAACAATAACCTAAAACTCTATCAAATCAAAACATACTCAATCAATTAAACAAATCAAATCAAACTACTAAAATAATAACCTACCTTACTCCTAATTTCAACCCACAAAAAATAAATCGACAAATCAAATCGAGATTAACCCAACAGGTTTATAGCTTAGATTAACAGAAAGTGTTATGCCATGGTATCTACCTTGCATGACATATGTTGAGGTGTAAAGGCCTTTGGGCTATTGAATGGAGTTATGGGCCTGACCCATTGAAGCTTCTTGAAAACCCTAATTATCTTTATATATAACATGTCATGGTATCATAATCTGCCCTTTGAGCTTAATAAAAATACCTAGTTGCAAAGAGTGGACATTGGTCATCTTGACTAAACCATTATAATTCTATTGTTCTTATTGTTTTCGTTCGTGTGCGTGTGATGTGTGTGTTTCTGTTGCGTAGATACCTAAAAACATATATCAAAGTTGCACCAAGACTTTAACTAGTCACAAACAAAGTGTGCCACAGGTTTTCTAGTGCATCAAATGATGAGCTCCCAGAAAACTTTTGCTAGATCATCCAACGGTCAATCTAAATCATAATTTGTGTTGTCAAAAGCAAAGGAGATGCTTTTTTCGCCTAGGCACATTTTCTAGCCACAGCAAGGATTTACCGCCTTGCAGCCATCTAGGCGCTCAAACAAAGGTTCGGCTAAGAAGCCACTTTTCTGCACGTCCGGCCAAGAGCTTACTTTCTTTGTTATTTCTATGCAGAAGTTACAGTTTGTGTTTGTATATTAAGAAATAACTAGTATCAAACCGTCGCGTTGCGTCGGGGCATAAAAACGCATCAAATATCATTAATGTCATACCATTGATAGCGACCACCAACACCAGAAAAGATCGTAAAACAGATTAAATAAAAACGAAAAAAAATATAATCAAACAAAAACTAGACGTAAACACGTTGAACCACGCACGCTCATTGTCGCGTGTTAAATTGTTAATGTGCAAAAATTAGACCGAAACGTAAAACAAAATTCGGCCCTTAAACAAAAACAAATTGATAAAAACGTTTAACCACATACTCATGTTTCGGCATGTTAACTCAGAAATTTAAACCCGAAACGTAAAACAAAAAACGTGTAAAAGATGAAAAATATATGATGCCAAAGTTGAAAGTAAAAAAAATGTAAAATCTAAATGTTAAAGATGAAAACTACAAATCTTAAAAGTAAAAAAAAAAAAAAAAAAAAACAAAGTAAGGTACAACTTAGAAAGCATAAGTAGAAACCATTATGCATATTCAAGTTGGAAATTAGTAATAAATATAATAGAAATCTTCATCAAAGAAGTGTAATTAGGGTTGGAAGAGAAAGAGAGGGTAGGTGAGGGATGGTTTGTGATTGTGTGTTAGTAAAATGTCTGAAAAGTAAATATTTTTGTCTGTATAAAGGAATGCTGGGACAGAACAATATGCAGAAGAAAAAAGTATCCTAAGTTGATTTTTTTTATTATATTAGGCTATTAGATTTTTATTAGAGCCTATATTATTTTATTTATCCAAGCCTATTATGTATCTTTTATTGCTTTTTTTTCTAAGCCTATTATGCATCTTTTATTGTTTTTTTAAAGGGCGCTTCTTTTTCTCGGGTGCACTTCTTTTTTGCGCCTTGCGCCTAAGCGACAAGCAACGCCGTTGCGTCTTGCGTCGTTGACAACTATAATCATAATATTACTAAACCTTGTGGGTCACTCCCGGATGACTTCTACTAAACCATCTTGTGCTACCGCTAACAAACTTAACTTCCAAGCCCATGTGATCCGTGGTTGGTTAAAGGCCAACAAAAGACGGGACGACTTGTGCAACTCAATTCCATGCGAACAAGAGCAGAGGAAGACCATGGCAATTAGAAGAAAGGGTTGTGATCTATGTGAGACGAAATATGAGAAGCAACGCATCCTTAGAAGAAATCAAGAGAAAAAAAAAAGGACAAAGCAAAAGGCTTAACAATGGGAGGTGTTGGCTAGATGCCTAGATCCATATCCCAAAAGTACTAGAAAGCAAGTGTCCCTCTGCATTTTAATGTTCATTATTTATGTTGCTTTAAGAGTTGAAGTTTATATTAAAAAAACAAAAAATGTTACCCAAAAACTAAAACCAGACTATCCATATAAAAAATGATAATGCCTACTAATATTTACTCATTAAAAAAGGACACAAGTGTAGATATGAGTTCATGGGTGAGATATACATGTATATGATAAAGGATGTGAGAGATTTGCTAGTCCAAAAATTTAGGGATGTTGGGGTGTATTTATACATATGCGAGCATACAAACATATGCAAAACCAAGACCAGCATCCAAGTGTGTGATTAAAAACTGAATAGATAATAAAGGTTGAATCTTGTCATGCTTTTGCTTTAATTTGCAGCTTTTCCTTGTAATCCCGTCCAAACGCAAGCATAATAGTTATGTTTAGTTAGAGGATTTTAAGTTTGATTTCTAGTTCTATAACTTTAAACCTGAAAATTCTCGTCTTAACAAAGATGAAAACAGTCCAGCTTGTATTTATGATCAGCGGTTGTGGATGGCGAACACCATATATGGCGTGCACAATAAGAATTAAGATATAGCAGACGGCTACCGGAACACCTATAAAACATTATATACAATTCCTAAAACATCCTACAAACCACTATATAACTCTAGGAATGTATACAGGGCACCCTTACTATAGTATTCTATCAAATGTTACATGACACCTATACAGTCAGTCTATAAAAGCAACTTTAGCTAATAGAAAATGAACATGTAGAGTTGTCAATTATGCTTTGTGAGATTGTGGTTAGTCCATAACCCGTAGACAGTTATCTAGTATTCATGCTTAACTATATGATCAAGTAAGACAGATTATCCAACTGCAGGAGACTAGGAGACAGAGGTAGGTCTCAAATGTAGATGAACAAGTAGCATTGTCGTTGAAGATTAAAAAAATAAAAAAGAAGAAGAGGTGTAGCGTACGAACCAAAAGCAAGTGCAAGTGAATCATCAATGGTCCTTGGCATGCTGCTGGTGTTCGAGGTGGCGGCGCTCCTCAGGAAGGGCGACGAGGTAGGAGAAGATCATGCCACCAAAGCAAACGTGATAGAGAGGGACGATCGAATCGGTCTGAATGTATTTGGCATGATAGTTATCCAAAGCTCTCTGGATGAAATTCTTCGCGTTGCTTGTCGTCACCATCGGCTTCACGTGCTTCGGCACGTCTTTCACTTTCATTCCCCTGATCTCGTTGAAAAAGTTCCTCATCGCCATTCTCCTCAACTCTCCTCTCAGATCCAATCGCTGAAACCCTAATTCTATTTCTAGTTCAACCCAAACCCTTTTTGTCGCCGCTAACGGGTCGGATCGCCTCGCCTCATGTTCCATTCAATTTTATTCCCCTTGTTTTTTATCTTGTTTTATTGAAATCTCAAGTTCTATTTAGTACAAGTTAATAAAATGGATTAAATAATCAAATCAGGGCATGTTTGGCCCTGCTTATTAAAACAACTTATTGACTTATTGACTTTTTTAATAAGTTAATAAGTTAGTATTGAGTGACTTATTAACTTATTTCCCTCACAACCATTATATTGCCAAACACTATAAAATGACTTTTTAACTTTTTAAAAGTTAATAAGTTAATAAGTAAGGAAAAAAAAGCACTCCCAAACACCCACTCAATCACTACATTTTTATTATTTTGTTTGCTTAACATGTGAGAACAAAATAAATAATTATTTCATATTGTTTGTTAGATAGGAAAATATAAATCAATGAAATACAAAAGTGGTTATGATAGTGACGACCAATGGTGGTGGTGGTTGCCGGTGACGATGGTTGGTGGCAGCGGTGGTGGTTGGTGGTTGGAAACAATAGTCGTGGCCGGTGGTGGTGGTGGTGGTGGTGGGAAACGGTGATGGTAGTGACGGTGGTGCTAGGGTAGTTAGCCCTAATTGGTGACGGCGGCACTTGCGCAGCGATGGTGGTGGGCGGAGGTGATGGCGGGTAGTGGTGATGGTGGGCGGCGGTGGTGGTGGTGGTGGTTGTGGTGCTGGGGTAGCTAGTGGTAATTGGTAGGGCTAGCAAAACGGGTACCTGTTTAGACACGATAAGACCTGTTTAACAAAAAAGTGTACTATGCATTTTTTTTTAAATAATTAGAATTAGGAGTCTTGGATTTATCATTTCTTCTTCTTGATACCTAAAACATGAAACTTTAACACTCAAACCACCAAATCTAAGTGTTAAAGGTATCGTTTTCATGTTTGATACTTGTGCTAATCGCGTCGTCTGTAACCTGTTAAACACGATAAAACACGATTTGCTAGCATTAGTAATTGGCGGTGGTGGTCGGTGGTTATTAGTGATAATGGTGGTAGTGGTGGTTGCCAGTGGTGGTAGTGGCTATGATTTGGTGGTAGTGGGCGGTGGAGGTAGTGGTAGTTGTAGTGTTGGTGGTACGTGCTCATGGTGGTCGGTAATGATTGGTAGTGGTGGTGGTGATGGTGGTTATGGTCGGTGGCGACCAATCTTGGTTGTCGGTTGTGATGGCACCGGCAGTGGTGGTAGTGGTCATGCCTGGTGGTGGTGGTGGTCATGCCTAGTGGTGGCGAGTGGTGGTGGCGGCGGGTGGTGGTGGTCATGCCTTGTGGTGATGGCCAGTGACGATTGATCCTGGTGGCCTATGGTGGTCGTTGTGGTGGGTGGGTGGGTGATGTTGGTGACTAAGGATGGAAGGATGAACATAATGAAAAAAAAGAAAGAGGGTGGATGGAATGAATTTAAAAAAATGAAATTAACTAAGTAGTGGTTCATTTCATTACATTCACCAACCAAACGTGTTTTTTTATTCGCACTCAATGATTTATTACATTTCGCCCCCCATTCGTACGTACCAAACACTACCTAACATTACCATCGTCTATACATTCATAATTTGTTTTAATGATGTTGTATAGAGATATATAACTATGTGAATAGACATACCAGCATATAAGTTGACCTATATCTTAAGCACGTATATTAGGTGTGAGGTATGGACGATGGACTTTTGAATACTTAAAGATCGAAGACTAGAGTTATGGTGTTGCTTTCAAGAAAAGATACGTTAGTTATGTTAGCGATTCTTGCTTTTTTGTTTGTATCATATCTAGATTTTTTGTGTGTAGTGAATCTAGCATGTTAAAGAAGTTCTAGTTTTTCATTGCATTTACATCTGAATTACTTTGTTCACTTCTGTAGCTTTTGTGCATGGCATGTCTCATCTCAGGACTAACCCGAGATTCGTAGTAAACCCAGTTCGAAAGGCATTAGTTATTTGATCCGAAAATGGGGTGATATTTAGTCTAGATTTAAAGTTTGATGAAAATAAAGGTAAGGATTGGAAAAATTATCTACAGGATGTTGGTAATGAAAAATCAAGTTTGGATAGTTACACTATAGACTTGGATCAAAACATTGATATTGTTAGGAGGAAAGTACACATGTTCAAAACATTGATATTGTTAGGAGGGAAGTACACATGTTGCAACCATCACCTAGCCTAAATACAAAACACTCCAGCCCAGTCATATGGTTCCCCTACTTCTATCACACCCCGATCGACAGCGAAATTATTGGGGCGAGCGAATGTGAATCGATTGCTCATAGCACATGGTAGTAATTGCGTTGAAATAATATTAAATGTCACTTTTATTGATTAATACTAATCATAATCCATTATAATCAAGCAATAATCCAAATTAATATAACAAAAGCCCTTTAATAAACTAGGTCCAGGTCCTAAGTGAGCAAAAAATCCATTAATTAGTATTTTTGAAATCATGTGAAAATGTAACGGGTCAGCTAACGAATTAGCCGGTGAGTAAACACAGGTTTGAATATATATATAGATTGATTAAAAGATTGAAAACAATTCAAGTAACATGGCAATGTCAAAACTTAAAATGCAATAGTGTAACATAAAAGACAAACCAACACAATCAAACCTAATGACTAAATTGACTCGATCCGTAAACAAAGCCTTATAGAATGTATGATTCTGGTTTCAATCACCAAGCGAATAAACAAATAGGGTGGGTTTGTCAAACCAATAAATATATCATTGTTATAGTTGTTGCATGAATTAATGATTGTGTTATCATCTAGTTTATCTAATTATTATCATATGATTACAAGTAACAATATAGCAGGTTTTGAATTAATTTTAAAATAAAATAACATTGAATTTCAATGATTGAATATTGAATCACATGATTTCTCCAACATATAAAAACATTATAAGCGATTTGAAAAATGATAGAATGCTAGACCTAACACCAAAAATTTCTCACAAAATTTAACCTAAGGTTTGATGTCTTTTTGTTAGAATAATAATGATATAAATGCTAGATATGAATTAGAGTTTTAATTTGGATTTGATTATAACAAAATATTTTAAATAAAATAATATAATTAATATAGCTTGACTAGATAAATAGAATATATTTATTGATTAATTAAGATTGAAAATGTTAATAAATTATCAGTGAAATTAAAAAGTTAAATATTATAATTGATTAAATAATGATTGTTATGGAAAAATAATTAATTTAATTTAAAACTTGGTCAAAAATAATTAATTAAATAATTAATTATTTAAGGGATTTACAAAAATATAGATTTAAAATGATTTGAAATCAATTAAGTTTGATTTATAAAAATTTAAAATATTTAAAACTTATATATGAATTAATAAAGTTTATTTGTAATATTTATATTTGTTAAAAGATAATAGAATGTTGAATCATAAGTTTTAGAACTTTCAAAAATTAATTAAAAAATATTGAAATAAATTTAGTTAAAAAATAATTTTAATTTAATTTAATAGGATACTAATAATTTTTTATATTAAATTGAAAAAGGGGTAGGCTATGCGTACCCCCTCCTCTACTTGTCATACCACACCCCTGAAAACAGAATTTTCATACTTTCCTCGTAATATTTAAAAACATACCCACCACCCCTTACTTGTCATTCTCTATTTTACTCATCATATTTCACGTGAAGAAAACGATTTTTATATTTGATACAGACTGTTTCTTAAAAAACAAGTAAAAGTATTTTTAGAATATTAAAAAACACTTTATGTAGAATACTAAAAATATCGAAAAACACTTTTTTTACTTGTATTTATTTTCAAAACATGTTTGAAACAAAAAAAACATTAAAAAGTTCTGATACGTTCCAAGTTTCAAGCAATAAAAAGTTTAATTCTAAGTTTTTAAAAACTCTCGGTAATTCACAAAATCTTTAACTTTTTTTCATTTATCTCTAGATTTAACAACTAATCAGAAACTACATATGATCTTTCAAAACCTATTAACTTTTTTTATTAACTTTAAGAAATAACAACTAACCAATAACTACGTATCATGTTTTGAATATATATGATCATATGTATATTTTGAAAAAAAATCAATTAAAGTAATTAATATTAAGTCATGTAAAAATAACATCATAAAATGCAGGTCGATTTTTTATTTGGTTAGTGGTACATGTTTGATTAGATTGTTATCTTTAAAAAGTTGGCTATTCATATTAAATATCACTCAAAATTCTTAAACAACTCAAAACTTTTAAAAAAATATATATACAACTTGATTAATCTTGTAAAACGTTGGTATTTATCAAATCTTTAAAATTGTTAATATCCATGTAATTTTTTAAAGAAGAATGTAATTTGTTTTAATTCGCTGTTGTTTCTTACAATTATAAAAAATAATAAAAGTATTCTCAAATTATTTGTTTGTACTTTAAATAATTTTGAATTATAGGAATTTAAAAAGAACAAATTAACACTAACATATTTTTTAAATATCTTTATACTAAAAAAAACAAAATAGAAATAGAAAGAAAATAAAAGGTTTGAATTGTATTTATATTAAAAACTTGAGGGGGGGAGTACAACCAGTAAAAATGGTTTAAGAGAAGTATGCATAACAACACCCATTAAAAAATAAGTTTAAATTTGGTTTTGAGGGTGCCCGAGGTCAAACAGGGACCTCCTCTATGTATGGACATGGTGTTAACCGATGGGCTATAAGCCCAAATATGTTTATAATCTCAAATTAAATTTAAAACTTATGAATATTAAATTCTCAAATCACAAGAACCCTAGGAATCATATTGATCCAATTGAATATCAATTCGATGATGATTAATGAAATAAAGATGGGGCTTTGATTCCCCATGTGAAATTGAGTATGCGTGCGGGTAGGGAATGAAATCGATGGTGATAGAATGAAATGAGATGTGATTGAAATGGCATCCAATTGAGTTGATTTCTAATGAATTGATTCAAAACTATAGGAGTTTCTGATGGTGATCATGTGTAATAAAACTCACCCAATTTCAATAGAATTTATTCAAAATGTAGAGTTCGGCTAGATGCAAGTTCGAGTGGATACGAGATGATGAATGTCGAGGGTGAGAGTGTTTCGAGTACAATTAGTGGTTCAAAGAGAGTAAGGGGGTCCGATGAGTTGTTTCCTCTCAAATATATAGTGATAATTTAAGATGTTTCGATCGAAAGAGTTTGATGCATAATTTGGTTGTTACGGGTTAAATTCAAGAGTTGCTACACGATTTCAAATGTAACTATTCGTGCATTTGAATTCCTCATGTTGCTATGAATGTTTTCAAGCTTTTAATTCACTCATTTGATCTGTTTTGAGTACGAATCACTTTTGAGTTTGAATAGGGATATTGGTTTCGATTTAACGAGTATTATCAATCGATTGTTCGAATTAAAGTGGGCATTGAGTTCGAATCGATCACGTGAAACTTAGGGAACGATTTGATTAGCTTTTGATTTAATGATTATGATGTTTGAAAGTCGACGGAGATGGCCGGTACTTGGCTGGATTTTGGTGGGTCGACGGGAGGGGGTTGGGTTTTTATATGAAAGTTACACCTTTGGTCCCCGTGGTTTTAAAGAGGTGGTATTTTATGTTAAAAATCTTTTAATTCAAGTTTTAAGATTTACAAATTAAACCCTAAACTTTGAAAACCATAATCTTATTTAATAAATCAAATTATTTATAAAACCTTTATAAAGTTTTACGAATCTTACAAAAACTTTATGATTTAATTATTTATTTGAATTTAATAAGTAAAACCCATAAATGACAAATAAAACTTTATAACTTTATAAAAATTTATTTTATAAATTATAAAATTATTATAAACTAATTAAATGAAAGTTAAATAATACAATTTATAATATTGACGAAATAACACATTAATTCTATTTGGATTATTAAAATAAATATATAATTTAATAATGAATTTTTCCATGGCATGAAAGACCAAAATGGGTTTGGGTTCGGATTTTCAAAATGGGTCTAATATTACAACTTCTGCTTTCCAGTCATATGGTCTAGGTTTGTCTCTAACAACTCATTCGCACGACCTAGGATCATCACATAACCTAGTTTCACCATGGTCGGTCCAAGATGTGTGGCAAGCCATTGAACCAAAGGGGGAACAACTATTGATGACAATTAAAAAAAAGTTGCATGTGCATACATCTTCAACACAATACCAAAGGGTGTACTATCATAAGTGGCAAAGTACAAGCAAGCGAAATAAGTTTAGAATGCAATAAAAACGAGAAATGTGAGAGCATATTGAGTCCGAAAATATTGTTATAAACTCTAATGAGCGAGTTCGAAACACCCTGTGTGAAAGAAGATGATACAAATGTTTTTTCAAGCAAGATCTATATTATTATGTCAATTTTCTGAACCCTTGGATCCACTTTTGAAGAATTTGTGCTCGTAAAGAAACCGCTTGATTCGGTTCTCGATAAGTAAATTCAACTAGTAACATCGATCGGGCAGATTATGGATCTTATAACCTTGGCGTTTGAATAAGCTATAGGCATGTTAAAGGCTGTGAAAAAAGGATCAATGGCTAAGAAAATTTAATGGAGACTCATAGTAAACTTATGTTCAATAGGGTTAATATATTAAACACGGTTAAAAGGGGCAATCAAAGTGACTCATGACGTGTTTGTAATCAAAGTGTTGCTGATGTTGCATTGTCATCATATCGTATTATCATACCGTTGTCACATTTAAGTTCTTTACAAGTACAGACAATTAGAGCTCTGACCACTTTCAGATCTTTCTAGAGGCATGTTTGGAACTGAGTCTTTGATCACAGTAACAATAACGTCACCAATATGAGCATATCAACGATTGCTAGCTCCTATTATTCGAATACACATCAATTCTCAATCCCCGCTATTATCTCCTACTACTATAGGTTTAAAACAACTGTTGCAAGTTGAAACTGATAGGAACCACCGACACCTGTGTGGTGCTTGAAAGCAAGGTGAATTAGCTAGAGTTAATTAGTTACTGCAGCTGCAGTGCGTCGTATAATAATAAAATTGGAGGCCACATGCATTCCTTGAAAGTTAAACCAGACCCATCATTATTAAATGCTCTTCTGCATATTATCAAACAGCAACTTGTGTTGACCATTAATTAAACTGGCCACCACTTTTTTTTTAACAGCAAATTTTATTATCACCAAATTAAAGGACTACCAAGATGCTAATATTATAAGCAATATATATCGATCATGCATATATGTATGCTAGGATCGGCTTGGTTAAAATTTTACCCTTGTTGTAGTTAATTAACTAGCTGACTCCGTTAACCACCGTAGAAACTTGCATGTTTTTTCCTTAGAACAAACATCATCAATCCCTTCACATGAATACATACAAATTTGAAAATGTATATAGTTTAAAATTTACGTCTAGTGTAGTGTTTAAGTTATAATTATAGCATTAATTAGTTGTACGTTAAATACGGAGTACCTCATATTGTGAATTGACCAAGCATGTGTTTGTGTGCAGAGGCTGACAGCCAGCCAGCCAGCCAGTTAATTGCTTCTTAATAAAGAAAACTTCACGAATCATATTGCTTCATTTTCCATTCCACATACATTTTATACAATTTTATATATACATATAAAGTCTTATTATGCTAATATAATATAAAAATGTCAAATACGATCATGTATAGATGGATGTGAGGGAGGGCACAGTTGAATTCCACCACTGATTAGCCAATCAATGCATCCATGATTGAGCCCTCCATCTTCAACTCTAATCATTCCCCTTATGAATATTATAAACACAATTAAGATCGAATACGTACATGCACTATATATATATATATATATTATTATAACGTACAGAGCTATTTAATTAATTGATTTTGCTTATAATTTTATTTAACTAATAGATTAATTAATATTTCTGGAACAACCTATAAACATACCTAGTTACTAGTATAAATAGGCAAGGGCATCTAGGTACATGGCAACCCCATCATATCATATCATATCATATTAGACGTACATATACGCGCGTATCATCATCTGGATCAGCTAAGTGATCGACAATATGGCAGATTCTTCTTCTCATGTTCATGCTGCAGCAGTACTACCACCAACACCAAAGAAGTCTAACAAAATCAGAGACATTGTTAGGCTTCAACAGATGCTTAAGAAGTGGAAGAAGGCTGCTACCGCCACCAAGAACAACAGCAGCAATAATGATGATATTGTGGCTGCTCCAATCATCAGTACCAACAACAAGACAAGCAGCTCTAAAGGACTGAACAAGTTCCTGAAGAAAACTCTATCGTTTTCAGATATCAGCAGCTCTAGCTCTAGCTCTAGCTCTCAGCTGGGTCAGGATGATGTGGTGAAAAAGGGATACCTGGCTGTTTGGGTAGGCAGAGATGAAGATGCCATGAAAAAGTTTGTAATCCCGACAGACTACTTGGCACATCAAGCTTTCAGCGTCCTCTTACGAGACGCAGAAGAAGAGTTTGGATTCCAGCAAGAGGGCGTCCTCAAGATTCCATGCGATGTCCTTGTTTTTGAGAACATCTTAAGGATGATGCAGTCAGACAGCAAGAAGCGTCCTACTCTCAAATCTTCGTCTTCAACATCGTCATTCTTCTTATACCAACAACAACAACCACAGCCACAACCGGAGTTGCTCAACCACTGTTCCTCTCCTCATCATCACCACCACCATGCCGCCTCCTTCTCACCACCTTCCCTTGTACTGTCGATGAGATGATCGATTCATTTCACCTACTTGATCATCTCCGATATCATCTCCGCACCAGCTCTTTTTGATATATGATGTTAATTAATTTACTCCCACCTAGCTAGCTAGCTTGCTTGCTTTTCATATATATATCAAGCTACAGATCGATCATCAACACTTTGTTAATTTCATATATTGATGTACGTACGTTCCTGCTAGCTATAGCTACTTATTACGCATGGCCGGCCTTGATTATTAACATAATAAAACTGCTACACTTAATCTCATATATCTGCTTCATTATCTTTAATTTGCATATCTTAGCTAGTCAAATTAAACCTGCTAGCTTGTTTTCCTTAATTATATATACATCCAGGCGTACGTACTTTCTTCTAGCCCTTTGCAAAAGAATTAATACACCAGTTACAATTAGCTGCGCTCTCTTTCTACTATCTCGATTTTGTCATTTTTAATACTCAAATGGTATACGTACATATCTCAAGACCTATACATCTACGTAAAAATGATATAATGCATAGGTAATTACCATAAGTTTGTCAATCAATAATGTTTTATGACACTGTAAATATTAGTGGTCGACATGCATGTTGTTCTAGGCTGAAGTGATATAACCAATCGTTGTATTATACATATTAAGTGATGTGATTATTAATTATGAGATGTTGTTTATATCATGATTACTATTGTTATTGTTAATAATATATATATATACATATATATATATATATATATATATATATATATATATATATATATATATATATATATATATATATATATATATATATATATATATATATATATATATATATAAAGTGTTTAAAAGAGGTATTTTAATTAAGATACCCTCAAAATAAGAACAAATACTTATTTCAATGCATAAGGTACAACTAATTTTAAAAGTAAAATAATAATTATATCATTATTTACGGATTACCCCCATACAATTAGTTACATAATAATCCTACACTAACTATCAATTGCGACTAAGATTTCATCCTAATTTTTAGCAACAAACTCCACCAAATACTTTACTTAAATAAAATTCAAATAAGTATCCATCAAATATTCCATCCTAATTTACGTAAATAAAATTATGATATTTATTAATATTTTACGATAATCTAATTCAAATATTTATACACCGAATATTCCATCCAAATCTTGTATTTCTAACAATTATAAGGATCCCCCAACTAACTCCACGAATTTTTGAATTATGTTATTTATTTTTATTTTTATTTTGTAAATTTTAAATCAAATAAGTTTTCTAAAACACACTATAATTAGAGTACATGAGATTAATTAAATTACAACTGACGAGCATATTAGTAAGATGTTGAAAGACAAACCATTCAAGGTTATTCTTAATTTTCATTATTAATAATGTAATTGTTCGTTTTAATCTATTTTGTTACTGATAACAGTTATTAAATTTTTCAAATTATTTGATCAAAGAAAAATATGTGTTTAAATCTTCATATACACATTCTGTTGGTTTTATTTGTGTTCTGATACAGGTTGATGTTGATAGTAGTGTTGAGAAAATTTCTTATAAAGAAATTTCTTATGGCTATATATAAAACATATGAGAGAGCTAGTTTAAAATACCCAAAATTAAGAATATTTATATTACTCAATGCATAAGCTACAATTAATTTTAAAAGTAAAATAGTAATTATACCATTATGTACGGATTACCCCCTACAATTAGTTTAATAATTACCCTATATTTCCTAACACTTATATAAAAATTAAAAATATTTGCACTATTTGCAATTTGCTTATTTTAGGGACCATATGAACATTTAAAATTTGCATTATTTTAGGAACAATATAAAACTTTGAAATTTTCATTATTTTAGTACGTGTTTTTCCTTAACATATTAGATTTTTGTAAAATACTACAAGAATAATAAAATATTATAAACGCGTGTCAGATGGAAAATGTAGCTCCACCACATTGCATCCCGCCGCATCGTGCGGGCACCTTTCTAATATAAATATATATATATATATATATATATATATATAGAGATATATCTATAGATAGAGATATATAGATAGATATAGAGAGAGATAGATAGAGATATATAGAGATAGAGAGATAGAGAGAGAGAGAGAGAGAGAGAGAGATAGAGAGAGAGAGAGAGAGATATAGAGAGAGATAGAGAGAGAGAGAATAGATCTATAGAGAGAGAGAGAGAGAGATATATCTATCTCTATATCTAAATATATCTCTATATATATATCTATCTCTATATTATATATATACTCTATATATATATATATCTATATATATATATATATATATGTAGATATCTATATATATATCTATTATATATATATATCTATATGTATATATATATATATATATATACACACGCGCGTATAGTTGTGATTTTTAATTCCGTGATCCTTACCAGTAAGAATATATATGATATATGATATGAATTAATAAATTAAATTGATACAGATCTAGAGTGGAAGGAATAGAAAGGACAGGATAGATGTACGAAGTAGCCAAGTGGATACTTTACTTAATCCAATTCCATTTCCCCACATGCCGATCCAATTCCTCCTCTTCACCCATGTGAATTCACATGTCGTCATTTGCATCTTTCCATTTTTATTGCTTTCAACTTAATAATATATTAATCTTGTAACCAATGACTCACTAAACAGGGATGAACTGTAACATTACTTACTAATTAAGATCCAACTAGAAACATGCCCGCGCGCGTTGCGGCGCATTAAATTGCGAAAATAATTAACGTCCTCAAAAGTTTATAAAAGTTTAAAATGACACTGAAGTGATGAAGTGGATACCAAGAAGCGCACTCGGAAGTTAGTGTTTTCAAAACTTTATATTAAACAATTAAAATCATGCACGTTGCTAAGAAAGCTTAAATTATATTAAGAATGTTATAGAAAGAAAACCGTTAAAAAAGATAACGACGTATAAAAACAAAACTGGTAAAAAAAGAAACATCATATAAAAAGACAACAAAAAGGAACGCAAAGTTAAGTGAAGATATTTAACAACAAAAGAATTATTAAAAAAGAACGTTAAAAAAAGTAAATTGAAGATAGAAGGGAAGCTAAAAAAAAGATCAGTGGGAGTGTGTTTTTAGAGTAGAACCCAGGTCACTACTCTAATCGCAAAGGGATTAACCAACTCCACCAAACCTATTTTTGTTAATCATTTTGAAACTAAAGGTAGAAGTCTTAAAAGTAAGAAGAATAAAATAATAATAAAAATTCACCGGCCTTCGCTATTAAGGTTTAGTATAATTAGATTTTAAATAAATTAGATGATCTTAGTCTTTTTACTGAAAAAAAAATCCAAAACCAAGCAATATTACCACATATATACATTTACATATAATAAAATAAAATTATTTTTTTTTCATAGGGTCATTTTTTAACATGTCAAACTAAGCTCTAATCATTTATAATATGTCCACCTAAGTTTCACCTATTATTTTTCACATGTACTCATCACAATAAAATTTATAATTTTTGGTAAACAAAAATTTTGTTTACAAATTTTTGTTTAATAGATACTCATTTACAATTATTTTAATCGATTAAATTATCTCTATATATAAATAATTTATTTCACTAAAAGTATTATAGTGAGACTTAACATATTTTTAAATCATTATTGAAACTAAAATGGTTTAAAAATGTATATAAAGAGTTTTATACATATCTATGAATAATAATTATATTTTTTTCTATATTATTTTATAGAAGTTAAATATGTTTGTTATATACCTTAATTTCATTGATATGTTATATATAATATATATTAGATTAGACAATATATATAATCTATTATATATTTTTATTTCAAACTGTGTTTAAAAATATATATAATTAATATAGGCTAAAGGAGATTTTTATGGTTTTGTAAACTATAAATACGGATTTTATTTAATCTCTCCCATATATATGTACATATATATATGTGTGTGTGGAAGAGAGAGAGAACCACAAGTTATGTGAAAACTGCGAAAACCAAAATATTACGTATATGTAACTACGTAAGACTATGAGTTACATATGTGTAACTCAATATTCATCCCCGTCATGATTAATGGTTCTGAATTAAAAAAGCCATAATTTACTTAAATGCTTCATAACAAATTTAAAAATTACTTATTTATAAATTGTCTATAAGTGGTGTTTATAATTTTATCATAAGTTCAATGATTTTCTAACTTTTGTGACATTTAGGATTGGTTTGTCGGATTACATTCACTTTTATAATTACCTTCCTAGAACACACAGAGACATACATATATATAGTGTCCATTTCATTTTAATTAACTTGTAAAATTACTATTTTACGCTTGTTTTAGTGATTGATATTCAAATATTTTCTTTTCTTGAGACTATTAATTACATATTTTTTCCTTAAATTAAAAAATTAGTTACATATTTACCTTTTCTAAATGTATATATTACATATTTATTTATTTTTTATTAACTTATTAAATAATCGTTTTCCCTTATTTTTACTAAGTAACTTTTTTATTTTGATATTTTAGTATTATAGTTGTTTGAAACTTTGATACTTGTTTTTTGTATCTGGAGTGTAACTTTAAATATCAATAATTGTTGTTTTGAAATGATTTTTTAGTTTTTTTTATTTGCCGATGTAATTTTATTGATCTAATTACACAGCAGTGTTCAACTTTAAAAATACATGTAATTGATGGTACAAGAAATGGAAAAATGTAAAAGTTTCTTAGTAAAATATAAGAGTTAATTACAAGTTTAGTCTCTATGGTATGCCTATATAATAAGATTGGTCCCAACTTTTAAAATATTTCATTGTTGGTCCCAACTGATTATCAAATCGTACCACATGTGGTTTTTGGAGTGGATGGCATAGGTATGAAATGTCCTTCTTTCCCCTGAATAAAAAGGATAAAACAAACCTAAAGTGTTTGTAGGACCTACTTTCTTTTTAATTAATTAATTTCATAGTAAGCGTTTAATATTATACATTAATAATATATAAATCCAAACCCCCACGCTCACCATGGATTAGGCGGATAACCACCATAATGTTATCCCATCACCTCAATCCGACCACCACTAGCATCTACCAGCACACATCTGCATATCATTATCGTATCAACCACCCCCACCAGTAAGGCACCGACTCCCACCCCTTGTTGCCACCAATTGTCACACCCCAACCGATGATGGAATTATTGGGGCAGACAAAGGTGCATCGATTGTTCATAGCATATGAAATTAAATACGTTGGATTAATATTCATGTCAAATTAACATTGATAAACACTAATAAAAAATAACGAGCCAGCTAAAGAATTAGCCAGTGAGTAAACACATGTTTTACATACTCACGCAACAATGTCGAGACTTATAAATGCAATGGTATGACATAAAAGATAAATTAAACACGATCAAACCTAATGACTGAATTGCTCAATCCGCTGCTGAAGCCTTATGATTGATTGAATCCGTTTTTAATCATCACTCAAATAATCATATATGGTTTTTCAAACCAATGGATCTATCATTGTTTCTTAGTTGTATAATTAATAATTGTGTTAACATCTAGTTTATTTAACTATGAATACCTAATTACAAGTAATAACATAGCATGTTTTAAATTAAATTATGAAATATAATAACAATACATAATAATTGATTGAATAGTGACACATGACTTCCCCAAAATGTAAAACATGAATAAATAGGCTATGAATACTAATTTATGTGTTGTTTGAATAATTACAATCCTAGATTAGACACCAACTGTTTTTCTCACGTTTAACCTAAAAATGGTGTCATAAGTTAGAATAAAAGTGATTTAAAGACTATATATGAGTTAGGATTTAAATTTGGTTTTAAGGTGTAACAAATCATTTAAAATAAAATATCCTTGATTTTATAATGAAATAAATAGATTAAAAAGTTGAATTTGGAAAATAATAGTTGATAATGAAAGAAATAAAATAATTGTATATTATTAAAATTTCTATTTATAATGATTGAATTAATAAATTTTTAATATTGTTGGTGAAATAATTTATTTTAATAATTAATCTTTTACTAACTTGGTTAAAAATAATTATTAGGGCAATTAGTTATTTAACTAAACTGTATGTGCAATAAATATTGATTTAAAAATTTGAAATAATATATATTTGATTTAGAATCATTTTTATAAGGTTTAAAACTTAGTAATAAGTTTTTAATATTTTTATATCATTTAAAACCTTTAGAATATAAAGAAATATAGAATTATAATTTTTTTTTTGAAAATAATAAATATTTTATGAGTTGATATTAATTAACATAATAATTTTAATAATATTTTAAAAGAATTTTGTGATTTATAAATGATAAAAATTTGAGTTTAAAATTAATTTGGGGAGTGTGTGTTCGAACCCGGGTCTCCTGTAATTTGACTAGTGTAAACCGTTGGGCCAAGCCCATAATCTATTTTAAACTCAATTAATAGAATACATAAAGTCTCAACTGCAAATATACCCAATCCTTATAAACCCTAATTTGATTTTAATTCAATCGAACACAAATTTGATACTGTTAACAACAATAAACATGAGACTTTGATTCCCTATGTAAAATCGAGTGTGCGTGCATGCTTAGTTACCTAAATTGATACATAATCAATGATAATAGTATAGAAGATGTTATGTCCGAGATATGGACAGATTCTAAGTTAATGTTGTTGATTTGATTAAGTTGGCTGTGTGCGAAGCTTCCCAATATGTTAATGATTAATACCCCTCAATCAATTTTGGTTTAGAAGGCGTGTGGAGTGGTCCTCAATTAAGTTACAGGTGGAGATGAAGGTGATGATCGATCGTATAATGAATGTGTGTGTTTTTTCAAATTGATATTACAATGATCTAAAAGGAATCTATGGGAAGGTTTTGCCTCAGTTATATAACACTGATTTGATCAGTTTCAATTCAAACAAATTCAAAATTGATTGAGGTTTTTTGTTATTTAAATTGATTTCGGTTTCATAGTTACAACACAATTGATTCGATGTTTATATTTATGATGATCAGAATCATGATTATAGTCAAAGATTTGATGATTAACCAAATTTAGATTCGAAATAGTCTGTTTTTGAATCAGGGAAGTGGTTTCGAGAGTGCATATGATGAAACATGTGATTAATCTTATTAATGGGACCATGGGTTCGAAACAAGGTTTCGAGATGAAAGTGATGGTTTGATTGAATCATATTAATCTAGTTTTGAGGAATTTGGCTCGCCGGAGCTTGTCGGAATATTGGCTAGAACACAAGGTACGGGGATGGGTGGCTTGTGTAAAAAGGTTTTAAGATATTTACAAGTTAGTCCTTGATGTTTAATAGCTTAACATTTTATGTTAAAATCTTTGAAATTAGGTTTTGTAAATTACAATTATAACCCGTAAACTATCAATACCCTAGTTTTAAAACTAAACCAAATAACTTTTAAAAACTTTATAAACTTTATAAATTTTGTAAAACTTTAAAATTAATTATTATTTTTAATTTAATAATTAAAATTTCATAATTAATAAATGTATTTATAAATTTATTAAAAATTAGTTTTATAAGTTTTAAAATAGTTATAAATTGAATACGTGATAAAATTAATGCATTTGACCATCAAGATAAATAAAATGATTAAAGAACGAATTTTCATTTATAACAGCTGACCCAAATGGGGTTCGGATTTATTGTTTAAAACGAATCAAATATTACAACCATCACAAACCACCCAATGCTAACCCTTCCCATCCCTCATTTGAATCAAAACCGTTGAAGGTGGTGCTTTGGTGAAACAAGCATCTAAAATCATAAAGGAAGAGAACATCATCACCATCACTAAAATTGTGACCATCATCACCACTCTTTTCAATAACCCCCAAGAATCGAAGTTAATCACCATAGTCACCTATGGTTGACCACTACCATCACCACATTCACCATCGGGGATGACCACTACTACCACCATGATCTAAACTAGAAGAGTGTGATCATGATCATAAAGAAGATGATGATGGAGCTAATCATGACATAAAATCAAATGGTGTGATGATTATGATACAGATGGTGTCTTATTGATGATGAAGGTGGTGGTGTTAAGTCGATGGTAATGGGTTTAAACGCAAGAGCCGGAGAGTTAGTGAATTGATTTAGTGGTGGTGGTTCAAGTTGGAAGATCGAGGGTTAAGGGTGGTTGGGGTTTAAAAAAATTGAAGTAACAAAGAGGTGATTAGGAGTGGTTGGGATTCAAATCGAAGGATTAGGGGTGGTTGGGGGCGGTGTTGTGCTAACGATTTGAAGATGAAGGTGTGTAATTAATTCTTGCATTTGAAAGTACAAGATAGTTACTCAATTATTTAATTCTAATAAAATAAATAAATATTTAATTTATATAAATATAAAATATGTAATATATATTTTGACTTGAAAAAATATATAATTAAGGATTATAAATGTGAATGTAAAATAATTGAATAAACGGCTTGCATTTGATATACGTGAAGTGATAGTGTTAAAAAACAAGGCGGTTGTGCATTAAGTGGATGCTAGAACATAAAATTTTTAAGCTTCTTGTCAATGAAAAATAGGTTATATTCTTTTTATTTTTGAGTAAGTGTTATTTATTGTAATTTTAATGAAATATTTTGCGTCGGTGGTTGCGCTGATCTAGCAACTTGCTAGTGCAGTTTCTGTTATAATAAAGTTAATTTTTACTGTTAAAAGAAGAAAAATAAAAAAAGTAAGTAAGTGTGAATCCATAGGCCCAAGAGTGTGAAACAGTATTAGTTAGTTAGCTAGCCCAATGGAAAACTCCAATATAATGTGGAGAGGCCCAGACCAGTAGGGTTTAAGATAAAGCATTGTTAATTGTTATCTTCCAAGGCAAGGTTTACGATGAAAGGAACAAACGGTGGCGGTGCCTCCTCTTCTACTGCTTCTGCTGTTCCTCCTCCGTTGGTTGGGTTAGGAGTAGAACCAGGACCTAGGAAGATGAGAGGGGAAACGAGTAAGGCGAGGAAGAAGCTACCGAGCCCAAAGGAGATGGTGGCACACTACGAGTCCAAAGGGATGGACCCTCAGGAGGCCTCTCTTAAAGTCATCGACGATCTCCAGAATCTACTTCTGAGGGTCGTCAACACCAACAAGACCAACACACAACACATGCTCAGGCTCGAATCCAAGCTGGACTCTAAGCCAGGCTACCCACAAACTCTAGCCATCGGCATCCTCTCTGGAGCCGTCTTCCATGCCTTGCCTCATGTCTCTGCCTCCCTCGCTACCATCTGGAATCATGTTCGCTCCTCTACCTCGTCTCCCTGAATGATGTACCTCTACAAGATTTACCTTGTTAATCAATGAACAATGACTCACTCATTTGCACTATTTATTTGCTTCATTTTCAGTTCAATTCTCTCTGTCACCCACTATCACATTCCCAAAATTAATTAATTATTAATAATAATAAACAAACCCAATTATCTTTATCATATATATATATATACATTTGTCAACTCTTTTACATACAAGTCCAGTGAAACCTCAAACAGGTTATGACAATCAAGTGTGCGTTTCCTCAAACAGGTCAGTTGCACCCAATTTCAAACAATCATGTAGTCAGCCGCAAACTCTTCATCATTCTTTCCCAACATGTCTTTTAAGCTACACTCACAATCCCTACCCTTGATCACCCAATATCTTGGCTTTATCTTCTTCTCCAGTGAGTAGCTAAAATATCGTGGATACTCCACCACCTCTTCTAGTGGCTTCTGCATTGTGTTTACTAAAAACTCATATTTTGGCCTCAACACCTCTTCAATACTGTATCCTAGCAGTGGAGAGAACCTGCCCACCATATATGCGATTTCTCCCTTGGATAGCCCAATCTTCAACAAGTAGGTCATTCTACAACATCAACTTATCATCACCATCACCACTCGTCTAATGCCCCACTATTATATTATAAATTTCATACGATAGTATATAATTAATCAATGCTTACCTTGGAAGTAAAGAATTATTCACGTCACAGACAAAAAACTCGGGATATTTTCTGATTACACGAGGAAGATGCTTCTTAGAAACACCAAGTTCAGAAAGGAATTCAACCTTCTTCTTCAGCGTCTTATCAATGTTTGCCATGAAAATTTCAGGACATCGCCCAAGCACCCTTCCAACACTTTCTTCTTCAACTCCCAAACCTTTTAAATATGAAACCACCTGTTGGATCAACCAGTTAAAATTTGGCACCAAGACATAACAAAACAATCACCTATGTTGAGTGTGCAAGCATGGTTAATGCTAAGAAATCAAAGCCCTAGTCTTGGTTTTAAATAAGGCGCCTGAGGCAGGAGCCACAAAGGGCAATCAAGAAAATACCTCATGGCATTGAGATGGTCGCCTAAAGCACGTCCGAGTCAAAACTGGTCAACGTTGGGGTCCATAGAGGGTAATACGTAGAAACAACCAAAGGAATACATGATTATGAATGATTCATATGATAAAAAGGCATGCAACTTTTGGTTGTGCATAGAGCAACGACTCGTGCATGTAAGGCTCTCACCTCATGCCTCAACTTTTAAGGCCTCGAAGCGCCTCATGTTTTTTAAAACCAAGACCCTAGGGATGCATGGTATCTAGTCCATTAAGTTCGAGCCATAATTTCTTTAGATATAATTTGGGAATATTTCTACCTTCCTATACAGGGATCAAGATTACCTATATCATACTCCTTAAGCACCTCATAGGGATGGGCTCACAGTTCTGAAGGTCAACGCATGACATAACAAAAAAGTTCAAAGAAAATGACATAAAATGATATAGTTGGGGATGATACAGTTTCATGGTTAAAGAAAAAGAAATATCAAACAATGTTGTTACTTAGATTGTGTAACGATAACTTAATTTAGATGTCCCAGTGAATGTAATAGTGTAATACACAAACTGGATTAGATTTCAGGTAGTGACTTTCTGGCAAAAAAATTTTAACAAAAAGTTACAAACCTTTGTTCATTAATGGGCATGTAGACCATTATGCATCTTTTAAAGTTTACACAAATACTGTGGTTCTATATGTGATGCTACACCTAATAAACAACCATGATATGGGTGGTCCACATCAGCAGCATTACGGTGTTTCTACTTGTTATCTATAAATTATAATAACAATGAAACTTGGAAGAGGAACACTAAAAACTATTCAACATAATTGTACGCCTCCTGTCTTTTTATACCCTCCTAGAGTCCTGGTATAGGAGCAAAAGTCAAAAGAGCCAGGGATAAACGACTAACCAACCTGGAAAAATTCTTTAGGTTTCTGCATAAGTAGTTGAGGACTAGCGGCAATAACTTTGTTTAGCATATTTTCTGTAACACCTATTACATGTAACTGATCAATCATCAGCTTCAGTTTTGCAACTGAACAACCTAAAAGAAGTGGCCAGCTCCTGATCGCATGACAAGCGTTAACTTCTGCCACCTATCATAACATGATTATGGATTAGAAATTTTGGAAACAAGCATCAAACAATGGAATCATCTGCAAAACTATCATCCCGCATAGTGTCAATAAGGGTTAGGAACAAGGAGAATAGACATGCCCCTGAAAAGGAAGACGAACAAATAGGTTGAGAAAAAACAGATTTCAAAGAAACTAGATTTAGCAGATAAAAAAATATTTTCCTTGCCATTAATTGTATGACTTCCTGGATTAACTTCTGAAAAGGGAAAAAAATTCAAATAATCCTTTTTTTTTTGGGCATGCGTAACGACTCAAACTTTGATTGTATAATATGACAATTTTACAGTGCCAAAATTCAATATGTATAAGACACGAAGTTCGTATGAGATTTATTCCTTTATACCGTTATGTGAAATTATTTGAATTACATATGCATTTATGCTTATACACTATATAAGCTATGTACAAGATTTTTATAAACGAATCATGTACAATTAACAAATGCATGGCTTGAAGAGCACGTCTAATAAGAGAGGAAACTTAAGAACAAATAAGTAACAAGTAACATAAAGCCAATTACCACCCTTAGAAAAATGATTAAGCACTAACTAGGATACTATAAGAGGAAGTGATGTATCCTTCATTCTTTCACATAAGTGTAGCAAAACTGAGAGGAAGGGCTTATAAGTTGAGAAAAATCCTTGAGAAGAGGAACTAGAAGTTTGAACAATCCAAGAAAAGTGCAAGAAGAGGAGCTTAAGTAAAGCCCTACACAAACTCTTACAATTTTCATCTCTAAGTTTCAATGGATGTATAAATCCTACCCTAGTTATCAATTACCTAAAGATATATCAGGTATGATAGTCTCTTATGAACGAAATGTTCATATATAGGTCACAGAAAACAAAGATAGAACTCAATAAACATCAAAAATGATTTTCTTGAATAACTTAGTCAAGGTATGAAAGGTGTACAGCTACACAAGCTGTATGTACAACCATAAACAGCATTACCTGCTCTTTTTTATCTCTAAGTACAACTATACAATGTCTATGTACAACAATGAAGTTGCCTTACATATTGCCACTAACCCAATCTTCCATGAGAAAACAAATCATGTTGGAAATTGATCATCGCTTCGTCAAAAGAGCTCACTAATTAGTTCAATGTAACTGAGTTTGTCAAGTCTAAAGATCAACTAGCACATGTGTATTAAAAACTCTGGGAGGAAATGAAGCGAGGACAAAGAGAGGTGGAGCTTAGAAGCTGATGGAGATGAAGCTTGAAGAGGAATGATAAAGGGAAAACAAAGAAACATACCCATTAAAATGTCACTCATAGCAGAGGTATTGGTAGGTTTTAGGACAATGACATGAGGGCAAACCTTTGCCCTATCTCAAGGGATAGAGAGGCTACTATCGATGAGACCTCAACTCTAAAAGACTTTCTCTTGACATGGACAGTATACAGCATACAACATACAGTTACAGTATAGTAGTCTAGGTAACATAAAACATGAACCATATAAGAGTACTAATGATGATAATATTAAACTATTGCTAGCAGCAGGTGTCGAGTGAACTATAGAAGCAATAGACACTAAACCCCCTGATACAACCTATACGCTACCCAAGAAACGTCTATATTCCAAGATAAATGCCAGGGCAAAGCTAATGCTAAGGCTAAGGCACGACTCAAGCTAAGGCTAAAGCAAAGTTAAAGCTAAGGCTAACTCTAAAGCCAAGTTTAAGACGGATACATTCCCTAAAAGTCACAACCTTAATCCGACGTCTCCACAAACTCCTATCTCTGATCAAGTTGAAAACCAAGGATATTTAAGCAAAGTTGAGAGGGGACTCTTGAGTGTAACAATGAAGTTTGAAGTTAGAAAATGAAATAAAATTAAAAGTTGTTCAGTGTTGAAATAAGATTTAAAGTTGAGTCTTGAAATACAACTGAATGCCATTTAGTGTTGAAAATTTGAAATACAACTTGATAAGTCGAGTGTTGAAAATAGTCAAAATACAATATAAAGTTTTTGATTGTTGAAATACTAATTGAAGTTGTAGTAATTGACATGCTATTTGTCATGATGTTGATACAAATTACTGTTATACTTCAGGGGTAAGAACTTTATGCTTAGATATGAAGGTTCATTTAAAAGCAGCAACTCCCACTGCCTTGTTCTTAAGAATGCTGCACATCACAGGCCTAAGGTAACCCCTAGTCATCAGTTTCATGAGTTGTTTCAACTTTATCTAGAATAATAAAACGTTGGAGTGAAATTGAAACTATATATGAAACTTTTAGAGGTAAATTGATGTTTTTAATCTTTTGGAGGAAAATGGTTACTTTAGTCAAATCTTGGGAATCAAAATTGAAATTAACTCCAAAAAAATTAAATGAAAAAATATGAGGGGAAGGAGGGCATGTATGTGTATTCATACATGAATGATTGAAGGTATGAATGCTAAAAAACACTAAATGTAATAAGTTTTAGTAAAAGAAAGGATTGTGAAGTCGGTCTACCAACGATCCAGAGCAAAACCCAACTGCTAAAGGGTATAGGTTATCAAAGATCCATACTAATGGGTGACCCTAATAATTTATACACCCAGTTGGGGTAAGTGTGGTAGAGCCGGTCATGCTCAATTTATCGATCCTAATAGTGCCATAGAGAAGACGCATTGAATAAAAAGAATTTAACTTTATTAAAGAGTTCTAACATAGTGCACAATTATCATAGTACTTCTAGCTCACCATGCAATGATGTATGAGATTACATACCTTGTTTGCATATAAAAAAGCAAGAATTTCCTTGTAATTTTTTTGGATGCTTGTAGAAAGAATCCATGGATACTTCAGCAACATCTTACCGAACTCTATATCCTCTCCATACACCTAAAACTGGCACTGATAAGTGACTTCATCGGCAACAACAAAATATTGGAAACGTTACATTGTAACAACAATTTTAAACACCTTTATGATCATAAACTGTTTCTTGGGGTTATGGAAAAGGAAACTACATTTACAAAAATAAGATGGATAAATAATACATTTAATAAAGTTCTCCTGAGAGTAAAATGTGTTCAAGGTTTAAGAAGATGCTTCATGGTTGAAAAAAAAAGTGTCGGGCTTCCCATAGATCTGCCTCAAAGGTTTGGAAGATGCTTTATAATTGAGAAAAAAAGATCATGCGAGGCCTTGGTTTAAAAAAGCGTTAGGCGCTCCGAGGCATTTAAGTCTGAAAAGCTGAGGCGCTATGTGTGAGGCATGAGGCGAGAGCCTCACGTATGCGAGGTGTTGTTCTATGTACAACAAAATAAGACATATACAGCCAAAAGTTGCATTTGTCTTAACTTTTTTACATATTGGCTTTTTAACTATGTAAATCATTCATAATCTCATTATCCATTTGGTTATTTCTACGTATTACCCTTTTACAAACCCCAATCTTGACCGGTGTTGACCAAATTTGACCTAGATGTGCATGAGGCACCGCCTCAAAGCCCTGAATCATTTTCCTGATTGCCTCTAGAGCCTCACGCCTTAATGCTATTTATAAAACCAAGAGTGAGGCTTATTAAACTTTGGCTGACTATTCTTTCCGTTACTATAATTCATAAAGAGGGAACTTGGAAAAGGTGTTGACCGGAAAAAGCACTATGTAGAACTTATTAATTTTTTTAAGTTGTACAAGGTGTCATAGAAGCTTTTGGTCGTATTGCTGAAAATAAAAATGAGGAGCGGATGTTACAACAACAATTTGTCACGTTTCATATGAAGAAGGGTCTTTAATGGAAGTAATTTATTGGTGGTCTTAGTGTTGTAAAAAACGCTAAACGCTAATCGGGCGGTGGAGTACCGACTAGTGATTAATCAGGATTAATCGGTTTGGGATTTTTATAGATAACTTTCAACTTTATACATACATATATATACACACACACAAATAAATAAAAAAATGTTTAGTTTAATATATATACAAACATATTTGGCCGGAAATTTCAATTTTTCACCGGGTTTTTTGGACTTCCCCATAATCTCGCCAGAATCCCGACAGATTCTAGAAAAATGTCGATTAAGAGCCGACTAGGGCTGATTATTTCCGATGTTGACTTGTGTTGACTGATTAACAATTTTAGGTGCCGATTAGGGAAAATCAAAGCGGGGAGGTCTCGATCTATGACTAGGCGATGTCTAATTTTACAACATTGGGTGGTGTACTAATGGTGCAAAAACACGGAATTAGCTGAAGTAGCAAAAAAGGTCTTGTTGCAACCTATAAGTAGTTCTTCAGTTGAAATAAATTGGAGCACCTATTCCTACGTTCATAGTGTGAGGAGGAATTAGCTTAACTCCCTGGTTGTTATGCATGTACTTTGATGAGCATATTTTTGCCCAATACGATTCAGTCGATACAGAGTCTCTCCAAGTGTCGAGCAGGGCATGTAAAAAGACAGGCAAACTTGTTTACGCTCATTCGAATATCCACCTAAGGTCAAGGTTTTCAGAAGAATATAAAGGACCCTACAAGAAATGAGAGATGGATTCTGAATCTACAAACTTGAAAAGCTTAAGGCTAGAAGATATGGTATGGAAAGATCTAGAGAAGGATGAAGACAACGATAACGACAAAGGAAAAAAACAAAAGGTGAACTAATTTTATGAGTGGAATCATGTCTGTTTGAGTACTTTCAAGTTTTATAATTTGTCTTTTAAGTTTTAAGTTATGTAATTTGTTTGGACTTTTGAAGTTTGAAGTCTTGAATTTACTTGTGAAATTAATGTAGAAAAATAGCACAAGGTTTAACTTGTAAGTTGTACCATATTATATGGTACATCATACCGGAGCGAACCAAAATAAGCCTTACCCCCTCGTATTGAATTATAGGGACCAAGCGAATTGCGATCCCATTCCACATACACGTACCAAAGCGTGCCGCGAACCATGTGACTTTGGTCCAAGTACCTTCCCGAATTTCTTGAGTTTGAGATTCTCCATCATCTCCATGTTGTGAGTGACCTGGAACGAGACCCCAGAATTCAAACCTATAAATTTACAACACTCCACGCTACAAATCAGAGCATCATCTTAGTCTTCTGCAGTGACATTCACCTCCTTAGCTTATGGGCACTGATTTATAAGGTGGTCGGCTTGAAATTCCATCATATCACATCTTTACGATTCCTAGACTAGGTCAGGCCACCCTAACAGTCAACAAACACAATGGTGGTTACTGCCTGAACTTAACGGTTGTTTTATTGAACAATGTTAAAGAAATGATCTTGACTACTACAACAGCGAAACAAATCAACGGCTACTAATCTGGTGGCTTCTAGTCGGTTGGCAACGAGTGGTGGTGTAGTGGCGTTGTGGTAGTGGTGGCAGGCTGCTGCGATTGTTTCCGCATATGATCTACTAGAGTTCTCAATTGCACACACACTCAAATGCACAAAAACAGAACTATAAAAAAAATAACATTGGAATTTATAGTGGTTAGTTCTATGTGAGAAATCTCCTTCAATCAGGTTTAAACCTAAGATCTTAAAGATCTCAAATCCAAACCATGAGTCGCATACTACGTTAATGCTACAATAGGAGATTTAATTACTTTGGAGGTTGTGACAAATTACAAATGCCTAGACCTCTATTTATAATACTTGATTTTGTGTTAATAGCTATGCAAACAAGAAAGCCTGGTATATGACAATCAGCCAGGTATACTCCTTTGAATTTGAGTTGGCCAATTGCCCTTCTTGACCCGAGGCCTCCACATAACCCAACACAATCCAGAAAACAAAACATTGTCCCGCCATTATGGTACTCATGACGACTCTTTAAAAATAACAAGCCTTTGGACTAGCAATATAAAATGTATAAGGCACCCCCATCAATGTCAAGATGTCAAGATGAAGGGTGAGTGTGTTTTCTTTTGAAAAACAAGTAATGAGTTTCAAATAAAAATATATGAAAAACTCTTGGAAAGATACAAGACTCCTTGAAAATCCCTATATGGATATAGAATAGAACATTCCAAGATAGCGTAATAAGGACCACATTCTGCTCAAGGAAGCTTGAAATCACTTATAAAACTCTCTAGTAAAATGTTGTCAAGTAATATAGAGCACTCTTGTGTTCAAATAATTGTGTGATCCTCTATAACTTGTGTGAATCTACACAAGTATCAGGGATAAAGTTGAACTTAAAAGAGACTAGGTGGTGCATTGAAGCATGGAGATAAGTCCATAGCACTAAGAAATCCAATTGTATATATGCTACAAACATCATCATACCCATGGTTTTAAAATACGTTCGAGGCGTACTCCTCGAGGCGAGGCAGTGAGCAAACGTATATGAGGCGGCGCCTCATAGGGTTCAGATGGGGCGTACGCCTCTTTGGACGAGGTGATTCGAAAAACGGTGAGGCAGTGAGAGGCGGGAATGAGGCGTTTTTTTCTTTTTCGTGTTTCTTTCTCCTCAGAACCGTTCACTTCCGGCCAATTCTACAACTTCCGGCCAAAACCGTTCACTTCTGCTTTCCTTTTTCGTTTTTCTCTCTGTTGAACCCTCTGACTGTTTGAGTTTGAATATTAAGAAAAGGTGGGATGCCTTTAATGGAGAAAAGATAAGACTGTTCCCAACACTACAACCCATCCTTCCCACAAACAGTCCTAATCAGCATGTCACATCAGCTTTCCACTCACTTTCACCCATCCTTCCCACAAACACGTTTTACCCCCAACACTATCCTTCCCACAAACACCTTTATTTTTCCACCTCATATTGATTGAGAGAGAGAGAGAGAGAGAGAGAAGGGGCAGGTGAATGATGGTTTGTTTGTAAAACTTTTTGACTTTAAAAAGTGGTGATGGGACTTGAATATGCAGACTTCAAAAGGAAAAAAAATGGACTTTACATATTTTAATTTTCTAAGCCTAATTATATTTTAGTAGAGACATGGGGACTAAATATTTGGATCAAATTGATTATATTTTGTTTTGATTATATTTTGTTTAGATGATGAAATTACTTAGAAAACTGGTTTGTGTGATGTTGTAGTATTTTATTTTTATAAGATACATAATTTTATTATCTAATTCCACCTCGGGTTTACGCCTCGGTTCGCCTCGAGGCTTACGCCTTGTGAGGCGAAAGGAAAACGCCTCGAGGCTCGAGTCTGTTTTTTTAAACTTTGATCATACCTTTGCAAAAACTTGCCTTCTTGGTTTAATGTCTTTCTCGATGTCGTAGAAAAGTATTGGAGGGTACAACAAAAGAACATTTCTTATGCAATCCTTAGGGACTCCAATATAGTCAAGGAAATCAACCACTGGCTTCATATTGAACTCTACTGACAGCAAAAGAAGCCTAGGAAATGATTCTATTAGGTAACGGAAAGACCCATCTCCAGATTCCAACAAACCTAAACCACCACGCCTCGCTTGAATCTACATGAACAATAGAATTAACAAAGCAATAAGGTGGCAGACCAAACACAAACGACCAGTAATATTTATAACTTATACATATGAGCATCACCTTCTCAAGAAATGATAAGGTGTGCTGCAAATCATCATCAATGGATATTGACAAATGCATCATCATTCGGCAAGCATTTCTGGCAATTGGCATTTTTCCATCCGCATCTGAAAAGAAAATTTCTTTCACATACTTGACCTACAAGGCAAATGCCAAACAATAAACAACTTTACTAGCGGTGTAAAATAAGTTGAAGGCAAATTCAATAATGTGGCTATTTACGGTTATATTTTAGCATCTAAGCAAAAATAAGTTACCCAAAACAGATTGATAAAATATCCTTTCTAATAAAGAGTAAAAGATTGGAAGTAGTAAGAGAGGAAAAGCAGCAGTCCTAACATTTTAGAGCGTAGCAGTAACAGGTTGTATGAAAGTAAGCGAGAGAAGTAGAATGATACCTTGTGGAGGAGGTGAGGAGGGGTGTGAGCGGAGGAGAGATAACGAGCGATATGCATAGCGGAAGGCAGAGGAAGACCGACCATGCACTCCAATACAGGAACCAGCCCCTTGTCCCCCTTCTGCTTTCCCATCTCAAAAACCTTTTTCTTGTAACTGGAAATAGATGAACAGCTGGTGGACTGGAAGACTAGTTCATCCAGCTCCCCAACGCTGTCCATCAACATTTCCACATACCTCGGTGACTTCACAGCGATTTCCATAGATTCCTCCTCCGAAACTCCTGTTTCCTGTAGGATATCCGATACCGCCTCTATTGCTGCTGCTTGTTTTTGCTTCTCATCTTCGCTACCAGCAGAGCAGTAGTAGAGCGGGCGGCATGGACATCGATGGTGAAGATAATCAACCACGGAACGCAAATGAACTGGGGAGGAGGATAGCATGAAACGACGACCAACATTACGACACTCATCGTTAGGAAGGACCAACCCATTTCTTGGAGCCTGAAAGAGGGATGCGACCGGCATATCTGCTATGGCCAACCACATCTGCTTCCCTAACCCTCTGCTCTGTTTCGTTTCCTTAGCTTTTATTCAACTAATTAAAGATATTTCAACTTGTCGGCTCTAATGAAGATGATTGATTCGGCAACTTCCAACCAAAAACTTTGATGAAGACGAAGATGATCGATTCGGCGACTTCTAGCCAGCGAAATCGAAGTTCCCCAAACGATGGGAAATCCTAGTTCCAGTTTACACATATAAGTTCTAGTCCTCGATGATGAAATCCCTAGTTTAGGGTTTCATATGACCAGTACATTTAATTTAATTTATAAACGAGGCAAGATTTTCAGGAGGGTGGTATAAGAATATAGTATTTAAACGAGTCTAAGACTTTCATAGTGATTTGTATAGACCGAAGAAAATTAATGGATAAATATTACCACAATTACCATTTTGATTGTTATTTAATTGTCATCAACCGGCAAGGGAAAGAGAAGGGGGATGACATAAATGGAATAAGATGATTAATTATTTGAAATTTAAGCATAACTTTTCATATGAGTGTCTTAATCCATATGTAAAGTTATCATTGTATCATCATTTTACTTTTATTATAAAAGATAATTTTAAATATTAAAATTATTAAACTTACAATATGCCCTTAGAAAAATATTATTGTTCTATTTATTATAAATATGAAGATATATATAAGTTATATACTTTAATATTTAAATAAAATAATACTTAATTTAAATAGTATTATAAATATATAATTAGTAATATAAATTTAAATGTCAATTAATAGTATCATAAATAAAATACAATCTAATAAAGTGAATTAAATATTAAAGTATCTTAAAATTTTAATCAATTCTCTATTTATCACTTTTAAATATCTTGCACTCATTTGTATATATTGCTTCAAAACTTGTATGTCTGGCAAAATTACATCTCTATCCAAAGAGATATATTATATAGTAGTATAGATATAAGTATTTAAATAAAATTATAAAAAGATGATTAGTAACTATAAATATGTCAATTTATATTATTGTAAATAAAATAAAAGTTAATGAAGTTAGTTAAATAATATCAAATTATTAAATAACGTATCAAGAGCGAGTATTAAATAATACAATAATTAGAAGTTGATTAAACTGAGGCAAAATTGAAACTATTGCATAAAGCATTTGTATTCTATGCTTAAAATGTTGTATAGGTGTCTTGCACTTTAAATTAATTTACCATATTATCATTCTAATATGTATTATACAGTAGTATAGATACCTTTAGTTTTAGTTGCTTGTATTTATTTTTAGGTTTTTTTATCTTTAAGTTTTCTTTCTTTTAATCCCTATACTTTATATATTTTACAATTTAATCTCTATGTTTTCTACTTTCAACTTTTTCTCATATACTTTTTAACTTTTATAAATTTTTCGTTTTGCATTTTGGTCTAAATTACGAGTTAACATGTCGCAATGTGCGCATGTGGTTCAATGTTTTTATGTGTATATTTCCTGTTTAACGACTCTGTTACTACGCGCTGGTCCTAGATCGATTTACTTATTGTTTTTAATGTTTTACGTTTCACGTGTGTAGTTTAATGTTTTTACATTTAGTTTTATTTTTTTCATTTTTATTTCATATTTAATATAAGTTTTTCGGGTGTCAGTGGTCGCTGGTGGTGGTGTGATAGTGATGCTACTTGCCATGGATTTAGCCCCCAGTCGCAACGTGGGGGCCATAATACTAGTTATAATCTATTTATTAAATTTAGAGTTAATTACATGGTTGTTTAGTATAGAATTTGTTTCAACTTTTGAAATTTACATGTTTGGTTCTAATTGTTTGTCAAACTTTCACACGACTGGTCTTTGATATGGATGCATGTTAGTTTTCTAAGTTAAGTAGAGGTGAAAAGACCAAAATGACATTTCTAAGATAATGTGATAGAAAACCTAGGGGTGATCTTCCATTAGACATGTTAAGAAACATATATTGTGCTTCACACGTGTCTTTGGTTTTCTTAGGGAGTAGCAACATACATAGTTAAGCCTAAATACGTATTTTTAGAGATAGTCATACGAGTCATTGCCTTTGTGTCATTACATGTAAGTTGGATTCCTACCTAGGCAGTTATTTAACATATTTGATCGTATTCAAGTTTCCAAAATTGAATTCTTATTTGTTTATTACTTCCATCGTGTTTAGATTAAGTAATTTTAATTAAACTGTTTTATTAATATTAATTGCTTAATAATCAAATTAATCAGGTTAGAAGTCAATAGAGGTTTAGTAACGAAAGCCGCCAAACGTGTCTCTAGGGTTCGATATCCAGACTTACCTAAACTTTACTATATCATGACCGGTACACTTGTCGTTTGTGTGAAGTTTTAGTTAGGAATTTTCTTTTTAAAACTAATTGTGAAAAACTTTTTATTAATAAAATAATATATATTTTCACACATCAGTTGGATTCCGGCAAAAAAAGGAAGCTCATGTTCATTGTTCTTGCTTCAGTTTTACTTATATCGGTTATCTTCAACGTAGTAGTTGAAGTTAACACCTGAACCTCCAACACGGCTAAGTCTGTTACTAACTACCACAATCTCAAAATTGTATACACAACTCATGCCATTGTGAAATAATCATGTAGCGCCACCCTCCATTCTGAAAGTTTTTAAAAAAATACATTTTTAAAAAACGTTTATAATAAGAATGATTTCAATCATATTTTATCTTAAAATATCAATTTATATATTATTTTTTTATTTATTAAACTCGTGTAATACACATGTTTACTAAAACTAGTATAATATATTAATATATACATGTTTTTGAGTGACAAATTTACGACTATGTTTAAGAGGATATATGTTATTTTAATCCGGCCCACATATCCGTTTCCCAGCCGGGACCACACCTTCAACCCCCTTAGAAGAAAACCAATTACTGAAAAAATCCACTGACTCAACTCTGAACATTTTACTTAAAGTGAGACCTAAACATATAACCTATCATTATTTACATGTAATAATTACCTTATAATAAATAATTGAGATAAAGATAATTGGTTAATATATTAGTATATGATAACACACTATTCATACACAGGTGAGTTGTGAACATGAGTATCTCTACGTGGCAATAATAAAGCTTTTCAAAGTTTGATCTACTCTAGTCCCTAGAATTAATAATTAATAATAAATTATAAATGATATGGCTAGAGTTTGTGTGTGACAAATTGATCCGTTCACAAATGACAACTGGAACTGGAACTGGAACTGGAACTGCTGCACTGACGTCCGCCGGATTTGGGCGTGGTAAAGTTAGGTGTGGCGGGGATTTCACCCTCCGTGTTGCGACCTCTAGCTGCTGGTGGAGGGCCGGTGCCAATCATCCTCGCAGACGGTTGGTGTTCGCTGCTAGGGCTTCCTCTTCTTCTCCACCCGAGAAGAAACAGGATCAGGGCGATGATGGCAAGGAGGATGGTATTAACGACGAAGAGGGTTCCTCCGTCTCCGTGATGAAGAGGCTGGTCGACGTGAACCCGGTCGGATTAGGGAGACGGTCCAGGCAGATATTTGACGAGGCATGGCGCAAGTTCTCGGAATTGGGACAGATCTCTCGGACCACCCGCGCCAACGACGAGAGCACCCTTCTCATTCAGGAGGGTGGTCCTATGTGCGAATTTGCAATCCCAGGGGCTCAGAACACCACCGTTCTTGTAGTCGGTGCTACCAGCCGTGTTGGTCGCATTGTTGTCCGCAAGCTCATGCTCAGGGGCTACTCGGTCAAGGTAACTAGTACACTAGAGTACACTACACCACAATCTCTCTCTTGCTCTTCTCTGACTCTCAATTCTTCCAATTACTTAGGCCCTAGTAAGGAACGCAGATCAAGAGGTTGTGGACATGCTGCCCACTTCTGTTAAGATTGTCGTTGGGGATGTTGGAGATCCTGCGACTCTCAGAGCTGCTGTAGAAGGTTGCAACAAGATTATCTATTGTGCCACTGCTCGTTCCTCTATAACAGTGGATCTAAACAGAGTAGATCATCAGGGTGTATATAATCTCAGCAAAGCCTTTCAGGTTTTCCTTTCTTCTTTATGCATCATGAAAACCATTTCACCATGATTGCATATGGTTTCCTTTTGCACTGTCTCTCCAAATTCTTCCTGATTAGTCTTTTGTTTTCTTGTTTTACGACTTGCTTCAGGACTACAACAATAAGCTAGCACAGTTGCGAGCTGGCAAAAGCAGCAAAAGCAAGCTTTTACTTGCAAAGTTCAAGTCTGCAGATTCTTTGAATGGCTGGAGCATCCGCAAGGGAACTTATTTCCAGGATACAGTTACTGCTAAATATGACGGAGGAATGGATGCTAAATTTGAGTTTAGCGAGAGCGGCGATGCAGTTTTTTCAGGTAAATGTTTCTAGATCATCTTTCCTAATGCTCAAAGAACCGCTTTAGGCCATTTCTTATGGACCTGCATACAATTAACGTAGGTAGATGATCGGTGTTAATTAATGAACAAATGTTAAGCCTAACATTTTGCCATGTAATTAAATAGGATACGTTTTTACACGAGGAGGATATGTTGAACTGTCAACTAAGCTATCACTTCCACTTGGTAGCACGTTGGACAGGTACTTGTCAAATGGCAGAAATATTGACCTTCCATTATCTTTGTACTCTTGCATCTGTTAAGTCTAGCCTCCCAACTTCAGGTATGAAGGTCTCGTGCTTTCTGTAGGTGGAAATGGAAGGTCATATGTTTTAATTCTTGAATCCGGTTCTTCAGCAGACACACGCCAGAGTAATCTCTACTTTTCTAGAATTAGCACCAAAGTAGGGTTTTGCAGGGTGAGAGGTCTTATCCGAGATGCCTGATTAATGTTTTATGTTCCATTCTATCATTTACTATCTTCCTTTATAGTTTCTGCTTTTAGCAGGTGGGAATCTTACCTCCACATTTTCTCATATTTGTCCTGCTAGGTAAGAGTACCATTTACGTCGTTTCGGCCAGTGAATCCAGCTGATCCACCATTGGATCCATTCCTTGTACACACCTTGACCATACGGTTTGAACCCAGGAGACAGGTTTGTTTTCCATACTAACACAGTTGAGTCCCAAGTTACTCATAAAAGGCATGGTTTTCCTTTGTGTCTTCAAACTTAATCTTTTTCTTGCATTTAGTTTATGACTAAGCAATTTATTATGGTAGTGAGTTGAGGTATATGTGTCTCTATGGTAAGAAACTATAAGTAGGGAAATAAAAGGTGGGTTTTGAGTCTTATCTATTCTGTCCTCACCATAACTAAATGTGTATTGTCGTACTGAATGCATGTATATCTCCCAAATGTCTTCTGTCAATTGGTCTTGTTTTAGACAAAGGAATATACATCTACTTCCAAATTTCTTCTGATTAAATAGTCTATTCACTCCACTGTGCTTCCATACCTGGTTCTCCATTAGTCATGTCTAATCTCCATGTTTTTATAGACCACTATCACAGGAGAAAATGACCCTTCTTTATTTAAGTACCGAAGAGAAGGCCAATAGTTATGTAATTATCATAATCTAGAATGTATCTTTAAATAATTTGTTGGAATGGTTCCTGGAATTGAAGCAATTACATCTTCCCACTACCACACTGTCTAGTATTCCTTTAACATTTTGTTTAGTATAAATAGGAGCAAAAAGAAGATCATTACTATCTATCTGAAAACGTATAAATCAACTTAGTAGCCAAGTTATCTCTCATTTTCCTGTATTGTAATTTCCAGTTACTCAAGTTAAACTTTAGTAATCGTTTCCACCTTCTCCGACTAGTTTCTTGAGTGTTTTCATAAAATGGTGTCGGTACAAAATTTATTTACCAAAAAGGTGTATTGAAAATTATTTACCAAAATAGTGTTTTTAGTTGAGAAAATCAAGGAAACTCTCACTAGTAAGTTTCTTTCTCCTGTTATTATTGGATATTTTTTAATATATTAAATATTGTTTATTTACTTATTGTTTTTACTAGTTTCAATATATCAAATACTTATCATGATACGCAGGTTTTTACTTTCTATTCTTCATCATAAATTAAAATAAAATTATAAAATCTACCTGCTTCAATTATTGTTTTGATAATATAGACTTTATAAATTTATTTTGTAATGAATCATGTTCTATTCTAATTATTAATTTTTCGGTAATCACTTTTTATAAATTTATTTTGTAATGAATCATTCTTCTCTCTCTCTCTCTCTCTCTCTCTCTCACACACACACACACACACACACACACTTTCTCTCTCTAAAGTACACCATGTGCTCCTCCATCGTCGCCCTCCTCCATCGCCGGCTGCTCCTCCGCCACCATCTTGTCTTCCCATCTTCATTCCTCTATCGCCCCCACTCCTCCGCCACCATCTTCCAGCATCTACTCTCGCTACTCCCTAGATCCACCACCGTCGCACCCCCATCATCTGGTTCGTCCAACATCCCACTTATAGATCAACTCTCTCTCTCTCTCTCTCGTTTCTGATTCATTTACAACCTCTTGATTAGATTTGTTGGGGTGGTGGTGGTGGTGGTATTTGTAATACCATGGTAAATTTTGTGGGTTTTTGGTTTTATATGATTAGCTTTTTTCAATTTCATGTTAATTTTTGGGTTAGATCATTGTCGGATCTTGAAATTAAAAAAACCCAAATAATGGATGTTCTTGATGTTTTTGTTCTTTTTTTTAGACCAAAAGATGAAATTTTGAAGATACCAGTTTGGTAATGTTTTATGGTGGTGGGAGGTGTTTTATGGTGGTGGGTGCTGATTCAAATTTTTATGGTGGTTGTTTGATGAGAGAGAGAAAAAGATAGATAGATGAGAGAGTGAAAACATTTATTTATCAATTTTAGTTTTTGTTATTTAATAGTAGAGTAAATTACAAATTTTATCCTTTAACTATGCTTAAAATTACGGATCTTGTCCTTAAACTTTAATAATTACACTGAATATCCTTTATTTGAAAATTTGTAACGCTTTTTGTCCTTTTTACTAACAACAGTTAACTTTTTCTGTTATATTTTTGTAAATGCCCATTTTGCCCCTGGCTCTTAAAAGGACAAAATGTGTAACTTTTATATATCTTTTATTTTCTTTCTTTGTGTGTTTATTTTATTAACTTTACTTTTCATTATTTCTTTATTTTTAACAATTTTTTTATCTAAATACTTATCTTAGATATTATTAACTAGTTATTTTAAATTTAATCATCCAAATATGATTTATGATTAGTTTTTATTATATTAAAATATATAATAAATTACTATTTTATTTTAAAACATTTATCAAATGGCTAATATTTATTTTATAATAAAAAATTTTAAAAAATCCATTTTCAATAAGATTTATATAAAAATGTTTAGAAAAAATAAAAAGATTATGTATTAATTTTTTCTATAAAAGAAGCAAACAGACCGGGAAAGAAATTCAAGCATTAAGTATGCTAATTAAATATTATGAGGTTTTAAAATATTATTGGCCCAATCAATTTTTAGAAAAATAGAAAATAGGGTGGCAACATAGGTCAGTGGGTTGTTCTATACGTCAGGTTGTGGCTTCGATTTGACTTTTAACATTTCTTTCTCTTTTTTTTATAAAATAATGACCAACCCATCTAAAAGTTCACTATAGTGACAAGTCTAAACAACAATTCTGAAGTTTTAATTAAACAAAAATGGTTACTAATGGATTTTAAATCAAACATAAACCACTAAAAATTAAAGTGAAAGCGAACTTTACAATAAGAACAATTAAAGACTTTATATATTAAGCAAAGTCTGATCATATATAAGACTTAACATATAACAATTATAACTAAGTAAAATAAAAAAACCATGGCCCAATTACATACGATATTCGATAGGTTTCTAATATAATACGTAAAATTAACTGTTTGATATAGTTGAAATTTTTATACCAAAAGGGTTAAAAAACGAAGGTGTAACAAACCGTTACTAGTTTAAATTTTATCTAATGTGAAATAACTAAAGTAAAGTAATGAAAACATTAGAATTTAATAATCTATAAATAAAATTTGAATTTAATAAAATATTTAAATTAACTAATTAATAATATTTAAGATAAGTTTATAAAACAAAAATGTTTATAAGAGAGAAAGAAAGAAAAGTTAAGTAAATAAAAACATAAAGAAACAAAATAATATATTAGTGAAAAACTATTAGGTGTTTTTAAAATTTTCATTAAGCGGTGTTATTTAAACCCATATACGTTTTAGTTAATGTTTTAATCATTTATGTTTCATTAATTTCTGTAAATTATATTTTTAGTTTATGTAATTTTTATTTTTTGAAAAACCATTAGGTGTTTTTTAAATTTTATTTGTTCTAGCAGAAAAGTACTTAACAAAATTGTAATATATTAAAATCAATTATGAAATTAATTTTTTTACACTTAAAATTAATTTATTAATTATATTTAAGAGAAGGTGTAAAATAAAAGTGGTGAGAAAAAAAGAAGAAGAAAAGAAAGTAAATAAATAAAAAAAAGAAAGAAAATATATGATTAGTAAAGTTACATATTTTGTCCTTTAAAAGAGAAGGGCAAAAATGTCATTTACCATAAACTTAACAGAAATATTTAACTTCAGTTAGTGAAAAGGACGGAAAGTACGACAATTTTTCAAATAAAGGATATTCAGTGTAATTATCAAAGTTTAAGGATAAGATCCGTAATTTTAGTAATACTTAAAGGACAATATTTGTAATTTACTCTTAATAGTATTTTATTAAGATACATTAAGACTAAAAGGACCAATTTGCCCTCATGTACAAGGCACGTGACAAATGTTAAAAGAAAAAATCTACGCCCTTTAGAGTATATTTTGTAAACTGTTATAAAATATTAACATAAAGGATAATTATTGTAATTTTCTTAGTTTAAAGACAATGCTTAAAATTTACTACAAATTCAAATGATGAAAATGTGTAATTTACTCCATCTTTAATATGCAACGGTTGGAGTCATGGTGCCCCATAATGCTCGTAGTGTTACTATGCTATAGCAACTCATTTAGCTACCCCTGCACCATCCCCCACTCCATTGATATCACTATGGTTACCTACCACCAATGCAACCAACCGTGTTACTCCACATCTTGCAAGATTTGTAGCTTTACTACCCATGTTGATAGTGGTACAAATATACATATTTCACTTGTTGGCACATCTACCTTTCCATTCCACAAAACAAATTTGATCTACGTGATATTTTATATGTTACAAAACTCTCCTCTTTATTTATCCAAAAATTTGCTTTAGATAAGCATGTTTACTTTAAATTTATCCTATTTTTTTTGGAGGATTAGGTTATCTATCGGGTGCTTCTTTCTGAACCGATTAAGAATGGCTTGTACACCTTTTCTCTCACCTCGTCTTTAAAACCAATTGTTGAACGAGCATCACCACTTGTCATCTCCATATGGGTCATGCACACTTTCATCCTTTGAAGTTGATTTTGTTATTTTTGTCCAAATTTTCTTCCATGTACTATCGCTAAACTTCTATTTATTTGACTGCATGTCTCTTGCTAAAGGCTACATATTTCCCTATGAGTTTAACAAACCATTCTAATAATTTTGTTTATACCATCACTCTTTTATATTTCCTAGTTCTAGATCATTTTTACAGTTATATGTGGATCTAGACTATTTGCCCATGTTGCTAATTTTTCCAACTCGGGTTACTATGGTTAAAGGTTGTTACAAAGTTACAAACCATTATTTTCAAATACAGGTGGATCATTAGCAAACTAAAAATGAAATCTATTTGGGCGGGGTATTCTAAACACTAAATTCCTTTTACCAAACTTCCACGTAGTATAAGCATGCATCAACGTTCATGGTGAAAGTGTTGTTTATCTCATCAAGCACATGCTTTCATCCTTCTCTCATAGCCTCTCACCCTTCGAGCACCTCTTTCACTAAGCCTCGTGTATTTGGTTCTTTTGTATTTCATTGTCTTTGTTTTTTTATTAATCTTTCACTTTGTCCTTTTGAAGGTCGCACAAAATCACATGTTGAGTTTTGTTTATATCTATACAGGATCAACTTGCTGATATATTCACTGAACTATTGCTAACTCATCGGTTTGCTTTTCGCCTCGTGTATTTGGTTCTTTTTTATTTCATTGTCTTTGTTTTTTTATTAATCTTTCACTTTGTCCTTTTGAAGGTCGCACAAAATCACATGTTGAGTTTTGTTTATATCTACACAGGATCAACTTGCTGATATATTCACTGAACTATTGCTAACTCATCGGTTTGCTTTTCTTCTTTCCGATCATGTTGAGTTTTGTTTATATCTACACAGGATCAACTTGCTGATATATTCACTGAACTATTGCTAACTCATCGGTTTGCTTTTCTTCTTTCCGAGCTTCAAGTTTCTCCATGCCTCTTGCTTGCGGGGGTGTATCAAACCAAGATAGTTGGCTAAACACTATGGTATAGAGAGTCGCAACTATTAGGGTTAGGTTCAGTAGCTTGCTTTCCAAGCTGTGGTATCACCATATATATATGTATCCTCCTGTAATTGTTCATTCAAACGTATGCATTTAGAAAGTTTCCGCAAACCTAACTGAATCAAGCAATATGCTATGTTATGACTTCTGACGGTTGAGTTATATTCACTTTGACAGAGACCTGCTGAAGGACCTGTTGGAATGAACCAAGACTTGAGAAGCTTCAAATTGATATTGGAATATATAAAAGCATTGCCGGTAAGTATTTCTGAAGGTTGTACATGTTATATTCCTACAACAGCTGGTAAATTCTTTTCCTATTATATCTGAACATATATCATTTTATCTTTTGGTTTTTGGTGGGGTGGGCTGTCTAGGTTATGATGGTTTTGCATCATAACCTACTTTGTTCACGTATTCACTAATCCAGGTGAATATACAAAAGGTGAGGTTGGTGCCTATGTGAAAAAGCCCTATACTAGTTGATTCATACTAAGTCTTAAACAATATACTCCAAATATTCTTAAAAATCAAAAAATTCTCCCAAGGGGTCATTTGAGTTGCTTTATGTTATTACATCAAATCATGAAATGTCTTGCTAATAGCTATTGCACCATCACATGTATTTCTAGAATTAGATAGAGAGTTACACACATGTAGAAATCGACACTGCAGCTTCATGCTCATGAAGCATTTTTTAAGCAAAATGTAGTTTTATATTGTATTAGTACTAAAAAGTAACGCCAATTTATAGGATAAATGCATGATTAGTTTCTGATATGCTCTCATTAAATAGTATTTAATCTTAGTATATTTTTTCTTGGTTTATCTGCTTATCTTGCACATTATTCATCCCGGTTCTCCTGGGTAATAACCATCACATGTAACCCTAGATCTCTGCGGCAGCAATTACAACTGCAAAAAGTGGATAGTCTAGCATCAGTTTCATAGTTGTTTTCAATTTCAGGAGATCTGAATAATAGCCTGTTTTGCAGACTGGACAAGAAACAGACTTCATCTTGGTCTCATGTACGGGTTCGGGAATTGAAACTAGCAGAAGGGAGCAGGTTTTGCGGGCCAAAAAGGTCTGTTTTTTCTTGGTATATATTTATGTTATATTTTGGTACAACTAATTCATTTGTTTGTTGAGATCTGTATAGGCTGGAGAAGATTCTCTAAGAAGATCAGGCCTTGGGTACACAGTAATTCGCCCTGGTCCATTAATGGTGAGTTCATCACATCTAGCTTCTGAGGGTACATAGTGGTTTTGCGTGTGTGGATTGGAGTTTTTTTTGTGTTATCTGTTCTTCACTTACCATACAAAACATGGAATTGGGTTGGTTGGACCATACTTTTCCTCAAATTAGGGTAAACAGCACAAGGAAGTTTTTCTTGAGTCAGTTCATATCAACTGTTGGGCAATTAACCTGCTTATTGGAATGTTGTCACTTGTCACTTTATACAATGTTCTGTTAACAAAAAGGCATATTGGCATAGGTCCTTTTACCCTGTTTAAACTGCTTTCACTAGGACATACAACCATTTTATTTGGTTATATTGTGAATGTAATATCCCTTGACCGCCTAGTTTGCTTGTCACATTGGGTTTGTCAGGAAGAACCAGGGGGACAACGAGCTCTCATTTTTGACCAAGGAAACAGGATAACCCAGGTGGGAATAGTGATATAAATAGTTTATTAGTAGTTACATGCTGTCCATGCTTACCATCAAGGCTACTTGCAGGGGATTAGTTGTGCTGATGTGGCTGATATATGTGTAAAGGCATGGCATGACCCAACTGCAAGGAACAAGAGCTTCGATGTCGGTAACATATTTTTGTTTACTTTAATCATGAATGATTTCGTTGGAATTGAGCAATGATCATGTTATGAACAGGTATGCTATGAATATGTCGCTGAGCCAGGGAAGGAATTGTATGAGCTGGTAAGGGGTGTATATGTCTGAAGTTATTGAAGTAATAAATTAAAGTACTTGATCTACATTTGCGTATAATGTTTACTGCCCAACTTTGTAGTCTACCTAGACTGTAGAAGTTAAAAGACTATTTTAACTTGAAGGTCCGATTTAAGAATATCCATTCGATGATAGAGAACAAGTCTTAAAACTTCTAAACGCATCAAGTTGCATCAGAGTTTTGAATTTGTATTGGTTTTTCTACCTATCTGTTAACAATTACTAACACAGGCTGTTTCATGTCATTTCATTTGATAATATCTGACATTTCACTTTGTTTCATGTGTTTCCCTGCCTAGGTGGCACATCTACCTGACAAAGCAAATAACTATCTTACGCCAGCATTATCGGCTCTGGAAAAGAACACATGAACCATCTCATAGTGTAATCTCTGCTGTTATATCTTGTTCGACCAGGGATGATATACATGGAATTACATACCTCTTCAACTATTTGTATAACTTGGGACTTCAAACATGAAAGAAACAGGTAGACGCTAGAACCCTGGATGATCTTTTCTATTTTATCACATGAATCAACTCAGAGTGACCTGTGATATCATACTGTTGTATCTTGTTTGACCTGGGATTATGTAAATTGTATAGCTCTTTCACAACTTGTAAACCTTGGACTTTGAACATGAAAGAAAAAAATAGATGTTACAATCCCAGGTTATCTTTCTCTTTTATTATTTGAATTAACTCATAGAGTGATTATGTCAAAGCTATAAATCTTGTTTGTGTTGTGAAAAACTTGTTTCTACAATTTTATTTATTAATATGTATGTCGTCTAGAGGTGACAATAACCAACATGACAAAGAAATCACCTTGACCCGCTTTAATTAAATAGGTATTTGGACTGACCTTTTTAACATGTTTAACTAAACAATTCGATAACCAACATGACAAAGAGATCACCTTGACCCACTTTAATTAAATGTGTATTTGGACTGACCTTTTTAACATGTTTAACTAAACAATTCGATAACCCACTTGCAATTTGATTATAGATCATTCACAACCCACCAACCTGTTTGACTTGTTTAGATAAATGGATTACACGAGTCATGTTCGAAATACAAAATTTTGAGTGTGTTTAGGTTATTCTTGATGTCTTTGAAACAAGTAATATCGTAGGGAAATTGGTCTTTTTTTTACTGAAACACAAAATACTATTAATAAAGACGCTCTCTTTATGTGTTAAACTTTTATTATCATCCTAATTAGCTACTAAGGAGTTTGAACATAATAACAAAGATAGAAGATTGTAATGTGTTTATTGGTAAGTTGAAACAATCAAACCGGTGATCTACTATGGATGATGTTTAAACAATCTTGAACTTCTTCTAAGTGTTAAATGGACCTCCCGAGTCTTCGAAACACCTTTAAAAATCGATTCTCGAGAAAAATAATAGCGTTTCAACCCTCCAAAAGCTCACCACAAAGTGTGCAAATGAGCTGTTATTTATAGGCTTTCTGGAGTGCCATGCACGGCCCCGTGCTAGTATGAAGTACGTAAAAGTTGGTCAGCTCATACGCGCAGAGGTTGTCGGGCACGACCCTATGCTTGATGGGGCACGACCCCGTGTTGGGTGAAACTTATGTAATTTGTGATGAACTAATGGTGTGGTTTATGTTATAGTAATTATAGATGAACTTTTAATGGTTAGTATTTATACTTGAACAGGAAGTTGTAAACTTATGATTTATAATTTTAAATGTCATACAAGGTTAAAAAACGTATGAACTAACTTTAATTCGTGAAAATTGGTCTTCATAATAAACACATGGATAATGTACTAGAAATGGTTATTAGAAATCATATCATCTTTAACTTTCTGATCGTTTGTAGGTTCTTATTTTATTAGTATAAAAAATCTACAGTAATTATTATGATTTTATAAAATTAATAGTATGTTAAAAATAAACTTGATCAACGCTCTTTTTAAGCATCATGTAGTTTACCCATTTTCTTTTGGATAATAGGATTGCTACCTTTCCAAGGAACACCTTCACAGGAAACCTGTTTTAGCAATCCCTCATTTGTCATCACAAAAAAAACTTTGAATCTTTTTACCAACCGTTTTATATTTCTTTTGTTGTATTCCTCTGATTTTTCCTAATCACATTGGTAAAACCATCATCTACTATACTCGTTACAACTCCTGTTTTTTTATCCCATTAACCTCCATTTTCTTTGCAACTTCTTCAGTTTCCTCAGTGGTTTTAGGTCGGTTCTTGCAAACTTTCAATGAGTGGCCAAACACATACAACATCTGCACACCGTTGGCTTCCACCGGTAGGTGACATTTAAGTTGTGACACCCTACATATATCCCATATCAGCCGTGGACAGGAGAGACTCCTCGTTCATAAGGAATGTCTGGTCTCTAATATCATCAACGCGTTTTGGGCGTTTTGGCAGTAGATGAGAGGAGAACTCCACAGTTAAGCGTGCTCAGGTAAGAGCAATCCAGGGATGGGTGATCTCCCTGTGAAGTTTTCACCCGGGCAACCAAAAGTAAATCCGTGAGCTCCTCGTGGGCAAAGCGGACAATATTGATGATACAAGAGTCCGGGTGTTACAGAATGGTATCAGAGGCACTCCTGTGCCGTTCGGGATGTGGGACAACCTCACCTAGGATGGTGACTTCACGGGCTCATCGAGGACGATGAGTCCAAACGGGGGGTGTTTGTGACACCCTGACCCTATATATATCCTACATCGGCCGTGGACAGGAGAGATTCCTGGTTCATAAGGAATGTCTGGTCTGTAATATCATCAACGTGTTTTTGGCATATTGGCTGTAGATGAGAGGAGAACTCCACAGTTAAGCGTGCTCAGGTGGGAGCAATCCAGGGATGGGTGACCTCCCTAGGAAGTTTTCACCCGGGCAACCAAAAGTAAATCCATGAGCTCCTCGTGTGCAAAGCGGACAATATTGGTGGTACGAGAGGCCGAGTGTTACATAAGTTCACCACATGACCTGGACGCCTATTAAGTCTTGGGTATTCCACCTCGAAAAGTGGGAGAAGGTTTGATTAAGCTTTTTCCTCTACAAGCGCACAAACGTAACCTATACAATCATTCTGGTTTGAGCATCTATCTTTTCTTTCCTCGGAGAATACAAACTTTCATCCATGATGTATCCTCATTCTATCTCACCCTCCTCAAGGTCTATAATAGCTTTTTGTAATGCAATTGCTCTGTTGCTTTGTGATACTCTTTAAAAAAATGAGCAACATCAGCAAGGCTTCTCTTGTCCTTTTTCTTCATCTTCTTTAGAGAATTGACTTCCTAATTCACTATTGGTTATCTTCCCTTGGTTTTTTCTATTATTTATTTTGTGTTTCTAAAATAATCCTAAACCAGATGTAGTACTAACTAGTGTCTCAACTCTGTATTCTTATTCTTTAGCTTTGAATTCCTAAGATAACCTCATAATCAATTCCTTTTGCTCATATGTAAGAGTTAACAGAAACCAGTTTTAGGTGAACATTTCATTCAAATACTATTTTCTTTTAAGGAATTAAGACATATTGCCCGGTAGGAGTACTAGGTTCTCTGATTATTTCTATAATATCTTCATCTATAAAGAAATCTCCAAACGAATAAGCATTTAGCTCCACAATAAATGTACTCATAACAACCTTTTCATCAAATTGACTAGAAGTAGGTGCTAAATATGGAATCATAGCTAAATTACTCTGTTCAGCACTTCTTTTGGATGTGCTAGGATTCTCCTTTGGATATTCTTTTGGTTCAAACGGTTTCTACCTCTTTGAAGATCTTTCATCATCTCCATCATCATTAGTTTCATCATTTGAATCAAAGATGTCATCAAACTCATCCGTGTCATTATTCTTTTCTTTCTGACCCTCATCATCATCATCATCATCATCTTCTTCCTTCTTTATCAAATTTCTTATATTTGACTGATTCTTTAAGTTAGCTCTGCCATTTTCTTCGCTGACTCCTCTATTATTTTTTCATTCTATGCATAAATCAATCTCTCTTGTTCCTCCATAACTATTGCCTGAATAGTTACCGTGTCAAGATGTCCACTCATCTCTTATTTGTCTCTTCAGCTATGGACTTTAAGTATTTAATTTTTTTATCGTTAAAGATCAATTCCTTAGTTATATCCGCTATCATCTTGTCCTTCCTATCCATTATCTTCTCCATCCTTTTTAACTTCAGATGAAGTCCCGAAATAAGCTCATCTCTACTAGACTCACCGAAAGGTTCAAGTTGAGATATGTGATAGATTCCGGTGATCTTCTAGAAAGAATGTACTCTGAAATTTATCGTCTAGCTGAGAGTTTTTGTTGTGCAGAAAGTTTCTCTGTATCAGAAGATGATTCAAAACTATCAGAAGAACTAATAGATTCACTAGTGCTTACCGATGCAACAACAACCTTATGTGACATTTGCAATGGAGAGATGTGAGGTGAATGAACTTGAGATGCATGGAGTGGTGATGGAATAGGTTATGGCACTTGATCAGAAGAGGCAATATGAGGATCACCACCTAGATCAACCGGGGGGACATGCCCAAAAAACCATCTAATGAAATTTCTTCTTCTCTTTCTAGGAGGGGAGGAGGAGGAGGAGGAGGAGGCGGAGGAGGAGGAGAGGAGGAGGAGGAGGAGGAGGAGAGGAGGGAGGAGGAGGAGGAGGCGGAGGAGGAGGAGGAGGAGGAGGAGGAGGAGGAGGAGGAGGAGGAGGAGGAGGAGGAGGAGGAGGAGGAGGAGGAGGAGGAGGGAGGGGAGGAGGAGGAGGAGGAGGGGGAGGCGGAGGAGGAGGGGAGGAGGAGGCGGAGGAGGAGGAGGAGGGAGGAGGAGGAGGGAGGACGGAGGAGGCGGCGGAGGAGGAGGAGAGGAGGAGGAGGAGGAGGAGAGGGAGGAGGAGGAGGAGGAGAGGAGGGCGGAGTTCGGAGGAGGAGGAGAGGAGGAGGAGGAGGGCGGAGGAGGAGGAGGAGGAGGAGGGCGAGGGAGGAGAGGAGGAGGAGAGAGAGGAGGAGGAGGAGGAGGAGGAGGGTAGGAGGAGGAGGAGGAGGAGGAGGAGGATCGGAGGAGGAGAGGATTCGGAGGAGGAGTAGGAGGATTTCTTCTGAGGAGGAGGAGGATTCTTCTTCTTCGGAGAGGAGGCTTCTTCAGGGATTCTTCTTCTTCGGAGGTCTTCTTCTCTTCTTAGGATCTTCTTCTTCTTCTTCTTCGGATCGAGGATTCTTCTTCTTCTTCTTATTCTTAGGAGTCTTCTTCTTCTTCAGTTCTTCTTCTTATTCTTCTTCTTCTTCTCTTCTTCTTTCTTGCTTCTTCTTCTTCTGCTTCTTCTTCTCTTCTTCTTCTCTTCTTCTTCTTCTTTTCTTCTTCTCTCTTCTTCTTCTTCTTCTTCTTCTTCTTCTTTTATTCTTCTTCTTCTTCTTTGGTACTTTCTAGTTTCATAACTCTTTTCGTACTTTCTATTTTTAGCCCGAAAACATGTGAATGTTTCATTAATTCTATTCAGCGCCATTTTACGTTTATATATTTAGTACTCTCTAGATTTCGGACTTAGTTTAATTGTTTTAGCAATATGATTTCGCAATTAAAAAGTCCTTCTGAATTTCATTAGTTTTCCGGGACCTTCAATTTTTAGCTCGAAAACGAGTAAATATCTGATTATAATTTTTCACGCATCAATTTACATGTGTAAGATTGTAATTTTCGTCATTTATTCTACACTTTCTATTTTTAGCAAGAAAACACTTGAGTATTTGATTAAATCCCTTGACGTGTAAATATATGCGTATAAATTCAATGTTATATATCTTCCGAACTATGTTTGTTTGTTTTGACAATAGAAATTTGTTTGTAAAAAGACATTCTGAATCTCGTCAATTTTTTTGTTACTATATATTTTTAGCCCGAAATCATGTGAATATTTGGTTAAATATGTTGATGTGTATTTTACATGTATAAATTCAGTATTATCTAGCTTCCAGACTTACTTTAATTATTTTGGTAAAATATGATCTCGCAAGTAAAAAGTTTTGAATTTTTTGTATTTTTCGGTACTATCCATGTTTAGCTTGAAAACACGTGAATATTCAATTAAGTTATTTCACGCGTCAATTCATATGCGTAACTTTAGTATTTTCCTGCTACAAAATTTTGTTTTATTTATATATTGATCTGATTTCACCGATAAAATGTGATTGCAATTTTTGTCATTTATTCGGCGTTTTCTATTTTTAGCAAGAAAACAGTTGAATATTTGATTAAATCCCTTTACGCGTAAATGTATGCGTATAAATTTAATATTATCCACCTTCTACACTAAGTTTGTTTGTTTTAACAATCAATTTCTGTTCGTAAAATGTCATTTTGGGTTTCGACATTTTTTCTGTACTTTGTATTTTTGCCCGAAAACTTGTGAATATTTGATTAAATCTATTCGCCTACGGTTTAATCCAGCTTTCGGACTTAGTTTAATTGTTTTAGCAATCTGATTTCGGAAGTAAATGTCCTTCTGAATTTTATCAATTTTTTAGTACTTTCTATTTTTAACTCGAAAACGCATGATTATTTAATTAAATTTCTTCACGCGTCAATATATATGTGTAACTTTAATAGTTTTCCGTTTCCAAACTTAATGTTATTGATATATGGATCTGATTTCGCTATTAAAAAATTATAATTTTCGTAATTTATTCGGCACTTTCTATTTTTAGCAAGAATACGCTTGAATATTTGATTAAATCCCTTTATGAATAAATTTATTCGTATAAATTTATATATATCCACCTTACAGACTAAGTTTGTTTGTTTTGATAATCGATTTCAGCTCGTAAAATGTCATTATGAGTTTTGTCATTTTTCGGTATCTTCTATTTTTAGCTCGAAACCATGTGAATATTTGATTAAATCTATTCACCTGCATTTTATGTGTATAAATTTAATATTATCTAGCTTTCGGTCTTAGTTTAATTGTTTTAGCAATCTGATCTCACAAGTAAAAAGTCCTTGTGAATTTTATCAATTTTTAAAGACCTTCCATTTTTAGCTCGAAAACACGTGAATATTTGATTAAATTTTTTTTAACGCATCAATTTATATGTGTAAGTTCAGGTTTTCCCGCTTCCAGACTTAGTTTTATTGGTATTTGGATCTGATTTCGCTAGTAAAAAGTGATTGTAATTTTAATCAATTAATCGACAATCTTTATTTTTAACAAACAACTGCTTGCAATATTTGATTAAATCCCTTTACACCTAAATTTATGCGTATAAATTTAATGTTATCCACCTTCCAGACTTAAGTTTTGTTTTGATAATCGATTTCTATTCGTAAAATGTCATTATGTGTTTTGTTGTTTTTCCGGTACTTCTATTGTTAGCCCGAAACCATGTGAATATTTGATTAAATCTATTCTTCTGCATTTTTTGTGTATAAAATTAGTATTATCCAGCTTCCGGACTTAGTTTAATTGTTTTAGCAATCTGATTTCGCAAGTAAAAATTCCTTGTGAATTTCTATCAATTTTTCATGACGTACTGATACTGATATACTAATAACTGATACAAGGTAATGATACCGATTGGCTCAAACCATTTTTTCAAACCTCTTTTTTGTTCACCTGTAACTGATACCAATAATGATACTGATACTAATATACTAATACTGATGTACAGATACTAGTATACTAATACTAATACTGATATACTTGTACTAATAGATTGATACACTAATTCACTTATACACTGATACACTGATAAACTAATACTTACACTGATATTAACACTAATACTCATACTAACATTGTATTGATACTGATACTGATACTGATACTGTTACTGTTACTGTTACTGATACTGATATTAAGACTGATACTAACACAGAATCTGATACTAATACTGACACAAACACTAAGATTTACACAAACACTTAGATTGATACTTATATTTATGCTGGCACTAATACTAACACTGATACTAACACTGAGACTCATACTAATACTGATACTAACAATGATACTAAAATTAACACTGAGTGACACAAACACTTAGATTGATACTAATACTGATACTAACACTGACACTGAGATTGATACTGATGCTGATACCGATATCGATTCCGATACCGATATTGAGACCGATACTAATACTGATACTGACACTGTTACTCAGACTAATACTAATACTGACAATGACACTAACATTGATACGAATAGTGATACTAATAATGATAGTGATAATAATAATGATAATGATATTCACATTACTACACTAATACTAATACTGATATTAACATTAAAACTTATAATAATAATAATACTAAGACTGATAATAATATTGAGACTGATAATAATACTAATACTCTATACAGATACTGACACTGACATTGACACTAATATTGATATTAATATTGATACTAATAATGATATTAATACTAATACTAATATTGATATGACACTAACACTAACAATGACACTGATACTCACACCGATGTTGACACTAATACAAATATTGACACTAACACTGACATTGACACTGATACCGATACCGATACTGACACTAATACTGATACCGACACTAATACCGATATTGATATTGATATTGACACTAATACACTAACACTGATACTAACACTGTAACAACCGACCCTAGGGCAGAAGGCGAAACGGGAAGCCCAGGGATGTGATGTATAGGAGGAGGAGTAGGAGGGGAGGAGGAGGAGGAGGAGGAGGAGGAGGAGGAGGATAGGAGAGGAGGAGGAGGAGGAGGAGGAGGAGGAGAGGAGGAGAGGAGGAGGAGGAGGAGGAGGAGGAGGAGGAGGAGGGAGAGGAGAGGAGGAGGAGGAGGAGGAGGAGGGAGGAGGAGGAGGAGGAGGAGGGGGAGGAGGAGGGTAGGAGGAGGAGGAGGAGGAGGAGGAGATGAGGAGGAGGAGGAGAGGAGGAGGAGGAGGAGGAGGAGGAGGGAGGAGGAGAGGAGGAGGAGGAGGAGGAGGAGGAGGAGGAGGAGGAGGAGGGGAGGAGGAGGAGGAGGAGGAGGAGGAGGAGGGAGGAGGAGGAGAGGAGGAGGGAGGAGGAGGAGGAGGAGGAGGAGGAGGGAGGAGGGAGAGGAGGAGGAGGAGAGGAGGAGGAGGAGGAGGAGAGGAGGAGGAGGAGGAGGAGGAGGAGAGGAGGAGGAGTGGAGGAGGAGGAGGAGGAGGAGGAGGAGGAGGAGGAGGAGGAGGAGGAGGAGGAGGAGGAGGAGGAGGAGGGGAGGAGGAGGAGGAGGAGGAGTGAGAGGAGGAGGCGGAGGAGGAGAGGAGGAGGAGGAGGAGGAGGAGGAGGAGGAGGAGGAGGAGGAGAGGAGGAGGAGGAGAGGAGGAGGAGGAGGAGGGAGGAGGAGGAGGAGGAGGAGGAGGGAGGAGGAGGAGGAGGAGAGAGGAGGAGGAGTAGGAGGAGGAGGAGGAGGAGAGGAGGAGGAGGAGGAGGAGGAGGAGGGAGGAGGAGGAGGAGGAGGAGGAGGAGGGAGGAGGAGGAGAGGGGAGGAGGAGGAGGAGGAGGAGGAGGATGAGGAGGAGGAGGAGGGAGGAGGAGGAGGAGGATGAGGAGGAGGAGGAGGAGGAGGAGGATGAGGGGAGGAGGAGGAGGAGGATGATAGGAGGAGGAGGAGGAGGATAGAGGAGGAGGAGAGGAGGAGAGGAGAGGAGGAGGAGGAGGAGGAGGAGGGAGTAGGAGGAGGATGAGGAGGAGGAGGATGATGAGGAGAGGAGGTGAGAGGAGGAGAGGAGGAGGAGGATGGAGGAGGATGGGAGGAGGAGGAGGATGAGGTAGGAGGAGGATGGTTAGGAGGAGGAGGAGGAGGAGGAGAGGATTAGGATTAGAGGAGATAGGAGGAGGAGGAGTAGGAGGAGGAGAGGAGGAGGATGATTATTATTATATTATTATGATTATTAGATTAGAGGAGGATTAGTATTAGGAGAGGATTAGTATGATGATATTATTAGTAGGAGTATATATGATTTATTATTATATTATTATTATATTATTATTATTATATTATTATTAGATTATTATATTATTATTATTCTTTATTATTGTTATGTTATTGTTTTGTTATTGTTTGTTATTATTATTGTTATTGTATGTTATTGTTATTGTTATTGTTATTGTTATTGTTATTGTTATGTATGTTATTGTTATTGTTATTGTTATTGTTATTGTTATTGTTATTGTTATTGTTATTGTTATGTTATGTATTGTTATTGTTATTGTTATTGTTATTGTTATTGTTATGTATTGTTATTGTTATGTTATTGTTATTGTTATTGGTTATTGTTATTGTTATTGTTATTGTTATTGTTATTGTATTGTTATTGATTGTTATTGTTATTGTTATTGTTATTGTGATTGTTATTGTTATTGTTATTGTTATTGGTATTGTTATTGTTATGTTATTGTTATTGTTATTGTTATTGTTATTGTTATGTTATTGTTATTGTTATTGTTATTGTTATATTGTTATGTTATTGTTATTGTTATTGTTGTATTGTTATTGTTATTGTTATGGTTTGTTATTGTTATTGTTATTGTTATTGTTATTGTTATGTTTTGTTATTGTTATTGTTATTGTTATTGTTATTGTTATTGTTATTGTTATTGTTATTGTTATTGTTATTGTTATGTTATGTTATTGTTATTGTATTGTTATTGTTATGGTATTGTTATGTTATTGTTATTGTTATTGTTAGGTTATGTTATTGTTATTGTATTGTTATTGTTATGTTATTGTTATTGTTATGTTATTGTATTGTTATTGTTATTGTTATGTTATTGTTATTGTTATTGTTATGTTATTGTTATGTTATTGTAGTGTTTGTTATTGTTATTGTTATGTTATGGTTATTGTTATTGTTATTGTTATTGTTATTGTTATTGTTATTGTTATTGTTATTGTTATTGTTATTGTTATTGTTATTGGTTATTGTTATTGTTATTGTTATTGTTATTGTTATGTTATTGTTATTTATTGTTATTGTGATGTTTATTGTTATTGTGATTGTTATTGTTATTGTTATTGTTATTGTTATTGTTATTGTTATTGTTATGTATGTATGGTTATTGGTTATTGTTATTGTTATTGGTATGTTATTGTTAGGTATGGAGGTTAGTGTGTATTGGGGAGGGTGAGGGGGAGGGGTAGGGGGTAGGGGTAGGGGGAGGGGGATGGGGGGTGTGAGTGGGAGGGGGAGTGGGAGTGGGGAGGGGGGGGGTAGGGGGAGGGGAGGGTTGGGGGGGGAGGGGGAGGGGGAGGGGGGAGGGGGGGGGGAGGGGGAGGGGGAGGGGGAGGGGGAGGGGGGGAGGGGGAGGGGGAGGGGGAGGGGGAGGGGAGGGGGAGGGGGAGGGGGAGGAGGAGGGGAGGGGAGGGGGAGGAGGAGGAGGAGGAGGAGGAGAGGGGAGGAGGAGGAGAGGAGAGGAGGAGGAGGAGGAGGGAGGGGAGGAGGAGGAGGAGGAGGAGGAGGAGGAGGAGGGAGGAGGAGGAGGAGGAGGAGGAGGAGAGGAGAGGAGGAGGAGGAGGAGAGGAGGAGGAGGAGAGGAGGAGGAGGAGGAGGAGGAGGAGGAGGAGGAGGAGGAGGAGAGGAGGAGGAG